>CM041640.1:21664013-21687665 GCA_023333625.1 Bothriochloa decipiens | reverse complement strand
AAACCCTAAACCCTAAACCCTAAACCCTAAAAACCCTAAACCCTAAAGCCTTAAACCCTAAACCCTAAACCCTAAACCCTAAACCCTAAACCCTAAAAACCCTAAACCCTAAACCCTAAAAGTCGAGGTCTCAAACTGACAGGGCTTCGCCGTTTACTTCCTTCCCCTCCCTCCTCTCCTCTTTCTTTTTTCTGGAAAATTTAGTGAATATAATGAAAATCTGAAGAGGGGGGCTGGGTATATATAGGCGGAGCCCAAAAAACGCCCACTGTGCGCGCCAGGGGGCCGCCTGCAAAAGTGCGCGGCCGGCCTCGCCCTTTTGCAGGCGGCCCCAGTGGGCGTTTTTTGGCTGCTCCGAGGCCCGCCCGCAAAACAGCGCGCACTTTTGCAGGCGTCCCCCTCGCCACCAAAAAACGCCCACGCAGTGGGCGTTTTTTGGGCGCCAGGGGCCGCCCGCAAAAGCCGGCACCGGCGGCGGCCGGCCCTGTGCCACGTCACATATAACGCCCACACAGTGGGCGTTTTTTAAAAAACGCCCACTGTGGGCGACTAGTTCTGTCATATTTCGAAACAAAAAATTAAAATTATAAAAAAAATTTAAAAAAAATTAAAAATAAAAAAAATTCCATCAGCAGATGGGGCTGATCCATGCATCAAAGATCGGATGGGATCCTGGCATCACATCATGGCTGTGGCGGGCGTGCTGGATCAGATGTCATGTTCTCCGGCTCGTTGCACGGTATACGGCGCTCCCATGCAAGGCCAAGATGAACATTTCCTCAAAAAAAAAAAAAAGAGGAACGCAAGGAACACTAGGGCTGGAGACGTGTTTACGTGTTGTTTAAGAGTTTTTCTTTAATGATGACTAATGTTTGAAGTATTAATTTTGAGAAAAACCGTACGTAGAGACATGTACATGCATCTGTGGTCATTTGCGAACCTCAAGATCCGTGAGACTCAGCTTCTTAGAGGTGAGGATGTGCAGTGGTTACGTGTACGCGACTGTATTATGTTGAAAATCTCGTGATAATTTTAGAGTCTGTCTACACTGCCATCGAACGTGTTCAAGCCAGTACTCTCGCCGTATTGCACGTAAGGGAGCTGTTGGTCAGACCACTGCGGCCCTGCAGACACCCGTTCTCTAGTGCAACTGTGCATGACTGCAAGGTGCCGGTGCGAGCATTGAAGCAGGGCGCCAAATTCCCAATGAAACGCGACACCCGGGCAACCGTTCGAGCCCAAGGCTCGTCGCATAGCCCGTAGGACTAGGAGAAGCGCCTACTCGTACTACAGTGCTCCTACTACCGTAGCCGTAAGGTAGCTGCGCACTAGTGGCGACACGAGAGGCGTCATCATGATGAGAAATCTTGGGCGCTGGATTTTCTTTCGTCATCCTGGCCGATTCCATTCTTTCTTTCTTTCTTTCCCAACGCAAAGTGCGCAGACAAGCAGCAGGGTCAGGCAGTCTCGGCCAGGGCTCGGCCTCGCCCGAGTGGCTCGTCCTTTTGTCGCGGGCCGGCCTCCCCTCGCCGGTCCGGGGACGGATACATAGTACTAGCCGGCAGTGAGGCAGGTGAGAGAGAG
Source organism: Bothriochloa decipiens (assembly GCA_023333625.1). Taxonomy (NCBI): domain Eukaryota; kingdom Viridiplantae; phylum Streptophyta; class Magnoliopsida; order Poales; family Poaceae; genus Bothriochloa; species Bothriochloa decipiens. The sequence continues at coordinate 21,686,081 of CM041640.1, read as the reverse complement.
ACGAAGGGGATCTGTCTGTCACCTACTCTACGAGGCTACGGCGACCTTCCTGCGATCGTGTCACAAATGGACTAAACGTAGGCCTGGGGCTACTACTAGATCGACGACCGGTGATGGACAACAGAGACAGCGGCGTCACGTCGGAAACCTTTCCTGTGACCCCCGGCGACAAAACGCCAAACGATTCGGGTTGGACTGCAGGAGCCAGGAAGGACTGGACTGGACTGGATGTCCTCGGCGCCGGCAACGACGACGACGAGCCAGTGGCACGCGCGACCGGACCGGCCGGACGGCGGCGAGTGCTGGAAGGAACTATTGTATGGCCTGCTCACCTCTCTAGCCCGGGCAGCACGCGCGGACACCGTGCACATGGCCCGTGCCCGGCTTCGATTTGACAATGCACCAGTGGCTGCCGGCGCGCCCGGCGCCGAGGTGCGTGCATGGGGGGACGGCGCGGCCGGAAGTTAACTGGCGCGCGCGTCAGGACGGGCAAGCCGCGTGTGCCGCGGCCGTGTGTCGGGCAGTCGGGGGGGAGGCGGCAGGCAAACGCCGTGCGCTGCGTGCTGTACTGTAGTAGGAGGACTGCTGTTGCGTGTGTGCATCGGTACCCGCCTTGCGTGCGTTTGTGTCCCCGGCCGAATGATGCATTTCCTGCCGCGCGCGGCCGCGACCGGGTGGTGGGGGCGCCGAAAGCCCGCGACCGAGCGCGCCGTACTATCTGGTCCTTTTTCAAAAATTTCTCACAAATAGGCTGACGGTTTTCATTTGGAAAATTGACCCTCGGTTTGGTGCCAGAATGGTCGGCGTCAAGGTTATACATCTTGGCGGTGACTAGCTTGGCGCCATACATCTTGGCACCAAGCTCTGGCACAACTAAAATTGTTGTGAGACTTATGCAGTAAGCTTGCTTTGGTTTAGTTGGTTAGGATGTGCGCAACTTAAGCTGAAGGGCCTGGGTTCAAATGAGAACGGGAACACTATTTTCGCTACATTTTTATATTTATAAGCAAAATATATATATATTTATAACACGAAATATTATTACGCCCAATGCCAGCGGCAATTTTATTTTGCTATATTTTATTTTTATAAGCAATATAACAAGAAATACTATTATTTTATTAAATATTAAATTGGTTTTGAACATTCTTGTAGCATATATAAACTTTTTTCCGCTACATTTTTATATTTGTAAGCAATATATATAACACAAAATATTATTACATCCAATACCAGCGGCAATTTTGTTTTGCTATATTTTATTTTTATAAGCAATATAACAAGAAATACTATTATTTTATTGAATATTAAATTGGTTTTGAACATTCTTGTAGCATATATAAACTTTTTTTGCTACATTTTTATATTTGTAAGCAATATATATATAACACGACATATTATTATGAAGCTCATGCCAGCGGCAATTTTATTTTGCTATATTTTTATTTTTATAAGCAATATAATAATTAATATTATTATTTTATTAAATATTAAATTGGTTTTGAACATTCTTGTAGCATATATAAACTTTTTTTAAGTATGTACGTGTCACATGCACATTTCTATTAGCGCGTCCAAACCACAATGGGTCATCACATGATTTTTTAAATAATTTTTCTTCTTGTTCTCTACAAAAATGCTGAAAAAATAGTGTTGGGTTATCTACAAAAATGCTAAAAAAATAGTGCTGGGTTTGGGGTTCGAACCCAGGCACTTTGGCTGAGTCACGCGTTCTTACCGATTGAATTGAACTAGAGCAAGGTTCTTACAAGAACTTAGAAGCAATTTATTTGTTCCATTCAAACGCTAGAGGCACGTCACAAGGTACATTGGCGCCAAGGTGTATAACCTTGGCGCCGAGCCGAAGATCCATTTTCTAAAAAAAAACCGCTAGAATTCTATTTATGAGAAACTTTCACAAAAGGCACCAAATAGTAAAAAAGACTGCAGCACCCACATCTATATCTGCGGGCGGCACACGGGCTTGCTGGTGGTCGCTTTCCCATTGCGACGACAAACAAGGAGATCGAGGTTGTGACGGACGGAGAGATCGCCGTCACAGACGAAGACGATCAGATGCCCCATGCCGTCACTGGTCAAGTTTGGTCTCTTGCGTCTCGACGCTGGCACAAAACAATCTTTGATTCTTGAGGCATTTCCTCGTAGGCGCGCGGCGAACGATAATCTTCTGGGCCGTAGATAGTCACGCTGAGACGCGGACGGAACAACGTCCCTCGTAGAGGAAAGAGGAGCCTGCTATTGCTTGGTGCCTCGCTCAGAGCACATAGTATACCACAAAGGAGCCAAATCACCATCATAGGAGAGAGATGGAGATGGGGCGCGCCATGATAGCCTAAACGAGCGGTGGTGGAACCTGGAACTGGAAAGACAATTTGGAGGCATTCGAATGGCTCATGATTCACCTGAGAGAGAGATTATTGTATTGTACGTACGCATCAGGTGACACGATCGAGCCGATCAGTAGACAGATTGAATGAAACCTCGTTGATATTGATAGGAAGTTAGGCTTTTGCCTGTCGTTGCTGCTACTACTTTTGTTCGGGGGAATTCTCGTCTCACGCGTCTCTTTCCTACGAGAGTTCCCCACTATCTTTGTTATCGAAAACATAGGGCCCGTCTGGTTTGGAAGGGCTCCGTGCAAAATCCTTTTAGGGAGAATCATTCTCTGGATACCAAACGTATTTTACAATAAAAATAATTCTCTACTATTATTACGTGAAGTGATTATCTGAAATAAACTAAAAGATTGAGAGCAAAAAATATAGTTTCTCTTAATTCTATGAAGTGATTCTTTGTCCTGGTTTTAAAAGTTTATATTAAAGAATTAAAAAGAATCACTTTCCACCATAATCACTTCACCAGAAAATCAGGTAGCACAGCTCTAGCAAACAGGCTCATACAACGTGCGTCGCTACAGGAACTGCTTATAATTTGAAATTAAATTTAACTACTATAGATAAAAGATAAATTAATATTATGCACAGCATGTCTTGTTGACTTGCTACCGGAAATGAAACCGGCATCAATCCATCCTACCAAACACAAAACAAGGATGAGTATCCTCTCAGCCCAACGAGAAAATAGGACCGTCCCGTTTCAACAAAAACTGAAAAAGCACCATCCTATACATATCCCATTTTATCCGTGAACCAAATCAAACTTTTCTCGTACATGCACAACTTTTAGTCTGTACGTATACTGTGTGGAGCAACTTTTTTCTGTACGCGTTCATCTTTCCTTTTTTTCTTGTGACCACTTACGCGGAGGGGGCTAGAAGGCAAAGCAAACACGCAAGACGCCTTCCTCCAGGGCAAACGGTGCCGGCCGGCGCCGTGTCTACCTGAGCCATGATGACCCTTTTTGGCCGAGGGCCCAGCAAGATGCCAAGATGACCAATGACTCTGAACGCAACGAAACGACTACACTCCGTATTTGTCATTCTCGCGTCAATGTTTTTAAACTGTTTATAATTATATATTAAATATATAAAATATATAAATATTTATATTAAATAATTAATATAATCAGAAAGACCTTTAAATCTAGATTTTTGATAAATTTATTTAAAAATATAAATATTACATATATTTTATATAAACTTAGTTAAAATTAAAAAAAATTAACTAACACACTTATGTAACGTTATCTTTTTTGGGACGGTAGGCTAGCGCCAGAGCCTACTGCTTTGCCACTGCTACTCGTACTCTTGCTGTTTGCTGTTGCTGCCTTGCAGTGCCAGCTCGTAGCCTGCCTCTGTAGCTGTAGACTCCCAGTTCGTCGTAAACAGTGGTACACATTACTGTTTACTTTGGTTACCTTCAAATTCCAGTATTTGTCGCGTTCTACGTCACATCAATACTAAATATAATTAAATTAAAAATTAATTATATAATTTGATTATACTTTAGAATAAATATTTTAAATCTAATTAGCCAATGTTTAAATAATTATTCATAAATACAAATAAAATGTTACGCTGCCGTAATTCTGCCACCTCCCGGTTCCAGAAACTAAACAAGGCATCGCTTCACCTTCCCTGGAACGCGAAAGTTTGGCCTCTACATGTTGAGCAGGGCTTATCTGAACCATCCAAACGCACCTCGGGATATGTGCAGCTGACACAGCCTTTTCTGTCACGTACTGCTACTGTATACAATACCGTATACAATACATGCCTTTTCAGTACAGTACATTTTCTGTCACTGTCAGACCCAACTGCTCCCTCCTTGGCCTCCTCGCTCTCTCACACGTTCTTTTTTGCCACCACATTTTTTTGAAGCATTTCTTTTGCCATCCACATACTACATGCTGCTGTGCTCAGCCTATTGAGTTCTTGTTCTTCCCTAGTTACTTTTTCTCACATTCTTCATTCATTTTACTAATCTTTATTTTATTTCTTTTTGAACTATTAAGTAAGTACATTATTATTGTTTCCATTTATTTCATCAATTATATATTTTCATAGTTACTATCCCTACAATACTTCATATTCTACCCATTTTTTAATTATTTCCTATAAATCTTTGTCACATTTTGCAGTACATAAACCCTCTTCGTATTATTTGCAATCCACGTTTTAAATGGCTAGTTATAAAAACATAGGTGCAGCCTGCCGGGACAACTATGCGCAGCTATAGCGCAGCTATTCCCACGCTATAGCTGCAGCTATATGCGGAGTTATAGCGGCGCTATAGCTAGTTATTTGAATACACCCTGACAACTGTCATAACTGATAAGTGATAAACTGATAATCATAAGTTTATATCATAATAATAATAATAACCCAGTAACTCATAAAGTGATAAAGTCATAATATATTCGGATGTTCCCATGATAAATCATAACTAATAAGAATAAAATAAGAGCAAACGACACACGTAAGTAGGGATGAAAGCGGATCGGATCGGAGCGGATAATGGCTTCCCCGTATCCTAATCCTCCTTTTGTGATCGGATTCGAAGCGGATCGGTTATCGTGCGGATTCGGATTCGAATGCGGATTTTTTAGATATCGGAAATGGTGCGGGTTCAGACCGGTCTCGGAGCGGAAGCGGACTTTTCTAAATCGGATAATATATGCTTACATATTGTTTTTTTACGATGCAAAACAATTGATTAACCAATGTAAAAAAATAGCAATACAATTTGAAATTAAGCAAAACTTTGTCTTCACTTTTTGCCGTGTACTAGTCCTCCACTTTGGTAGATGATAAATCTTTTGTTGCTGTACGGTTGCAAGACTGAAGTGTCACGAGCGGAATTGGCCAGCGTGATCGTGAGGGTTCAATCGTAGGACGACTGTGCGTCTGCATTCGGCGTCCCCTAGCTGATTACTGGTGATTAACCACCACACGAATTAGGTAAATAGGCAATCATAGGATTATCATTCCATAGTGTATATATATATATATATATATTAGAAAGAATTATTAGTGTATATAGTTGACGGTGGGCTTTTTAAAATTCGGATTATCCTATTAAAAGACTCGGATAATCCATGTTTAATTATCGGATAATCCATATCCGTCAGATTTCGTCAATACCATATCCTACCCCGCATCCGTATATAATCGGATTTGGATTATTCGTATCCGCGCGGATATTAAAAACAGTTCTCCATATCCTTAAAATTCGGATTCGGAGCGGATCAGAGCGGAGAATTATCCATACCACTTTCATCCCTACACTTAAGTACTTGTACTTAACATCGACACAGTTTTCAAAAGACAAAAGCCTCAGCTCACAAAATACATCGGCTCATTAAACCTCAAAATCAGAACCAAAACCAAAATCAGTGCCATCGTTGGCATTCTCTCCATCAGAAGATGAAGCAGATAAGTCATCGTCCTCTATACTGGTAGGGATCAACCTCTTTCTCTTCCTGGTGTAGGTAACTTCCTTTCTTCTTTCTCAACCTTGAGGTGCAGCTGCAACTCCATGTGATGATGCTGCAGTTTCTCCTTCTTGCTCTGGATCTACTTATATTGGCTCAATGCCAGTGATCCACTCAATCCCCCTTTCATACTTGCGTTCTGTACATAAGTTTTTAGTTTTTTCTTAATTTTTTTTATTTAACTACATATGTAATCCCATTTTATGTACTTCTTTCACGACCCGAACATTTGATACACTTACTTTTTTTTTGAGAAAACTAACATACACTTACTTTATCTAGTAAATGAGTTCAAACTTGTGTCTATGAATTCACATATGTCCCGAAAATACATATTTCTATGAATCAACATATGTCCCAAAAATACATGTTTCAACATTTTTTCCTCTAAGTTTGAATTTTGTATCGCTAAGCAATATTGTATTTACGTCAGAATTATGTTTTTTTTGTTGTGAATGGATAATCCAAAAAAATTATATCCAACATTAGCTCATCATACTGACTATAGTATAATTCCCATTGACTGTTATGCAGTTGCTCATTTGCTCTACTGATCCTATAGTTATAATTATGTACTAATTAATTGTTATGCTTTTACGAGTTTTAGATGTTAAGCACGGGACCATCTTGATGCAAATTATTACCTTCAAAAATTAATTGTTTAATCTTGTTAGCTTTTTATTCCAGAAGGTACATATTACTGTATTTTGGAACACTAGAGTACTGCCCAAACATTTATGTGGTCCATAATCTAACAATATTCTTATTATGAGAATTTTGAATCCTCGAAATGTACTTATTCTAGAACGGAGTACTACATGTACTTATTCTATAGTGGAGTACAACACCTTTGCATAATTTCATTGCCTTTTTAAGTGTACACATACTTTCATGCTATTCGTGTTGATTAAACATTTTATATTTTTTAGATGGAGACTGAATCTAGAACTATACCATATGAGAGCATCCAAATGCTAGCATGGCTTAAACAGAAATGTCGAGATTGAGTATATTTAGTATTTTGTTTTTAAAAAGTTGAAGCCTTTTTTTTTCTTATGAGGTTGAAAAGTTGGAAGTTTGTAAGATTTGTATACTTACTTAGCAAAGGAAATAAATAAATAAAAGGTAGGATAAAGAGTGTAGCTTAGAACAATGTTTGAAAGATGTATTTGTATAATTACTTAAGAAGGTAGGATAAAGATGCAAAGAGGGTTTATGTCCTTTGAAAGATGTGTGAATGAAAAGATATACATGAAATAAATCACGAAATTGGTAAAATAAAAAGTGTTGTGGATAAAAAATTATATATAATGGTGAAATAAATGAAAAAACAATGATGCATTTACTTAATCATTTAGAAATGTACAGGAACCCGGAGAAAAAGTAAATAAAAATAACGTTAAAAATTGGTGTAATACTAGGAAAGCAACAACTCATCGACACCAAGTGGGTTAGTGTTTGTATTAGTCGAATATAGGAACAGATCATTTTTTTCCATCATATATTATTTTGTGACAAGATATTGTTTGTAAAATAAGTCTAGAATATTAAGGCTGGAACCGACATACTGTGCATTTCGAAAATAAAGCTAAAATGTTTATACAGAAGTAAGCTATTAAAAAGGCTTCTAGCTAGGATTGCAAATTTGCAAATTGCAATGCCTACGGAACAGCAGTGCTTCACTTGGATCTCCAGCTCTTGGTATCTCTTCCGATATATCTTCAGGCTTCACTTGGATCTCCAGCTCAATTCCACTGATCAGAGTGCAATCCTGCTCAAACTTGCGTTGGACTGGGACCTATTGGGATTTGGGAGGCAGGAGATCAAGATAAGGCAGTGCAAACCAAAGGGACACTACACTACTAGCAGGACAGACGGGCGCTGGGCGCGCATGCATGCACAAGCTATCAGCAAGTGGCCCTGAATGCAATTCATATGGCAGGACAGAAGAGGCTTTTTTTACAGCAGCGCTGCAATGATAACAAAATTCCGCTAGGGCCATGTTTAGATCCAAGTCTGGGGTTGTAAAGTTGGCATTTTGCTATAAATATGTACCGTAATATTTCGTTTATATTCGATAAAAATTATCTAAACATTGATTAATTAGACTCAAAATATTTGTCTCGCAAAGTACAACCAAACTGTGCAATTAATTTTGGTGCTGAATTTGACAGTCAACTACCAAATTCGACACCAAATTCACTATGTAAAAAGAAAATTCTCCGTCACCTTAAAATACCGACACATGCATGGAGTACTTAAATATAGATCTAATCGAATACTAATTTCAGAGTTTAGCAATGGCGTGTTAGTATGTTAGGCCCACCACTCACTTGGCCAATGAGATGAGATCGAAACTATAGTTTTCAATCGGCTTATCATGCACCGTGACCACATAGCATGTGCATGACCGCACAGCAGACACTGCAGGTGCAGGCATATGATTGGCACGAATGCATGCATGCACTGCTCATTTCCTCTCTCTCTCTCTTGTAGAGCAACAGCATCAGTCATGCATGATTCTGTGTAGACATGATTCATTTTTTTTTTCTTTTCCCGATCTCACTGTATATATTCTCTTTAGTAACAGTAACTGGCATGGAGCTAGCGGCGGTCAGCTGTACCATAATAATGTACGTACTACCAGTGCACGCAAAAACCATGCACATCGTATATAGGACTACGTTTATTGATTGCGTTTTGGTGCTCTGACAATGAGCATCCGGCAAGCACGTTTATCGTGCTTGTGTACACCAAGCTAGCTGGCTACAGTAGCTCTGTCGACAGATAAATACAGTATAAGATATATATTCCGTACAACTTAAGATCAAGGCAGTTAGTGAAAAAGAGAGTACGGAGTACGTTGGACACAACTGTGACGCGCAGGCTTTACCCATCGAGCTGAGTGTGTCCAAACTTCCTTGGTGGGAGTGGGATGCCCCACAATTATTGAGCAATTTGCAGGGAACAAGAGGTACAATTACTGCACTCTTACCCTGATCCACCGCTGCAGTAGCACACTCCCTCGGCCCCACACTAAGGAAGCAGTCTTTCGCTAGCACCAATTAAAGATTAAGCAGCAAAATGACTGTTGGATGCCCCTTAAAAAACACTAGAGGACAATGATATATAATATCAAACAGCACTCCCTCCGTTTTAAATTATAATTCGTTTAATTTTTTTGACCTCACGTTTGATCACTCATCTTATTCAAAAAATTTTGATCAAACGTAATCAAATTTAGATCATTCTCAAAGTTCTTTTTGTAATAAAGCAAGCCACAATAAAAAAAAAGTGATATTTTGAATAAATTTTTTTTAGTAAGACGAGTGGTTAAACTTAAAATAAAAAAGTCAAACGAACTATAATTTAGAACTAGTATCAAACAATGCTTTTTTTAAGGTAGTTTTGAAATTCTATAAGGTCTTTTCTTTGTGAGTCGAGTATGCTCCTACTCTTTCCATATCCAGGGAAGATCTAATTAGAACAACTATATAGTAGGTTGTTCTAAAAAAGTGCAACTCTAACTTTGAACTAGGTTGGTCTAAATATGATGTATTGAAAAGAAATTTATATCTCCTATATAGACAAACCCCACTAACTAATTCTCTCAACAAGCAAGCTATCTAACAAGGCAATCCACTATCACATCCACTAAGTAAAATTTAATGTAAGTTGTCCAACTAGACAATGCAATACCACATATAATTAAAATCCACTACCATATGCAACTGTAATATCATATCAGCAAGATTACTTTATACCAAACGTCATCATACTACGGAATCTAATAATTTATAATTTCTGCAGTAATGCGTGGATAATTTGTCTAGTGTCATATAAGAATGATGGAAATAAGAGTAGAGTTTCAGTTTCTCATTAATTTTGATTCTCCACTAATTAAGGTTGTGTAGGTCACCTCGTTGATATCATACTCCCTCCATCTAAAAAAGAATAAATAATGCAACTCTAGACTTAAACGAAGTCAAATTTTCTTAAGTCTAGTCAAATTTGTAGAAAATACTCGACATTTATATCTTCAAAAATAAGTTTATTAAAAAATATTTTATAATTAATCTAATAATACTTATTCAGTGTCACAATAGGGTCCAAATTCACTAATGCTCTTGTTCCCATCATCCTTGTCACTCTAGAGAAAATAAATTGCCAAATATATAGGGAGACATGATAGGAGAGAAGACTATTATTTTGGGAAACAATGGAGTCCAATTTAAATAAACCAAGTTCTGAGACCACTCATGCAATGTTGTGTACCATATTGTTCCACTAGGCTCACTAGTACGTCCCAAAGTAAATGACACTCTAACTATGAAAGTAAACAAATACTTATCCATATTTGTAGCCACAGTGTCATCTATATCATGACATAGGGAGTACACTGTGTTTTTTCTTGATGCACCAACAGATTAAAGGAGATTCCTAAATAACAAAATAAAGGGACGTGATGGAGCTACAATATATGAGACAATTAACCTAAAAATTCTTCACCAACTCTTCTACTAGAGTTTATAACCCAGTCAAGAAGTTACCGTTTGGTCTCCTTATATGATTTCAAGGATCTAGATAAAAAAAATCTTAGAATCCAAGAATCCCATTCAAATAGGCATAGAATTCAATAAACACATCAGATTTCTTTTTATCTAGGTTCTTAAAATCCATACGGGACCCAAAGCCCATATAATTACTACTCCATAATATGTCCTAGTCCTACAAAGAATACAGTTCCATCATATCAAGAGAAATTAGCACACGAATAAATATACATGTACTCCTACTCTATTTGATCAATTGATGGGACAAAAATAAACGAATGTCCCAGTAAACTTATTGTTACATCATACATCTATATAGATCACAACTTTTTATTATATCACACTTACTTATAAAACTAGAGAGTTACATTTTAGAACAGGACATAGATCGTAGAATTACTATATTCTTTCTAGGACTGAAAGATTACATAAGTAAAAGGGGCTACCACTAGATGATGAATCTGCAAGCACTAGCCTATAACCTGCAAGCACTAGCCTAGCGCTACAACAACGCTACAGGAACAGGTACTGCCATCACACCAACATCTGAGCAAAAGGCTCTTTAAAGGGGCTGTCCCTTTCCAGCATACCAAGCTAAGCTTAGCTTGTCCACCACTTATTTCTTTCTTTAACCTAAAAAGACAGAAATCTTCCTCGGCATCTCCCATATTCTCACACTCACTCATGCCCCCAATACCACTTTGATCCTGATCCATCGATCAATTGATCATCACCACAACGGCACAACCCCAAACTACCTGCACGGTCGATCTTGTTATATGCGTGCATGGAGGGGAGCAGCCAGATGTTGGAGACCTGCCTTCCTGCTAGCCTCTACGCGCTCAGTCCGCATCCTCTTCTTGCCCCGCTGCCGAACCAGCACAAGCTTCTGCAGATGCCGTTGGTCCAGGAGCAGGCTGCGAATAATCATGGTGCGATGCTTTCTTCGGACCACCACCACCACGGCGGCCTCCTGTACCCGCTGCTTCTTACTGGCATCCCGTTCTGCCCCTCCGCCGCCGCCGCCAACGGCGCCACCTGCGAGAAGACCACCACCACCGGCTTCTCGGCGCTCACTGCCGGCGAGGTAAATGAAGAGAAAAGCGACTCCCGTGATCCCGTCCCGTGCGCCTTGATTGACTTGCTGATCTGGGATGCTCATTGATCCTTTGTAATAATGTTGGTTTTCGCAGCAGGTGGGCCGCATCTCAGCGGCCAAAGCCGCCGGCGACATCACTAGTTGTACCACGACCAACACATGCAACGGCCCGAGTTCATGCAATTGGTACGTATGAGTATGACCTCACCATAACTCACTGCGCAGTACTCACCTGTTGATCCCGATTGTTAGGGTTTCTAGTGCGGGGCAGGGGGTCGTTCGCGCTGATGAATTGATTGGGAGCACATCTACTACATCTGTTGATGAGGTGAGAAGGTGGAAGGGCCCGGCGGCGGCGGGGGAGAAAGGAGGGCGGATGAAGGTGAGGAGGAAGATGAGGGAACCGAGGTTCTGCTTCCAGACCAGGAGCGACGTGGATGTGCTTGACGACGGCTACAAGTGGAGGAAGTACGGCCAGAAGGTTGTCAAGAACAGCCTCCATCCAAGGTATACTACGCGGCAACATATATATGACGGATTTGGTGATCCTAACCCTAACGCCTCTTCCCCGAACATGAATTTTCCCCACTGCTATACTATGGGAAATGAGTTGATTTAATTTGTCAATTGCTGAAACCAGCTAAACTGTGAAGATTGAAATTCAACCCAACAACTTAGGTTGAGATGCATAATTTTTTTAAAGTTCGAGCACACGTATATATTTAACTTTTTAGAGTGGCTATTTGGAAAGTTTATCGCTTTTTTTGCAAATAAAGTTTACATTATATATGAGCAAGCAATTTTATATAAATAAAAGTTATATGGCCGGGAACATACCATGCATAATTCACATTTTTCAAGATGAAGAAAAGGGCAGTATAGTAATCACAGAGTTTGATGCCTAGCTTCAACTGATCATAGGAAAGATTGATGCAATGGCATTTATGATATTGTTCAACTACCTTATCCATGTAAAAGATTAAGGTTGCTAACTAATAATATATCATATGGAACATTGTACCAAGGGTGAGTGCCATCCAATTTGACGTGTTCTTAGGAATAGAAATTATAAGTGTGTTGGCAATACTTTTATTTCCGTTCACAAGGGAAAACTATTTTGTTGAGTTTTATAAACAACATATTATCATGAGCCAAATAGGCTGGGTGTACTGAGTTAGCTCAGATACACCTAGAGGAGCGGTCTATAATACACCTAGAGTAATTAAGTAAATTTATGGCTAAGTTGTTTATATAGTATTGTGACATTAGGCACGTTTTTGATGCAGCATCAGCGATAGAAGGCAGCTCTGCTATGTTGATTTTATTGAAGTGTTTCTCTTTTGTTTCACCTAAAAATGTCATATGCACCCGCCAAAATGTTGGTGCAGAAGCCACACGCCCTACACCAAGCAACCTTTTTCCCAAAGGAGTCACAACGGAATAATACTACAAATGAAAGGACAGATGCATCGTTGTTGCTGGAACTCTAAAAATATCAGTTTAAAAGATCTGTAGACATCTTTTATTTTTCTGCCTACTTGGTCTAAGTTCTGATCATGCACGCCATCTGCGGCATGTCAGCATGGCACTGCTAGTAAAACATATCATCATTCATTATCTGTAGCAATAGGACACACGCATGAACAGGAACGAGTGCATATGCATGTGCTGGGACAAATGCAAAATGGTGCACACATATTCACAGCACAATTTCTTCAGACACTCAATGTGCCCTAGGAAAGGCAGGCCGACCTGTCCATGATTGTTGGCCCGTAGTCTCTTGAATTTCGTTTAGGCTACATATGTGTTCACTTGTGTCTCCTTTTGGTAGAGGGTATATAGAGGCTGAATCTATGCCTGTGTTCACATGTTTTCATCTCATGAGAATGCTTTTTGAAAAGTGCCAGAATACAAGTACCCACGTGTATATACTACTGGCCAATTAAAATTCACAAAAAATACAGATACTAGCCTCTAGTGTATAATCAAAATTCCACCACACATTGAACCTACCTTGTAGAATTATCATTCTGAAAGAATATTTTTTCTGAGTTCTTATGCATAATTGAAACAACGGTTGTCAAAAACATGATTCTAGGTAAGATTTAATTGGATTTTCGTAAATTTAGGTGGGCCTATTGGCACTATTTCAATCCACCTTAGCCTTAAATAATATTTATCAAAACCCAATCACTTCAAATGTCTTATGGGATCGTAAGTATATCAATAATGTTATGCATTGTAAGATGTAATGATCTTATGGGATCTTGTGGAATTTTCACATAGGATCAATATACTGAAATTTGGGATACATGGTGAGAATGGTATCATTTCGGCTTGGTAGGACTGTAGCATTGTAAGATATAGGATTCTAAGATCACGATCAAGATCCTGACAAACCTTGATTGAAACCACATATTTGGGTCCCAAAAATTGATAACTTGTCATTATTATTTCCACTAGGTGGTAAAGAAGGTGCTTCATATAATATCTTAAGCTCCAAAGCACAATACGACGTAAATGTAAAAAAATATTCTTTTCAAATACAAAGATGCGTAAACCTTTTTGCATATTCGAGGAAAACTAGATACCTAGCATGGTGAAATATGTCACCAACTTTCTTTCTTTTTTGTGGCCTCCATCCCAAAAGAATGCTAGGTTTGGGCCGAGTCGAACTGAATATATTCAGTTTGAAAGTGCTTACTAATGCTTGGATGGTCGATCGTCAGAGGCTAATGAGGTCTTCCTCAATTAACTTCGTGCAGCTAGATTCATATACAAGCACGAATTGCTCTACATATATTGGTATCTATTTTTTTAGTTCAAAAGCTTTATTAAACTTCATCATCTGTGGTTTCAGTTCGCTGTGGTCAGACTTTACATTATATTATTATTATCACTTTGCATGCGTACATCCAGGAGCTACTACCGGTGCACCCACAGCAACTGCCGCGTGAAGAAGCGAGTGGAGAGGCTGTCGGAGGACTGCCGCATGGTGATCACCACCTACGAGGGCCGGCACACGCACCCCCCCTGCAGCGACGACGCCGACGCCGGCGGAGGCGACCACACTGGCAGCTGCGCTTTCACGTCGCTCTAGAGATCGACGCGGGCGTGCAAAGCTTATACGTTTGTAGAAAGTAATCAATCAATGAATCAGCAGTAGAGGGTCCATCGTAGTATTTTACTGGAGACTTTGTGACATGCATATGATGCGCCAAAACACATCTGATGCTGTTGGAACGGTAGGCGTGCCTGCTTAAAGCCTTAGACATGGCTGCCATGCATCTAAAGCACAGAAAGCGAGGCCAGGGGCCACTTTGCTGCCTTGCTGCTGTGGCCTGTAGGCAGTACACACATTTGTAATCACCTGGCTAATTGTACAAACAAGGCAGCTCGTTGCTCCTCATGCGTGCAGCTGCTAATGATTGCGAAACTTCATGCACAGCAGTTGCTGCGAGCATGCAGGTAAACGAACATGAGCTCTCAGACAAACTTTGAGACTTCGCGGTCAGGAACGCCAGCAGCTTGTACATAAATATATAGCACAAAAGATGACCCCGTTTCTAAAGTTGTTACTACAAGAAGAATATGAGTTTCGAACATGAATGAATATCTTTATGATGGAAACAGGAAATATTATTATGGAATTAAGTTGTTGAGAAGGATGGTACCTTTTGATGAAATACAGTATGTTTTTTTTTTTGTCAGAGAAAATACAACGACATGAATGGGTACCTTTATGGACCGCTGTAGTGGTGAGGCGGCCCGCAACAACCAGCGATCCAGCATGCAAGGAGGGCCGTTTGCGATAGCTAGCCTAGCCTAACTGGGCTGTTTTCTTACATTGGGCCAGGCGTAACAACAGTAGCCCAACAAGGCATGCCCCTAACTCCGCGCACGCAACGGCGAGGTCGACGCCGCCGGTCGCTCACTGTGTCTCTGCCGGAGTGCCGAATCCTCCGCCCGCCGCTCCTCAGTCGACCCTCCGCTCCCGCCCATGCCCCGACCCAAGCCCGCCGCTGCCGGTGGCGGCGGCGGCTGCTGCTGGCTCTCAGGGTGGGGGTGGGACCTCATGCTCGGATCGATTGCCGCGCTCTACGCCGTCATGGCGCCCTACACCAAGGTGGAGGAGAGCTTCAACGTGCAGGTTCCAGCCTCTAATCCCTGCTTGTAGTTTTTCTGGAGTATCGTTGCTCCATTGTTAGAGTTCTGGATTGGTCACTGGCTCGCCTTCTCATCCTCCGGCAGCCGTCGATCACCTCATCCCCCGCCTGGCGTGCCTCGCGAGCTCATCCACTCTCACTCTGACTTGTGGGGCTTATTAACCCTTGTATCTAATTATGGAATTCTGCTATTCTTCCTGCGAGCAGTACAGAGCCCAATTTTTGTGCAGTGGCTGAAGTTTTGCTCAAGTAGTCGTATTTGCTCACTCTTAACTGGTATCTCTATTGCTTAATAAGGATGAATAATTGCTATTTTCTTCGACCTCAATAGTAAATGCTTTTGTTAGTTTGTGTGGCTAGTTGATGGGAGGTTATGTGCGCGTCCATGTGGTGTGGATTAATTTCCTTCTTAGGTCTTGTTTGGATGTAGTTGGATTCGCATCACTCCACATGTGTTGGTGTGGATTGGAGTGGAACTTGAACTAAATTCCACCTCAATCCACCCCAACACATGTGGGTTGAAGTGAATCCGATAACATGTGGATTCACTTCTTCTGCAGCAATTATGCAAATGAACTTAGTGACTTTAAGGGAGTGTCGTGACGTAAAATGCAGACATTTTTTAAATGCATTTGAATATATTTATTAGTTGGTGCAAGTTGTTTTGTATCTGTTGGTATGCGATCAGGTATGCTCATTCATGACCATCGTACAATTATCCACATATGTTGAGCAAATTTTTATTGTTTGACATTATCGAATGCCAATTTGTGTTTCTTTTACCCAAGTACAAGTCCGGTAACTTAAAGCAAAATGAAAATGGCTGATTCCTGTCTTAGAAGACTTACGTTGCATAACCTTTTTTTCTTTCCAAGGACTCAATTGCGCTGCACCTGATATTGTTGCATTTATTACTGACGATTAATAGATGTTTCTTTGCCATGGCAGCAGTCATGCAGATGCATCCCTTCAGCATTTGCCTATTCATAACTTGAAGAGATCTTAATTTCATATACCAAACAGAATAAGTTTCATATCATACCTTAGTTATGCAGTAAAAAAAGCGGTACTGTAGTTCTTGT
This sequence comes from Bothriochloa decipiens, assembly GCA_023333625.1. Classification (NCBI taxonomy): domain Eukaryota; kingdom Viridiplantae; phylum Streptophyta; class Magnoliopsida; order Poales; family Poaceae; genus Bothriochloa; species Bothriochloa decipiens. Next base: position 21,669,268 of record CM041640.1, on the reverse strand, counting down.
ATGGGATATTGTGCATCAATGCTCTTTGTGTCAAAAGCGACAGGTTTATTTTTCTGGGAAAGCATATTGTTTATTGGCACTTGTTATGCCCATGAAATCTGGGCTGTTCTCTGTTGTTCATTGTGTAATGATGAATAGCTCTCCATCATCGAGAATGAAGTTTAGCTATACCTATACTTAGTTTTACATTGTTACCCTTCATCTTATAGAATAGTTTTACCTTCTCTGTCTTGAGAATAAACTTTTACTGTCATGCATTCTGGTGCTTGAGCTAATCACATCATTGATTTTTTTTTGGTAGGCCATGCATGATATTATTTATCACACTTATCACATCGAGAAGGTAACTTACTGGCTAAATGCTAGCAACTCTCCAAATTTTCTCTAGTTTAGTATCCTGGTATTTATTGATTGATTTTTAATATGGTTTTTTGTGGTTTTATGCAGTATGATCATTTAGAATTTCCTGGAGTTGTTCCTCGAACATTTGTAGGTAAAATTCATGACGGCATGAAACCCACCCTTAATTTGTGCAGCATGAAACAGTATTTTCTCAATGATCAATTTTTGGACTAATGATTCTTATAGCCAACCATCTAAATTTTAGCTCCAAGACAAAAACATGATTTATTATGTGTGTGTTTTTTGTTGCAGACCTTGTAGTCTTGATGTGAAATTATAATATTAAGATATACCATCTGCTTTTTTTCAGGAGCTTTTGTTATCTGTATTCTCTCATCACCGGCAGTCTTTGTATTGCGTTTACTTCATGTTCCAAAGTTCTATAGTCTTCTTACAGGTGATCGTTAAAGCTCTGTACATAATCTTTCCTTGGATGTTTATGCTATCTGATGTTTAAGTTCTCATTGATGCAGTTTTGAAAGACTGATTTCTGTTACCTTTTGTAGTTCGATTAACATTGAGTTGTGTCACTTTGATGAGTTTGAGACTTCTCAGAGTTCAGGTTTTCTTTTCTTTCATCTCTCGCTATATATGACACTAAATACTGTCAGTGTATTACTGTTTTTCTGTTGGTATTAGTATTCTGAAAACATAGTGGTTTACTGAAAATGAATGACACAAATAAATAACAGCTCGCGGAAAGATGATCGAGAAATATACTAAAGAAGTCTTTCTTGTGAAATTTAAATAATAGTATTATGCGTACTTTTGGTACAAATGAACCAAAGGTAATTAAGACTGGTGTAGTTGTTCATTACCGTATGATGTACTGTAGAATGTAGATGTGTGGAGTGTGGTTCACTTGTCTGGATTCTAGGGCATCACACAGCAACAAGCTTCTCTTCTTTCAATCCTATCTTCTTTTTTTTTTCTTTTTTGCCTTTTTCCCCTTGGAAGTTGGGGCAGATATAATTTTGGCATGCATTGTATATTGACTAGTGGTTGTGTTCACTGTGCTAGTTTTTATTTAAGAGCCTATATTGGAGTTCTGGTAGTTTTATAATTGGATATCATGCTTTGGTTGACTGTTCTCTAACAACCAGGTAAAAAAGAAGTTTGGCCATCAAGCAGAAGCATTTTTTGTCGTACTAACTGCTATCCAGTTTCACTTGCTGTTCTACTCAAGCCGTCCGCTTCCAAATATTTTTGCTTTAGCTTTAGGTAACAAAGCTGAAAGCTGTTTCGATCAAGTTTTTTCCAGCAATAAAATTTAGGAGTTTGCGGAGAAAAAAATGTGACTCTTCTATGATTTATTTCATGCAGTCAACTTGGCATACTCTTTCTGGTTCAAGGGAAGCTACCTATGTGCACTACAGGCTCTGGTATGCCTTATGCCTTTTTTGGATGCATCAAGATATAATCATTAGTTCCAGCATCAAGATATAATTCTTTGTTTCAGCACCAAGAATCTGGGTCAACAAAGGATTAAAGATTTCCTGCAGTTAAAATCATATCGAACTATGTGTATTGTGTAATTTTCATTTTCTTGCAGATTGTTGCAGCAGCTGTTTTTAGATGTGATATGATTCTGCTTCTTGGCCCAATTGGGCTTGCACTTTTGCTTGTGAGTCTCTTACCTACGCAATGTCCAAACATAATTTATTTCATTACTTGCATAGTTCTGCTTGTTTCTACAGTTTTACTTACATTTTCAATATTGTATTCCTTTCTAGGAAGTGGTCAGAAACATTTTGTATCTTCAATATTGTTTCTACAGTTCTACAAGTTCTCTATATGAATGTGTTGTTTGGATTGCTTGAATGAAGTTCCAAGCAGCTTTGAGTTCTCAGACGTTCAGCCCATCACATTTTGTGTTCATTTAGTGAGCTAGGGCAATGATCTTGAAGTTGAAGTTGTAGGGTCACTAGAAGTGTTTAAGAATCATCCGTACACCATGTTTTATTTGATGGTTTCTATATGCATTCTGTACAGTTGGTGCTGAGTTACCCTAATATATGAATTTCACTATTTTATGACAGAACAGATCTGTTTCTCTGTTGGAAGCAGTAAAATATTGCATAACAACTGCCCTTATATGCATCGGTATGGTTCTTTGTGTGTTGCCTTGTGTATTCTGTGATGGAATTGTCACGCAAACCTATAATTTTTTTTTGGCGCACTATGTTTTCTTTTCACAGGATTTACTGTGCTAGTTGATTCTATAATGTGGCGTCGAATCCTGTGGCCAGAATTTGAAGTTCTCTGGTTTAATTCAGTTCTGAATCGGAGTTCAGAATGGGGTGTATCCTTCATAATTTTGTGAAACTACATTTTTATTTTTCTTCCTCCAGATATTAGTTTGCTATCATCTTCCTTTATGTTGCTTCTCTGCATGTGCTGCATGTTCCATTCAATTTATGCATTTACCAAAATAACAAAACATGATACACTGGTGCTGAGATGAATCACCTACCTCTGTTCTCCTTGACTTAAGCTTAAGACCCATTCAATTCATTGGTACTTTACCTCGGCGCTTCCACGTTCCATGATTGTGGCATACCCTCTATGCATGGTAAGACAGATCTTGTCTGATTAGAACTATCATATACTCTGTTTGAATTTGAATTGACCTACAGCATAGTGTTTTCAACATATTTGCACGTCATGACTCTATGTACTCTTCTTTTGCTTGGAAGTGATGGCGACATATGACTACAAAAACCTAAGGGATGGTGATAATAAAAGCCATGTTTTCCATTTCCAATTTCGCTTTGAGATATAGATTGTAATGGATTAATGCTATAAGGATTACCCAAGGACTTACCTAAACTGTGTTTATAGGGACTGTGTTTTCTTTAGCTTTGGTTGGATTTTAAAAAGCACTTATTTCTAAATTTCTATGCACTAGCAGTTGAGATTTGATGTACTGTTAAGGCATTAGATTTACTGGTTGATTTGATGGTTAAGCTTTACGGGAGAAGTATCTGAAGAAGCCTTTCCTCAATTTCAGGTTGGTGCTCTTCTTGATAGAAGGATAGTACCATACATGCTTCCGGTCTTCTTATTTGTTGTGCTCTATTCAAAACTTCCACATAAGGTTATTCGACATCTCTGGATAGTAGTCTGATTCTTATATCTGAAATCCTATGCCAAAATTGCACATAGTGACTGATATCTTTTATTTTTCAGGAACTTCGTTTCATAATTGGCTCAATTCCCATGTTTAATGTGTCTGCTTCACTAGCAGCTAGCAGACTGTGAGCAACTATCTTATCTACTGCATACCAATTGAACAATGATAAAAAGCTGGGATTGTTAGCACCATTTTTGCTTTTGCCTCATTTCTTTATGAAAATCTTTGTTGTTCAAGTGCCATTTCCTTTCCTCCTTTATTTGGTTTTTAACTAATTAATATTTGGTTTTCTTCATCATTTCCAGATATAATAACCGAAAGAAAGCTGGGTGGAATTTGCTTTATATTCTCATGCTTGGTGCCTTTCTTGTCAGGTAGAATATTATGCCTTGATGATTGTAACGTTTAACTATTTTTAGAATATGATAATATATTCAGAATTGATAACTTATATGATTTCTGTAGTATAGGATACTCTACTGTGACTTTCATGGCATCCTACAACAATTACCCTGGTGGCTATGCTTTAAAGGCTCTACATGAAGCAGGTGAGGGCTATATGATTACTGTGGAATACATGAAACTGCAACAACTTGTGTTCTATAGTCAAACTACAAGTTAGGTGTACGCACGTCTATTTATTAAAAATTAAATTAAGTTCAAATAAATCACAAGCAAAAAGTGACAAGTTGAGCACCTGTCTACTCTTAGTTTCTTTGTTGGCAGATACCAGTAGCCATTGATCTTTGCATTCCTCTGTTAGCAGATTCTTCAGTGAAGGAAAAGATGGTACATATTGATGCCTTCACTGCGATGAGTGGGGTTTCTCGTTTCTGTGAAAATGAATATCCTTGGAGGTATGTTCCTAAACGACAGAATTAATTCATAAGTATTTTTTTTAATTTTTTTTCTGTTGATTGCTATCAAGAGAAATCTTCTTGCATTATTATCAATTAATATCACTAGTCCATTAGTTTTTTCCTTCTGGATTGTTGATTTTGGAATATCAGGTTAAACTTAGGTCATATTAGTTTTACAAGTACTCTTTCGTCATAGGATGCAATCATTGTAATACTGGATCAGGCACGTCCCTTTCTTTCAAAACTACACTTTCACTATATTTGGCAAATTATACCTAGACTAGACACCTAGTCTCCTACAAGACATGTCTGCCTTATATGCTTCCCAGCTTTTGTTGTTGCATACTAATTTAATATTTAGAAGCAATGGAATTCAGAAATGGATCTCGGTTTCTGTGCCCACCAGGACGACACACCCTCTGGATATCATAGACGTCCAAAACAGTACAAGTAGACAGAGAGAAATGGAGCTGTGATCCGGCAGCATCAGCGTCGCCAGAGTGCCTCCATCTTGACCACCGCATGCAAGCCACCTCCGTCCCTCTTGATGAATTATGTTCCTTCATGCCTCCACTGCCCCTCCTGGTTCTGGCAGCATCAGCGTCACCAGAGGTGCCGCCCTCCACCACGGCTGATAGGGTTTCTCCTTCTTCCCTTGATCTCCCGTAGGCTGTACGGGTGAGAGATTGGTGGACGAACACGAGATCGGCGCTGGGGTGCCGTGGTGTGCTGCTGCGCTACAGTACCGCGGCGCTACAGTACCGCGGGTACTGTTCACGAGGCTAGGGCAAGTGGCGGCTAGGGTTTGGGGGGCTTCCCGATCTCCCAGCTCCCTAAAGGAAGCTGGAAACAATATATGT
>CM041640.1:21589107-21664003 GCA_023333625.1 Bothriochloa decipiens | reverse complement strand
AGCCACTTGGCGCCGTCCTCCTCGTATATGTGATGCCGGTCATAACAACGGCCAACACTAACCACTGCAAGCACGATTCCCCCTCTTCCATCCTTGTCCAACCGCTGTCCACCACCACCATGATGGGTGGCACCCTTGTCGATTCACCATTGCATCCACCACCTGCCACCACCGCTGGGCCAGCGACCTCCCCTACCATCCCTCTACAGCCAGAGGCCATCAAGATACCCCAGACCCCAACCCCAACCGAAACCCTAACAGGTGAGAGTCAATGGAGATCACCGGACATGGAGAAGAAAGAGCCTAGCATCCTGGAGAAGAAACGGCTCACCGGTGAAGGAGGTGCACACATTCGTACCCCAAAAAGAATCTGTGAACGGATGAATAGCCCCATCAAATTTCTCTCCATAAAAATGATACAGGGTAATGGCCTTGATGTCCAGGGTGTGCTTCATCCTGGGTGCCATATAGTTTTCCTTCAGAAATGCTTACTTTCGAACTGGTCTTCTATTCCTCAATGTTGAATGGGTGACTTGATAATGCGTCTGTCTTTGTTGCTTTACTCTGCATTCTTTTGATCTTAAATTTTTATACCACCATTACTGTGCATTCTTTGTTACTTTCTCACGATTTTATTTTGCATATTTTTTGCTGTCTGGCAGATACTCTAAGGAGGAAGAAATTCCCATTGATGAATTTGAGAAAAGGAATTTCACCTATCTACTGAAGTGAGTTTTAGTAGCTTGTTTAAATGGACCATGCAATCATTTTGGTTACGTAACGAGTTTTTGAATGCCCGGAGCAACTTTTGTGCATTTGATAATATTTGATGAATTTGACATCGTGATGCTTTAGTTCTCTATCTCTTATCCGGGACATATGAAACAGTGAACACCGCTCCATTGCTGGCTACCAGTGCTTGTTTGCTGTGGATGGATTCTCCAGAGTAAAACTTAAGCCTCAAATCCCCCCGCTTTCTCTGGTATGGTAACTAGCTCATCAAATGAAGTTTACAAGTTTAGGATCTTTCAATAACTGTGCCACCACCATTGTAATCCTTATTCTGTCAAGAATTTACTGTCTCTTTGCTTGCACATTTGTGTGCCACCACCATTGCACTCCTTATTCTGTCAAGAATTTACTGTCTCTTTGCTTGCACATTTGCTGCAGGTGAAAGAACCCAAGGTGTTTGCACATGGGAATATGAGAGACCCTGACATTCTTTCACTGAATTGGCCCGGCTGTCCTTGAGGACAGAGGGACACACCCAAGATTCCTGTCGCAGGACCACTAACTGCCAACAGTGAAGATGTGTTTAGTCAGTCTGTGCGATACATACATGATATATCTCTGGGTCTTGCCATGAAGCTACCTGCAGATCTAGATGGGGGGTCCTCCCCCAGAGCCCAACTCCGAAACCACAGCTTTAAGGGACTGCCATTTTTAGGTGAAAAATGCTGTAACATTTTAGAGCCGGAAGAAAGTACAGACGCTTTTCCTGAAATGGGGGTGAGATCATAGCGGTGTTGTATAACAACTTGGTCAATATATTTTCCCTTTTGAGACAGTTTTCAGACTTTTTTTATAACCAGAGCTTTCAGACTTTAGTGTCAGCAGAAGGAATACAATCGTGCTGGATGCATACTTGCTGCATTCAAGATATGTGTTTTTCTATCTTCTGCAGCCCTGCTTTGCGGCTCGTGTCCGGTGGTAGGCTGGCCACATTCGTGCTGTATACCCCATGCCCGGACGCTTGCAGTCGACGGCGACACGGAGCACGATCAGGTGGCCGCTTACAAGTAGCCCCGAGTCCTGTCCTGTCAGTGACATCGCCCATCGCGTCTTTGAACCGCTGGACTATAGTTAGCTAGCTTAGGCCTTGGTATCCAAACTTTACATAGTAAGTGTCTCGTCTTTTGTTTTTATTTGGTAATAATTATTTAAACATTAATTAATTAGGCTTAAAATATTCGTCTTATAAAGTACAATAAAACTGTATAATTAGTTTTTTATTTCATCTATATTTAGTACTCTATACATGTATCGATATTTTAATATAACGGAAAATAAAAATTCTGCATAGTAAATTTTAGACCGCATCAAGGCCTTAGCCACTCGAGTCGCCAGTGGACGATCGAACAGATCGGTCGATCCGTGGACGGCAGCACCCGTGCCGTCGCCTCGTCGGAATGGAGCCATGGAGGTCGTCGTCTACGCTAGAGGTTAGGACAGGGAGAGGCTACTGCAGAGCTCATGAGACAGCCCAAAAGCAAAGCATGTAGCATTAACAGTAAGTAGCTCTCGTCCTAAATTTTCGAACCAATGGGAACCTACTTAGCTTGGCAGTGACAGTGGCCGTGGCAGGGTCAAGGATGAGGACCCGGCCGGGCCTACCGGCTAACTACTGCTGCCACTCGCTCTGGCGGCGGCCCCTTTGCGGGTCCACCAAGTGCCTGCCCAGTGCCCACCATCCTTCATTTGGTCGGTGGCTACTACCGGCTTCATCAGCCGCTCGGGCTCGCTCGATCCAGGTCGATGCCGCTTTGATTGCTACTGGTGTGCGTTAGTATATAGCATCATTCTGGCCTATATAGTACATAATTCGCAGCGTCGAAGTGCTGTGTCGGCGATGGTACGGAGAACCGAACCTGTGCATTTTTTTTTTTTTGGTGGTGACCGGTCACCGGTGTCGTTTTGAGTTTTGCCACCACCCGCACGCATACAAACACGCTCCAGTGAGGCACTGAGGCAGTGACACACACCACGACTGATGCGCACACAAAGCGGTTCGCTCCTCAGCTTTACACGGTGATTTGTGTTGGAATTGGATCTAGCGGCATGACGTGGAGGCGACGACGCGGCGGGCGCAACTGGAGCTGGACGCACGCCATCAATGTGGTGCTGCTGCCGTGCTGGCCTGGTGCGCGCAGCGCAGGGATACCTGGGAGTGTGCAGGTGCAGGGGATTCGGTTAACAGGCCAGCTTGGGGTTGTTGGTTCGGATGATCACCGGATCGGCAGATCCAGACGGGAGCCGGCCGCGAGAGCCTACTAGAGGCGAGACAACACAAAAGGAGGGGGAGACCGGGCCAGGGCGCGCGCGTCACATGGCCGCGACGCGACGAGCGCACGCACGGAGACTCCGCAGCCCGCACCGCGAAAGGAAGAGGGAGAGGGAGAGGGAGAGGGAGGGAGCCAAGTAGCCAGCCAACCTCACGACCCATCACCTCCCACTCCCAGCGGCAAATCCAGATGTGCGCCTAATCATTTATATATATATATAGATATGATATATATTACCCAAGGGACTGATTAATAATCAGTCACCGAGCCCAATTCACCTAGCCCGACGCAACCCACGGGCGGACCGCGCCGGTCACCCACTCGCACCCCTCCTCCCTGCTCCGGTCTCGTTCACGACTCCCGATTCCGCGCGGCGGTTCCTACGAGCTGGAGCTGCTAAGCCGCTCCCAAGCTCACCCACGATTTCTGCGGTTTCTATTTCCTCCCCCCGTCCGCTCCGTCCCCTCTTTCCCTCTTTCCACCGGAACTGCGATTTCCGTCTCTCCGCTGGCTGCCGTGCGGCCGCAGATGCAGTGCGCCGCTCGACGGGCCTTCTCCGCCGCCATTCTCCAGCCTCCGGCACCGCAGCGGCGTCGCCTAGTGTTGTGCAGGCGTTCTCGGCGGCCTTCCGTAGCTATCTTGCCGGCAGATCCTGCGAATCCATCGAGCGGTACCTCCTCCTCCGTCCGGCGGCGGCGCCCTCCCCTCCGCCCCGGTGGGCAGCCTCCAACTCCACGACGACGGCGGAGTGGCGCGGGTCGGGTGTGGGTCCACGAAGCGGCGGCGTGGGGCCGAGGATACAGCTGCAGGAGGCGCGAGGTGGTAGGAGAAGTCGGCCGCAGCACGTTCATGGCCCGTCGCGGCGTTAACGGCGTCCAGAGAAAGCTGGCCACCACCGTGTCCTTGCAAGCGCGGCCACCAGGGTCCCAGCGGCACCGCTCTGTTGCAGGGCCTCGCTCGGGTTAGGCCGGTCGCGGTTGCGGATCCGCACGCCCCAAGAGTTGGGCAGGGACGGACTCACCAGCGCAAATCCAGGTGCCCGTCCTCCAGATCCCCTTCCCCAGCTCAGCGTTTGCACCATCTCTTACTCCTCCCCCTTCCCCTTCTTGATTCAATTTGACGATTCGAGTATAGGATGTGTTCCTTGCGACTGGAGTGTTGGATTATACACGCATGCGGCGGCCAGTATCTCCTCTTTAGTTGCAGCAAGGTAGAGTTTGTCTCAGGCTGGTAACGCTGGTTCAATGCAACTTTCCGTTACTCGTGGGGAAGAATTTGGTGTTGTAATTCCCAACTAGTAGCGTTAATCAGAATGTTTCTAGATGCAAACCGAAGTTCATTGAAACGTTCATCTGGCTTGGATGCTTATTCATGTAGAATATACATGCATTTTAATTAGGATTATCACACATAAATGCAAATATGGCCTTCATTTATTTCCTGAACCTGCTGCAGTAGCTCTACAATTGTTATTTTTATGATTCGGCAATAAGAACTGCAATTAGGCTCGTAACACATGCCAATCATATATTTCAATGAGCAAAATATGATGATCCGTGTCTGTATATGTTGGGTTTGATGTGCAATCAGTTTTATTATACTTGGATTCAATTATATATCTTCCTTTTTATGGGCAACATAACCCCACACACTTATTTGTAATTTGGCATCATTAGTCTGGAGTGTTTGCACGGTTATTTTTTTCAAAACTATTTTTTTAACCATGATGCCATTATTTGGGACAAGGAAACTATATGATAGGCTCCAAAAGAAATTATGTTTTTATATGCACACATGTGTGCTAGCTGTCACCTTTACACAGTATGATAAACTGCCTTTTTTCTGTCAAATTGAACAGACCAATATTTTGAAGGTAGCTAGGATAAATAATTTACATTTGACATTGATTGCCACTAGGAACCTAACTTGATGCCAGATTACATCGAGTTCATGTTGTTGTGTCTACACATGGTATTATTTTCGATCAAGCTCGATTGGATGCAATTTTCGCTGGTTTTCTTGCCTAATTCCAGGAGTTGGAGTGCATGATCCTAACAATATGGCGAGATCCATTTTGGTCCGTCTAACTCTTTTTTGCTTTTTGAACTAGAAGGTTGATGATTTAATTAAAAGACTTCGCATGCTTGGATGTTCTAGTTCTGGGCATATATGGATTCGTTTTCTTCTCTTGCTAATTTTATTCATGTGACCTAGATTTATTTAGCTAATATACAATCTAGATCAGTAGGTGTGTAACATTTACAAAATCAAAGATATTTATTTACTGCTATTCATCTTGTAATGATCGCTCTTTACTTTTTGAATTTTTATTCATCATTTGTAAATTTGTCAATGATTTCTCACATATTATAACCTAACATGAAAAGTGCATGGTGTCTGCAGTATCCATGGAGGGAGGCAATAGACATGCAATTCATTATAATGATGTATAATTCTGCGGGACAGATCAGCCCCCTCAGCAATAATCATGTATTGCCTCACATGATTTGTTTCCAAAGGTTCGTTTGATACATGGAGAGGGAAAATTTGTTCTGGTTTTTCTGAGGTGAACCATCTTACACGCATGCAGCTTCCCAATTTTAGGACCCATGCCAAGAGGGCAGGAGGATGGTCCTGCACTTACTGACCCTGTCGTACAATCTATGCGGCCCAATTCCATTGCTAATCAGTAAGTAGTTGCTACTTGCTATTAATTATTTCTATCAAATTGATTTATGCAATTTGATTATAGGCCGTACCAATGGTTCCTGCCCGGTTTGGCACCGATGAGCTCGCTGCACTTGGTTTGGCATCTTGCTTCGCCTCCCTTGAGGGTCCACCCGGCACCATGGTCCTCCCCTCACCCCATCAGGCAAGAAAGATAAGCATAGAACAAATCTAATATTCCATTAAGCTTTGTTGCATGCATTTATTACTTTTTTGGGGGGAGCTGACTATTTCCTCTGCTCTCTGTTCTATTCTCACTATCACTTCTGCAGTCTGAGGACACTAGGAGCTAATGGGATTGTGGTATGGCTCATGTCCATGGCGTTGCTGGCCTGGTGCTGCCCACATCCTTGTCTTGGATTTTGCACAAAGGTGAAGCAATGCTCCTTTTGCTATTTGTAATGTGTTCAACTATAGAATTATTACAACAAAACGTGCATATTTACCAATCTTGAAGGCTTGAATTTTTTCCCGCTACTCACTTGTTAATTTTGTATATTGATTGATGCTTTAATGATCTTGTTAATTACCAACAATGGTTCTTACAAACTTTAGCTCCTAATCTTCATTCCTAAGGCTGACTATTTCAGGAAAAATTGTGTTGTCTTCATCCTAGTGAACTGATCAGAGCATGAGATTATCTCTTACTACTCCTGGATTTTTTTTTACCAACTGTCTTTGCCAGGATTCATCCCTATTTTTGACACCCTTTATGTCCTGTAATTAGGAATCCCTGGTCATGTGTCCTAGTTCTATTTTTCAATATATAATCTAAAATAATCTTGCACTGATTCTCTGTGATGAACTTTATCAAAAGTCTCCTGCTACCGGTTGCTAATTTTTTGTTGTATCATGTGATGAACTGCTTAATATCCACTGAATCTTGTATCATGTGATGAACTTTTGCTTAATATATGTCTTTCTGAAAGCTCAAAGAGTTTGTGGATTGATAAGATGACTCATTTAACTTTAGTTGCTATTTTTTTGTTGTACAGGTCCAGAATCTTATAGAGCTCTGCCTTCAGATTATACAAACCAAAAAGACGTGGTGGAAGGCTGGAAGCCCTCTCTCACCATTGAAATATAAAGCCATGCATTACTAAACTTGGTAAGGCTCATTTTTCTCCGATACATAGAAATACTCATTTCTTATGGATATTAGGTAAGTTGGGATAACTAGGCCTTATGCTTTGCCAAGAGCTTGAGAGATTAAGGGAGACTAGAATTGTTTTTTTATTATTCCTTGCTTGATTCCTATTGTGTCTCATGGGGCTGATTATAAAGGTTACATAGGATTAGCACCTCTTGTGACTAGACAAAATGGTACTATTACTAATTGCTCTAACATAGATAAATAACTAAGATAACTTGGGCCTATTGGGCCGGCGGCAGCCTGTTGGCTGCCCATGACATCTCCCCCGCCCTTGGAGACCCAGCTCGCCCTTGAGCTGGATAGCTTGATGGCACCGTCTTCTGTGTCGTACTGGAGCAACACACAGGCCCACCGGATGGCCTTTCCTGCCATGTCTTGGATCCTGAAATTGAATCTCAGAAGCTTGCCTACACAATGTCGTGCATAGGCAGGATCGGTAGTGGGAGGCACCATGCAATCCATCGTGGGATAGTAGCCTCGACCTTCCTGTTCCTTTGTCCTGTTGAGGATGAAAACAGGGAGCACCGGCCTGTTTGTGGGCTGTAGTGGACCTGCTTGTAGTTCCGAGGTAGGCAACAACTTGTTGCTTTGGTCCACGGTCGGTAGGGCTTCCGCTGAAGAGGCCCTAATAGGTGAATCCATATACCAACTCGTGCTGTAGCAAAGTGAACCTTAATGAGGCAATTGACTGAAAGTAAAATTAGTTGTAGAAGAGTACATGCTAATAGGTTTCAAATTTGTTTAGTCACTTGATTTAGATGTTGTGTGGCTTATATATACTCTTACTGAATAGAAAACCCCACCCCATTGTCAGTACTATTGAAATTATGTTTGCCACCTGATGAGAAATTTAGTATCTTTTAGGAATACTGTCAATTGCATGCCTCTGTTGTCTAGGTCATGAGGCTGGAATATGGATGCCATCCTGCACATGATGTAATTTCGTCCCCGATTATTCCAATTAGAATTGTTCATTTGATCAAACTTTGAAGTGTTTCATTTAGTGAAGGATAGAGCTATCTTGTTATCTACTCCATCCCAAACTATAAGATATTTTGGCTTTAGATTCATAGGTTTTGCTACGCACTTAGATAAACATTGTCTAGATACATAATTAAAGCTATGCATCTAAATTCTCATATGGATGCAACCAGACCCTTAATTAAATGACTTAGCTTGCAAACATAAATCTCTGAACATGCTTAAAATTTGCATCCATGGTTCCTTGCCTAGGAATGGCATCTCATGAATGAGAATTGGTTGTTAAGTTATTGACTTACTAGCTAGTTTTTTTGTTACTTCAAAATCTGTACAGTAACTATCTTGATCATCTAATAACAGGAACCGTGCCTTTTTTTATTCCTTTTTTTTGTTGCAGGAGAAGCTATGGATCCCAATAGAGTAAATATGGACCATTGAACACAGAAATTGAACCCTTGATCTCCTTAGGATCTGTATATTAGTAAACTATAGTATACCATCTATTTAGCTTTTCATGACCACGAGAAGAAGGCTCTTTTTTTTGGCAAAATATTCGACAAGTATATTTTTCCAACGCCTGGTTCAGAAGCAAGGAAATACTGCTGCTAGTCATTCCTCGAGAAAAACACATGCGACGTGACGTATATGCATTTCCAGTAGTTGAAAAAGATCTAATTAAAATAATATTTATCATTTTTCGTCGCTTAGATCCAATTAAAAAAGTTCTATATTATCATGTGAAACCGTATGTTCTCAATTATTGAAGCCATACAAAGCTGAACAAAAACACGTGTGATGTGACCGAAAAAACCGTGAAACCAATACAAATGCTTCTTATAAAAAAAGAAATATCCAACTGAAGAAAAAATATATAATTTGGCTGTGAAACAAAAGCAGTTGCAAAAACAAGTTTACGTGAATGAAAAAATGAGAAAAGAAAATAGAAAGACGGTCAACAGAGGTGTAAATCGGCTGTGAAACGAAACCAGTTGCAAAACAAGTTTACGTGAAAAATAAGAAAAGAAAAAAGAAAGATGGTCAATAGAGTTATACACTTGTACGGACTGTGCAAACTGGTGGTGCCACGAACGTGAAATAGAGCGCGGAAGTACTGCTTGGCAGATGGGGTCGGGGACTGATTAATAATCAGTCCCTAGGACTAATTACGCGTCCCATATATATATATTCTAATCAGCACCATGTCACGGCGGGGCCCACACGCGAGCCACAGGCCGGTTACAGGTAGAACGTTCTGTTTCCCCGTTGCTGCTGCCAGTAGCCATGGTTGAACCTTCCGGTTCCGGGACATGTTTTTGTTCTGGATTTATCAGGTTGATACGGTTCCTACTACCAGTTGTCTGCTAATTTGTCCGAGAGACCGAGACACGCAGGTTGTAGTAGAGTCGGCAAAGTTGGAGAGGTAGATGCCAACAGCCCGTTGTTTGACCCCGAGCGCCAAGGGACGCTGCAAGGTTGCTGCTGCTTCGGTGTCAAGGAACCGCGCTTTGACCGGCTAATCACTATCGTCTAAGCCAAACTTTTTATCACCTGTGGCTAATGTTAGCAGCCGTCCCTTGCTTACCACCTAAACTCTAGCGCGGTCTCGCCCGTGCACGGGGCACGGCGGATTTGCGCGTCCTCAACCGCTGGCTGGAACAATCTGATGAATTGCTAGCTGATATTCGTGGCAACTTTTTCGTTTTTTTGTTGTTTGATTGATTGATAAAATACGTACAGACGCAGCCTCAGGTCAGGTAGTGCATTTGGCCGTCGCAGCATCAGGTCAGGTCAGGAACTCAGGATGTGGTCATAGTGGATGTGGTCGTAGTGTGGGCACTGCGAGGCAAAGCTACCGCCGACCAAACTACTACCGGCTGCAAAATCATTTCACCTGCAGAAATCCCTTCCTGCAAAGTCATTTCACCTGCAGAAATCATTCCTCGCCTACAGTACCCGAGAATTGACCAGGCACTGCACCGCCACCGCAGGCTAGATGCTCCGTTAGCCCCTGCCCAGGTCTGTATTTACCAGTCACTAGCCTGCTACTAATTTCTGTTTGTTTTTTAAAAAAGAAAAGAAAAGAGGCAAAGTACGACTTTTCTTTTTTGGCAATTAAAAAGGACACCGTTGCACATTATCTCAGCGGCATTTCGTGCTACCGACTCCTGGGGCAGAGAGTGCACACGAAGTTCTTCAAGTACAGACACGATAATGCTGTCCAAAAAAACACGGAGAGAGCCGCGGCGACTTCCCTGTCAGTCCGGAGCCGCGGAGTTTGCTGCTTATACGCAAGGAAATGCGAAGATCTGAACGGAGGGAGAGGGCACACCCAGAAACTCAGTTGACAGTGTTTGTTTGGTCTGGATGACGACGTTGCTTTACAAATGTTTTAGATTAGAATTCAGTCCGATCGATCTCGAGGACTTTCAGGCCAAAATTCCTCTGAAAAATAAAGTACGTTGCTTCCACCACTTGATTCATCGGAAATGCTGTACACGTAAGAACAACCACTCATTATATTCCCGCGGACATCTCAACGTCGCAGTAGTAACTGCCAATGAGTTTTACATACATATACAGCAGGTGCGGTAGAAATCCAAAGAAATCCAATCCTTCACGAAATGAATCCACCACTGGTGTAACAGGTTTTTTCTTTGAATTTACTTATTTACCCAAGACGAAACAGGACCAGATATAAAAGTAAAAATAAGATAAAATAGAGATCAATGGTACTCCGTATTAGACACAGCTTAGTTATGCCAGGCTAAACGACCGATGATCGCACAAAGTGCTGTGACAGGGCGAGGAAAGCTAAGCGAGAATCCGGCCGGTGGAGTTTTTTTCTTTCCCCTTGCATTTGGAATGCATTGTTTTGGGATGGGTGATGGGGGTGAGTTGGCACCACTATCTGGCCGGCTTCCTATTTGATGCCTCCCTCCGTTTCTTATCCCCTCCAAAAGAGAAAACAAATAGAGCTATCCCATCGAAGCCAAGCCTATCTCCAAAGGAAGAAAGAAAGGAACCAGGGCCTCCGTGCTTAGGTCAACACAAGAACATGTACACCAAATATTCTCTCCCTATCTCGTTCCCCCCTTGGACCCTTCCATGGTCTGTCACCGTCCCCGCTGGCGGAGCTAAGCATAGGCCATACTGAGCTCCGCCCCACTGCAAGTCTAAATTGTTCATCTAGAGAGCTAGATACTCTTAATTTGCCTTCTTTGCAAAGTGCACATATAAATCAATAGTTGTTTCATCTATCTCTAATTGTGATTCTGGCTAGCACTAACCGTCCCCTCCTACTCTGCGTTGAGCTAAGTGGGATAGTCACTGAAATGCTGGACCAAGATTTCTTTGTTTCACTATTATCAATTATCGAATTACACTCATGCTCTTTTTCGTGAGGGATTACGTCATGATGAAGTGGATCTCCTCCTACCATACGTTGAGGTAAACACAAATGTCAGATGATGGCGGTTTGGGAATTGTGGGGAATTCCAATTATGGAAACCAGGGCGATGAACGAGGCTTTGTCGTGAAAATGGGTATGAAGAATGTTGAAAGCTAATAAGGATGATTTATGTTATACTCTACTAAAGAATAAATACTTCCAAAATAAATCCTTTGTGCATTTTGAAGGGAATATGAGATCACAATTCTAGAAAGGGGTGGTTAAGATCAAAAAAACTTTAAAGTGGGATCTAGCTTCTAAGGGGAACAATGAAAGAAACACTTTATTTTGAGAGGAGGTTTGGGCATGTAACATTGCTCTGAAAACTGAACTTCCATAGTCTCTATAGTATAATATGTCGGGATAAACATTATCTAGCTAAATATTGTTAGCGGGGAGGTTGGTGGAGTGTTCGGTTTAAGAGACCTTCAGGGCCATATGATTTTAGCAGAATGAGAACAATTTACAGATGTAGGATCGAGGTGGTTGACTAGAGTGGGTGAATATTCATTTTTGAAACTTAATCACAAAGTTAATCAGTTTAAATGTGAAAGTGAACTAATGGCCTAGCACCCTAACGAAAAGAGTAAAGTAGTGGGCAATTGGGGTGTCGAGCTAGCGGGAGCTCTCACCTAAACAAGTCTAGTTAACAAGGAAAAATAACCTTAGCTACTAGAGCATAAAAGAGCTAGCGTAAGGGGGCTCTTACACAACTAGTGAGCAAACGGTAAACACCAACTACAAGCTACACTAGTAAGAAACTACACTAGCACAAGAGCAACAATATTGGCACAAGATATAGAATTACAAGCAAGCTAGTGTTGAGTATAATTTTAGATGATAACACATGATATTTTCCTCCGTGACTCTTCGGTGAATTAGTCCACATTGAGGCGAGTTCTAGGATTGTCGCTCCGCTCTCTAGCTCCAAAGCCTACAAGCTTCAGACTACCCCTTGAGGTAGGATACAACATGAGCACTAGACTAGAAATAATTGAATCAACTAGGTACTCCAACAAGTCTCAATTTTACTAGAGATGCTCCTCCGACGGGGATGAGCTGTACAGCCCTGAACAAAGCCTTCTAGCTCCAAAGGCCAAAGCACCACACAAACTTCACAGTGGGCTTCCACGGAGATACAATGACCATGCCATCAGAACCAACAAGAAGCTCCAAGAGTAATAAGCAACTAGTCTTGCAAATCAACACCCAGTGTCACTTGATTAATCTCTCAATATGCGCACTAGAATTGCTCCTCATTTCAAGGCCTCACATAAAGTGTATGAAGTGGGAGTGGCAATAAGGCTCTCTACAGATATATAAGCTTCTTAAGGTGCCAAGAGAGCACAGATACTCGGCCACCCCTCTATTTTATAGGTGGGGGGAGAGAAACTAGTCGTTTTGGGCCTCTTCTTGTGCCATTGCAAAAACGGCAGTCAAACCGGCCTCGGCCCAACGGTCGACTACATGTGGCCCAACGCTATTGAAAATGGGTCAACCTGCTTGCACCAGATTGTAACTTCTAACTAAACTAATGTGGATATACAAGTTGGATGTATTTACTCGCATTTTCCACTAGTTACACAACCCTAGCATAGTGGTTCCGCCAATTTTCTCCCCATCACATTCTGTTTTTCTCCTTCCTGTCGCAACCCTAGCTAGGCTACACCTGCCACCTCCCGCCCAAGTATTTTGGACCCACCCAAGCTGCCACCTCCCGTGGTCCTGCCCAAGCGCCGCTACTGCCTCACCCCGCCATATGTCCTACCTTCCCTCCCACCAACGGGTCACGCGTCCTACTGTCCCAATCAAAGTGCCGCCACTGTCACCCGCCAAAGCGATGTTGGAGCTCATCCTTTCGAGCTCGAGTAGAACAAAGGTATGTTTTTCTTTCTTTTTAGCGAATCACATCTATGATGAATAAAATCCCAAAAATAGAAGTGGCATGTGATGATTGTTTGTTCAAATGTGATTATACTAGTGGGCTCCGATGAGAATATGCCAGGGGAACAATAGTCAATCCACTAGAAATTGCATTCCTACCAAAGCATCTTCTTTCCAAGGAGGTGAACTCCTTACATGAATGCATTTGAGGATAGTATTTTTTATGCTTTATTTGCTATGAGTGAGCAGTCGTGATCATCTATCATTTGTAAGGAAAAAAAGTGCGCTTATTTGATCATGTATCATTTTTATGCTACCCTGTCTATTTTGTTTGGTGATGTGCTAGTTTATTCTATTTTTTAATTTAAGAGAAAAACAACGCTCTAAATGAATATGAAGAGAGCTAAATATAAACTCAGTCTACTATAGACATCGCACAATATGTGATATAGATCCCACCATCCTAATATTCAGGATGCCTAACAACACCAGCTTCTTAGAGTACAAATTGTTACAATTCAAGTTTTTCATGATCCGTAGCCTGCAAGTTGCTTTTCATAGTCATTAGTGGAAATGAACATGATTTGTTATTCAAAGTTGGACCATTTGAGATATTAATAGACTAGCACATAACCCCCTAGCTTCATAGTTGAAGCCCTAGTGAACGATGTGATACTATTTCTGAATCAATAAAGTGCGCTAGGTGTGGCTTTGAAAGGTGGAGATGGCGGACTAGAGGGGGGTGAATAGTCCTTTCTAAAATTTATCGCACCGGCTAACCGAAATAAATACGGAATTAAAACTATCAGTCTAGCTAAGACTTCACCCCTCTAACTATAACTCTAGATGCACCTTGTAAAAGATCCTATACAAGAAAGCAAGGTGTCAAACTAACTAGTGCCCTCCTGATCAAGTCTAACTTGCAAGGTCACACAAACCTAAGCAACTAGTACTTTATCAAGCAAGGGAGCACCTACATAATTCTAATGAGCAAAAGCACAAAGCCAACTTGAGCTCACTAGATGCTCAAGGACAAGGTTACACAAACCGAACCTAAGAGCGCAACTTTACTTAATCTAAATAAGATAAGCAAAGCAAAGGAACTACTTCTAGCTACACAAGCAAGAAGGTGTTTAACAAGCTACACAAGCCAACTAATTGCAAGAGCAACAACACAAGCACAATATATATCAATGTAAATACAAGCTTGTGAAAGAGATTGCAAAACACCGCGAAGTGTGGACACAAGATGACACGGCGATTTTTACCGAGATTCACTTGGTTGCCACCAAGCTACGTCCTCTTGTGGCGATGCACCCACTTGGAGATTCACTCGCTAATTGGTGTCACCTAGCCAAACCCACAACCTCGGGTGCGATGAATCAACACAAGATGGGGATCCTCCAAGCTACGAGCTCAACTAGAGTAGCCAATTCGCGACTCCTGTGGGGAAGGCTTAAGAACCCCTCACAATCTCTTCTCCGGAGCACCGCACAATCTCCTTGCGTGCTTCGACGGAGTCTCTTGCCACCAAACCGTCTAGGAGGTGGCAACCTCCAAGAGTAACAAGCCTACCGGCTTGCAACACGAACACCTAGTGCCACACGATGCAAATCTCTCTATGCAACGCACAAAAATCGCTCACTCACTCGATCGGATGAACACTATCAAGCTCAAGTAAGTAGAGGGCTCTCCAAGCACTCTCCAACGAAGACACAAAGTCCCCAAGGTGCTCAGCCACCGTCCAAGGCCAGCCACCATCTCTATTTATAGCCACAAGGGCCAACTAGCCGTTATCTCCTCGGGCTGACTTGACTACACGCGCCGGACGCGTCAGATGCGAGCCGCCGGACGAGTCCGGTGCTCCATCTTGCGCCACGTGTCACCCGCGTTCAAACTCGACCGTTGCCTCCCAACGGCTATTTCTTAAAACCCCTCAGAACAACGCGCTAGACGCGCCTGATGGAACCGCCGGACGCGTCTGGCGCGTTCACCATCCGCGCGTCTGGCCGTTAGGCCACGCCGGACGCTGCAGCTCCACTGAGCGCCGGACGCTGCCGCGACACTGTTCAGCGTCCGGCGCGCGTCGGCTGTGCCTTGCGCCGATCTCCTTTCTGCAGCGCCGGACGTGTCCGGGCAGCGCCGGACGCTACCCAGAGCGTGCCGTCCTAGCGCCTGCTTGTCGGACGCCTGGCCACGAACCGCCGGACGCGTCACTGCAGCGTCCGGCGCGTACACGACTTGCATCGCGCGCCTGCTGCCGGACTCTTCATGCACCAGACGCGTCAGCCCAGCGTCCGGCGCTCCTTCGCTCCGTCTTCCACGCGCCGGACGCGTCAGGGCTGCGTCCGGCGCCTCAACGCCCAGCGTCCGACGCTTAGAAATACTGGAAATCAAGCCGTCGTCGACGCTAACTTCGCCACCTTTGCTCATACATGCTAATCAACAAGAATAACACCTTGTACACGAGAATTAGCATGTTTTCACCAAGATTTTGCATCCGGCGCAATAGAAAATAGCTCTGTAATTTTCCCAAAAGCGCTGAATCCCCCTCGCAGCTCGGGGGAAGGATGAGCGGGTACCAAACCCAACTTAACCCTGCAAACACCTCCGCCTTTGCAAACGTGCTAACCAACACCAAGTGTACATCACTATGTGCATGTGTGTTAGCATTTTAACAATTATTTTCAAAGGTTTCTCTTGATCTCACAACGCCACTAGATCCTAGCATGTCGCAATGTTAGATCGCTCAAGTGGCACTAGATGACCGATATGCAAACCAATTTTCCCCTCTTGATAGTACGGCCATCTATCCTAAATCCAGTCAATCTCTTCTCTACTCAACCTTAGACCGGTGAAATGAAAAGCCCTAGGTTATACCTTTGCCTTGTGCTTTTCCATTTCCTCCATCGCCTCCAAATGTGCAAGTGCAACACATGCACCGACACGATCATCAGATGATATGATCCACTTCATATCATCATGCAACCTTCTAGGTCCATCGATCTTGACCTCACTTGCTCTTCACCGTCTCATGGTCCATCGGCACCAAGTCTTGCTCAAGCTTCACCGTCTCATGGTCCATCGCTTCAAAGCCTTGACTTGTCCTTCACACATCCACCGGTCCATCGAGTCAAGCCTCATCTTATCTTCACCAACTTGGTCACATGACTCCATGTCATGTCACATATGCAATAAAGCTCCTTCATCAACACATGTGTGAGCAATGTAACAATATCAAGCCCTCCATGGCATATGTTGCCCACACACATGACTTTGTGAACTAACCCCTGTGTATCTCAATCATAACACATGTTAGTCCACCTAAGTTGTCGCTAAATTACCAAAACCACATAAGAACCTTTCAGGCTTGCTAAAGAAAAGTTGGATCATTTGAGATAAGAGCTTGCGTTGTAGTATTGCAACAAAAAAAAAACTTGATGTCCTAAGATTTCAAAATTATCCCTAAAACTTAATGGTTTAGCTCTTTGACATAGGTTGGGCATATATGAGCATTCCACCTACCGTGTAATTAATTTAGCACCGTATGTGACTGTGGTCTGCATGTATCCATGCATTTTTTTTAAAAAAAATAGGGACATATTCCTAGCTAGTAGTAATTAGATTTGACCACCTTTAATAAGTAGTGGTACATATGGCTAGTTTCTTCAAAGCACCAGTTTATTTATTTGTCAAAAAAAAGCACCAGTTTATTGTAAAAATTCTAAAACATTTGGGACGGAGGACAGTGGGATACATCTTTTATATATTGGAAAAAAATCCGTTGTTTTTTTTTGTTGCGTGAGAAAATCAATTAATTTTTTCTGTACTAGAAAAAATCCAGCATTTATAAGTTGTCTTAGGTGCCTTCTATTTTGGAATACAGTAGCTTTGTTTGGTATAACCAGTGGCAAGCTAAAAGTTTGGGGTGCCTCGTACCAACTAACTAGTGTGGACGCCATGTTATGTTAACCCAGAAGAAACACCGACCATTTGGTGGGGTCAGAGTAAACTATGGCTCGCACGAGGATGAGGTGACCCTCCAGCCTTGACATTTCCTTGGCACGATAAATCACCTAATTTCTGACGCAGCGTTTGTCTCGGCCGTGTCATCGCTGATTTGAATATAACAGCCTGTGTTTGGGTGTAAAAATACGTCAGCCGATGGAGCCGCTACTACTCTACTCTCACATCGCATCCTCTTGTTGACGCTGCTCTGCTAGTGGTGATTGGTGAAGGTGTGGCTATCGTTGATTGGGTGATACACACGCCCTAATATATACATTTTTTTATTTTGTTTTCATTCAGAGAAGCAAAGCAAAAGGTACATTTTCTCTCCTTTAAAAAAGAAAAAAATCTCAAATTCATGTGTCAACCAAACACAAATTCGTGTATGAGCTGATCTCTGGGATCCAGAGGAATTTAATGCCTTGTTGACACGGCTAGTAGGTGGTTTGACGAGAGGCGATTCATGTGGTCAGATTTGGAATTCGTATGACTGTTGTTAGTTGGATTTGATGCAGCGCAGAGTTGTTTCTGTTGGGTGTAAAACGCTGGATGGCACCAGAAATTTCTAATACTATGTTCGAGGCAAAAATAGCAAGATGCCATTATTGTTACCGTTGCCAAATTGCAAGATCACCAGAGAATAGCAGCTGTACGAGAGTCACCCTGTCGTTATTTTTGGCAAACAGGTTAAAACAGCTTTCGGGACAGTGCTGTGCACGCAGCCTTCCATATTGGGGACCTTTGGAGTGCTTTCGCACTCTGCTTCTAAATACTGGCTGTCATCACACCAAATCTGAGTTTATACGCTAAGCTCTTGGGAAATTATTGCACATTTCCTAGGAGATTTCTCTATTAATACTCTTAATAACTTTCTACTTTAGTCGTCTCCATACTTTGAATAGCTAAGAGGGAAGAAGGATTTTGTACATCAATAACAGCGTTCAAATAAACAAATGTAAATACATTTTTGCTTATTCCAAAGAGGTATCAAATTTCAACTCATGCTACCTAAGAGCTATTGCGATTGCGACGCGTTTGCCACCCCTTTAAGCTGCCAATTATCTTAGATTGAACTGAAGAGGTGAATAAACATCTGTTTGTTGTGGTATTGATCTCATTGCAATTTTCTAGTTCACTTGCATGTCTTCTTTTGCGAAAGGAAAAAAATTATATTGAGAAATTATAGCACGGTACATCCCCTGTCTTAGAAACGCCCTTGCAAAACAAAAAATTACAACACGAAACACCCAAAACATAAGAATGCTCTCATCGTTGTCACACCTTGTTCGTCGAAAACAACTAATGAGACCAATCCAAGATCCGCCTCCTAGCCTGACAAGGGACACCAAGCCTTGGATATGCCGCAACACGAGCGCCTCAAAACTCCACCAAAATGCATCGTTGGCGATAAACAAGCATAGGTCACCGACATGTGAAGAAAAGGATAGAAAGACTGATATGCCACCACCAACCATGAGACTGACGATCAGAAGATTATTTTGCTATTGCCAATACCATCAATAACACTAGGGATCAACATGACTAATGGGATGTCGAAAGTGTCCACCCTTTTGCAAAAGAGAGGGAATGCACTTCCACCGATAAAGGAGTCAGAGCACCTCATGGCGAAGGGTGTTCTGCAAATAGCTATGCCAAAGTCCTCCACATGACTACAGCCAATGAAACAAAGGCAACAAAAGCACCCGTGTAGCGTCATTGCCATGGGTAAACTGACCCTAACCTAGTAGCATAGGGCTTCTACACTGGCCAAAATCTAGGTTTTCCCCACCATTCATTGTGAAGAGGTCACTCAAGGCGAGGGGAACCACCAAGATTCACAACGGAAAGAGACTTACCTTCGGTAAGTCCTGTGTCTTCTAGGCATCACATCGTAAGCTATTCATTTTTTTCCTACCACTATAACAATCTACACTCCTTTGGTGTCTTTGGATTTTATCTTTATGCATATTTTTGATTTTTATCCATGAAAAATTGACTTGTAGGACCATATTTCTAAATACATGCCTAAATTATTTCATGAGATATGAGATGCATGATGGCCATCATTTTTTAAAAGTTGTACGTTTCCCGCGTTGTTTAAATGAACGTTCCCGCGTTTCTCACACGGGAAAGAGTTTGTCACTTTTTTGGACTAAGGCCTTGCTTAGTATGGTCCGGGCTTCTCGACTAGTGAAAACTACATTTTGTGGCTTCAACTTGTAGATGAAATGAGTTGAGCTTTGTTGGTTTTAACTTGGTTTTAGCTTCAAACCATTTGTGTGAATGTTTGATCGAGATTTTGGTTAAGTCATTGGAAACCTAGAAAAAAATCCGCCAGAGTGCCTAATAATCTTTAAAGTGCATACAACAAATTGCATCGTGCTCAATAAAATCAATTTTAACCTAATTACAATAGCATGTCTAAAGTACATACACCCAATTGCATCGTGCCCAATAGAATCAGTTTAACATATCAAGATGGACTTTTCAATGTCAACTTCACAGAATACAACCACCGATCTCCGGTTGAGCAGTTTGAGCATGTGTACGTATCCAGATGATGCACTGCGTACAGGACTTTGTTAGATTGAACATGTGCTCTTTCTTGAGGGGGTGAGATGCAAATGGCACAAGCAAAAAGATTCTTTTAATGTACCCAGAGTGGAGAGCTTTAAAGTTAAGAAAATTGACTAATTATTAGTGCAAAGAAATATCATCAACTTCAACTTAGTCACGCCACATGAATAATAATGGAATTGGGATGAAATAAAATCACAACAAAAACCAACCCCAAAGCCAGAAAGATACAAGAGAGAAAGAAGCTTTGGCCTCCCTCTCGCTCTCTACCTCATCTCCTTTTCCTGCTTTGCCCAATTGATAATTGCTTATCTCTCTAGTTAATAAAAACATCCAGATTTTAAACTATAATTCTTTTGGATTCCTCCCCAAATGCCTTTCACCCGACCTTTGTAAATCCCCCTCCGCTTGCTGCAGCTGCTGTGCTGCATTCCTTCCTGTATTATTTCTCCATCCCTTTCCCCTCTCTCTCTCTTTCCTCTACCCTCTCCCTAAAAGACCTGGATACAGAGGAAGAAAATATATAGAAAGGAAAGGAAGAAGGGAAGAACACCAACCAAGCAGGACTTGGTTTTTGAGAACTCCATGGTCTGTGGAATTGTCCCCAGGAGTCCCCTCTGGGTTTGACGAGATTCATACAGAGAAATAGTTCTTGATTTTTCCCCCTTCTTTTGCTCAAAAATTTACCTGTACAGGCGAACTGCTTGTTTGTGCTTTGCTTTTCCTGTGTTTGTTTTCTTGGGATTTTCCTCTGGTCCGTTCTTCACCTGTGAGGTGGTGAGGAGCAGAGAGAATCATGGGGAAGCAAGGACCCTGCCGTCATTGCGGAGTCACAAGTGAGCTCTTGTTCTTGAATAAAGCTAGAATTTTTCTTCCAGTTGTTTTTTTTTTCTTTTTCTCTTGTTTTCGTCCCCTTCCCCCTTTGTTCCTCAGCCAGTAGTACTTCTTTGGGGATGATTTCCCCCAATTATGCATCTGGGAAGCGAGCCTCAGACGAAATCTTTGGACTGCGTGGGACTCGGATTCCTCACGTTTCCATGTTCTGTGTGTGGGTTGTTACTAGTCCGAATTCATTGAACTGCCCGGGGAGTGTTCAAGAGAAGTCTGTGGATACGATTGTAAAATTCTCAACGTGAGGAACAGATTATACCATGCTCACAGAACACATTTAGACTTTTTTTTTACTGCGGTGGATATACACTTCTTCGATAATTTCTGCAGATAATGGGAGATTAGATGCAGCTCAGACTCCTATTCTTTTATAAGAAAATAACCATTTGCTTCTGCCAATCAGATAAAAGCAGAGTTCGATTGCTGCTGCAGATACAGAAATGCTTAGTTTCAGGGTGCCATTGAAGTCAGAACTTAGATTTCCTGTTTAATGTACACAGACTTATCCCATTTTGTGCCAACAACGTTATATGTTCTGAACTTTTTTGTAGCTCTTACTGCTGCAAAATGCTCCTTTGAAGTGGCTATATGAATTCAGTATCACCATTGCATAGCACAGCAGATTAAGAATTGCACGCCTGTACAGTTGAACTAACCATTGAGGCACTGAAAGCATTATCTGAAATATTTAGTCTGAATGTATGTGATTAGTTTCATGATGCCTTCTGGATACATTCTTACCCTTTTTCTATGTTCCTTGGCATCATCTCCTACTACATGTAAATTGTGATATTAACTCTGAACTTGTACGCCAGGCATATTTTTGTGCATCAGTTTTGATGGATTTCTCATGGCAAAATGCTGGAACAGGTACTCCCCTGTGGCGAAATGGGCCACCAGATAAGCCAGTGCTCTGCAATGCATGTGGCTCGAGATGGAGAACGAAGGGTTCATTGGCAAACTACACCCCAATGCATCGCAAGGATGATATGGATGATGATGAACCCAGAGTTAGCAAGCGGAAGCCACCGACATCAAAGTCGAAGTCACAGAAGAAAAAACCAGATCAAACTATGATGGAGAATGGGCTATTTTCTGGTCAGAATTTCCGAAAGATGGGGGATGTTTACCAAAACTACCGGTCTAGTTCGGGATCTGCAGTATCATACTGTGAGAGTTGTGCCCGATATGGTGCTGCTGATGCAAGTGAAATGACTGGTCAGTGATCTCGATGCATAATATGCTGTTTCTTAATAATATGGTTTGGGTTCCCTCTCATTATTTTTGATGCACATGTGATTGTATTCAATTCGATGAGTGATTGGATTATTAGTGTCAAAAGTGCATTCTTGAATGCTCGTCTTCATAGTTATGCTCAATAAACTAAAATTTTATTTAGATGCCATATATTTTATTCTACGGCTCCCCTTTTGGAGATCATATCAGTAGTAAGTTTGTAATGCAGATCTGATTGTTCGTCTCTGTTTTTCATGAACATAGCGATTCCACCCAAACTTTTTTCTTTTAGTGTAAACTCCTGTTCTGTCTTAGTCTAGATGAGGAATTCATATTGGGTTTGATTAATCACTAGCTACTTGTGACGAAATTACTTACTATTATTATTGTGAGCAAACAATGGATTGCGATCTATTACATATTGGGTGAAGATAATATCTGGTGAAGATAATATTTCACTAAATAATATCTGGTGAAGATAATATTTCACTAAATAAGTAAATACGGAGCATTGATAAGTGTCTCCCTTTACCGCATCTCTGAATAGATATTTAATCACATCAACCCCATGAAACACAATAAAGGTCTAATAACAATTCACAAGATTTCCCAATAGCATGTATACCTAATCAATTGAACCATGAAACAAAATAAAGATCTAATAACGATTCTTAACACTTACCGTGCTTATCTAGAACTTACCTATTTTCTTTGTTCTACTATGTCATTTGACTCTCTGATGTATTGCCAATTCAGGTTCAGCACAGTCACATGCTTGGGAATCCCTAGTGCCATCAAGAAAGAGGAGCTGTGTCACCCGTCCGAAGCCTTCACCTGTAGAAAAGCTTGCAAAAGATCTGAACTCTATCATGCATGAAGAGCAGTTATATTACCTTTCAGGGTCATCAGAGGAAGACCTACTATACCATAGTGAAACTCCTGTCGGTTCCTTTGAAATAGGCTCTGGAAGTGTGCTTCTAAGACATCCAAACTCGAAATCACTGGAGGAAGAATCAGAAGCAAGCTCTATTCCTGCAGATGATAAATCACACATTACAAGTGAATCCTATTCAGGCTCTGCTTTGTTTGTCGTTCACAGTGGAAACAAGGCAGCAATTAACTCAAATGCTCCAACTGCAAGGCTGAAGAAGTCACCGCTGCATCTGGAAGACAATGCTAGAAGGTATTAAACCTTTTATGCTCTTATTAGCATAGAAGTGGGTATTTGAATATTGGTTTTATCCTCTATGCTCATTGAAAATTGGTTAAACAATTTGCTTTGGTAGTTCGAGATAATCAAGTTACTGTGGTAAGAAACAATTTAAGTTTTCTTTTCTGTTCTGTATCTCTTTTTGCAGGGATAAACTTCACTATGGGAATCAGCATGTTCTGGAGAGTGTTGATTCACCTTTAGTTTCAGTAGATTTAGAGGTATCCTTCCTATACACACTTTTGTTTTGTTCAGGTTGATGATCTGTAGATGGTTATTTGCACTGAACACCACTGGATTATGTTTACATATTTTGGCTAATCATTCAAACTCAACCTGTCTGCTGCCCTCTCCTTCTTGAGCAGGATGTTATAAACTATACTAACTTCATGAAATATCTAACTAAAGAGGACCAACAACAGTTGCTCAAATTTCTTCCTCCCGTGGACTCCGTGAAACCTCCTGAAAGGTTCACTTATCCTTGCCCAAAGTTTCACTAATAATAAAAACCGTTGTCACTTTGTGCTAGTCCTCATTTGTATCTTGTTCTTGCTGCAGCCTTAGAAGCATGTTTAGTTCTATCCAATTCTCTGATGCTATAGACAGCTATCAGATGCTGCTTGGCGAAGGAATTCTCGACCCATCCTTATCTGGTGACGAGGAATGCAAGAAAGTGAAGACGCTTGCCTTAAATAATTTAACAAAATGCAAATGGCTGGAGTGCTATAACCAGAAAAAGGTATTACAATGGCTTTGTAATACATTTACCTACATTTGCTTTTCCCCTTCGACTTTATTGTCTTTTAAATTAATGCCTATGTGAACTTCCTATCTTGCTTGTACATGCCTAATTAATTCTCTCTCTGTTCAGGAAAAGGGAACTAAGGAAACCGGGGGAGTGGGAAGCGTCAGCGGACCGGAAGGCTTTACCAAGTCTACTATGAAAACACTCAAAAGACCCTGTGACACCCACTTTCAGAGTGATGCAGGTTAGCAATATTAGTTCCTCTGATCCTGATTTGCATCAAATTTCTAGTTATGACATCCAAAAATGTCTTACACAGTATGTTCCCATTTCACTATCTCCTTATGTCAGTGACACAAAGAAGGGTTCTTATTTGCTTTGCTTGTTTAACATGCAGAACTAGATGGTACCATGAGGAGTCCTCTAAGAGTTCTAAAATCTGGGGCTTTGGCTCCTCATTTTGAAAGTTCATCTTTGCAAAAATCTGGCCACACCACCAAAGATTCAACCTGCACTGGAGGAGCACTTAATTTATTCATGTTACCCCCAGAAAAGTTATCATTACTGGTCCCTCCTCAGTATGCTGACTCTGATCAAGATTTGCTGCTGGAGATACCTCTCAGTGCACGACACTCAGAGGCAGAACTTCTGTGTCAACCATCTCAGCTGATGAGCTCTATAACCTGCAGCTCCACCTCTATGGATGGGATTGCTGAAGAAGGATGCCTGAAGCAACCATAGTCTCAGGTCCCATCAGCAAGCAGCTTAGGAACAGCCATTAGTTGCAGTTTACTTTAGCCTTCTGGATCGTGGCGCTTCTATTTGCCGATCACCAATGGGCGTTATGCGTCCATCATTTCCCTAATTTATATAACAATGTGCATCATCTGCCAACTTGGCGAATTGTCCGCTCAGCTAACATTTGTAGCATGCTTTTGGATCGGGTTTCTTCTGGTTTTCTGTAGCATATGGCTCATGGAGAAAGTATTAACTTATCTCTGTGTGGAAAAGATATTACCTTATTTCAGGAAAATTAAAAAAAGGAGGATATTGGAGAGATGTATGTGATATTAAATTGTTGTTTGCTATGGGTGCTGAAGTGTTAGTTAGCTCACCTGTTTGTCCAGTTGAGCATGTGCATGGCTGTTCGTGTCTGCATTGCAGGACCTCTTGAGTTTTGACTCTTGAGCCAAGACAATGTGGATGATGATAGCGGTGGTTGTAGATATGTGCAACTGAACATAGCCTTAGGTCACTGGCAATTCGACCGTTTTCCATTTTTTTCATGCCTAGACACCACTCCTAGGCCGGATTGAGTCAAGTCTGAATGTGGGAAATGCCTTGCGCCTACTTGGCGGTTATAAACTAAAAAAAACAACTTTATACGGGTTTTGACATTCATGAGGCTTTTATCATGGCTCCTAAAGTAGTGGTTTGGCTACTTGAAGTTAAAACCCCAAAGTAAACAACCCTTTCTCCAAATGATTTCACTTCGAACCATCCCATCAGTCCTACTTGTTGAATCTTCGTGACATGCTATTGTTCTTTTTAATTGTGCTATATGCCTCAGTACATGACAGACACATTGTTCTTTACTTTTCTGTTTGTACATTTTGACGATTCAACTGATATAGCTTTACCAGATTATACCACTGTTCTTTTGACAGATATTTGCTTATAATAATTGATATAGCAAACTATTGAGGCTTTATATTTTCTACTATAGTTAGAAAAATTTACCTCCCCTCCCTCCCTGTGTGGAGCTGGCTGCTCACCTCGTCTAAATATCTCCAATCATCGAAGATCCCCTAAATTTCAACTTCATTTCATAACTTTCAATCTGCCAACTTGGTTCTCTATAACATGTTCGATTCAGGTTTCTCTCCCTTTTTTCCTATTATAAATTAGCCCATGAATGTTCTGTCTTTGGCTACTACATTGACCAATTTAGTTTCGTGTAGTCAACACTGCTCACATACTTAAGTCTTCAACCGCCCTATTTCAACATAGTATGTTTTTTGTGTTATATGCCTCTTTCTATATTTTTAAATTCATTTCATATAGGTGAAGGTTACTACACTGAGAGAAGCTGGTTCGAACCATCAAATGTAATTCTTGATATTGATTTAACCAAAAGCAATGAGTGGCCAAGTGGTGTTATTTCTGCAATCCCATCATAGCTGTTTACTTCTACTTCATGTCTTTCTAGCAGCTTTACTTAAGAAGTATTAAGATCCTCCTGATTATAAAGAACTGCTTGTCTGAATTTTGCAGCAAGGCATTCCTTTAGAAGAAAATCTATGCATGCCATTAACGGCACCCCAAATCCTTATGAGCAAGCTCGAGCGAACACAATCACCTTTTGATGATGATAACTTATTACCATGTTTGGATTTGGCGATGGTAACTATTCTAAGTTCTTTGGTCATTTTCTCATTATGACCTGAATTTGAGGAAAGCATGGTTCATAAATCATACATGACACGACAAGAGTTAATTCATTTTGTAGCTACACATGATCACTCTGTCTTCAGCTTCTACCCAACCAACCCTGTAATAGCTTTGAGAAGCTTCTTGTAAGGTATAGACAAATTTTACCACATTTGTACCTTTCAGGTAATAAATAAGCTCCCCCTTCTCTTTCTGTACTGTAGGTACTGTAATAAGACAGGAGACTAAAATATTTCAGTATGTTATTGTGATGTAGAGTAGGCAATGTTTTTCAAGTTTCTGAAGAGAAACAAGTCCTAGGCTCCTGAAAAACTACTGTACCATAGCCTATTTGTGTAGTTCTTAAACTCGTAGCCAAATATTAGTGGACAGTAGCATTACTGGCAGTATTGATCTGTGGTTATGTGTTGCGTATTCTTTGTTTCAATTGTATGCAGGATCAACATCTTTTGCACCTCTTATTTATGCAGCAATTTCTGTCGTTGAAAGTAGTAATCGGCAATACCATGTCCTCATGATTAACATGTTCATAATAGCATTAAAATACTTCACTAGAATTATCAACAAAATTTGACCTGAGCAAAAGTTGTAGGTGACTTCTGCTAATACAAATGATGGAAGATTAAGTCCACGGGAACAAGCAACTATACAAGCAAATGTTGATGCTAGGTAACATTCAGAATGATTTGGTATTTTTCCATTTCCTAGTTGTGATAGGATGACTTCTGGCGCGCTGTGGCTAAGAACCAAACACACCATTGTAAAATCGAAGAATATCCAAAAACATATAGAAAAATACCAAATCATTCTGATCCATGTCTAAACATGCTTTATAAAACCTTCCATTACAAAAGCATGACATACAACCAGCATGGTTGCAACATACATTAATGTTTAATACATTCATGCGAGTTGCAACTTATGTTTATTGTGTAGCTTTGAAAACGTGATTAGACATCAACTAGAATATTTTAGGATTCTATAGGTATTTCCTAATTTTCAGCTAACTTGTTTTTGGAAAACTTCTAGATTTTTTTTCATGAACTCTGTGCATTTTATTTGGATTTTCATTTGCAATATATCTCTAGTATTTTTTCTCCAAATTTTTAGGAGCTTTAGAGACATTTTCTATGGTTTAAAAACCTTATCAAAAGTATTAACTTGATTTTTCTAACTAAAAGTGGACACAACTACCTTCGAACCACTTCAAAGTAGGGAATAGAGGTAACTTGGAAGGTTTTGAGAGTTCATATTATAAATTTTCTAATTTTAGAGTTTGAGGATGAAAGTTAGATTAAGACGATAAGGGAGATAAAACGGATTATTTTTCCCCTGCAGATTAAACAGGCCGAACCACGGCCCAAAGGGTAACAGATCACGGTCCATCAATACAAATCCGCGCGGGAAGACGGAAAAGCAGGCAGTCGTGGGCCCGGATCGTGCGGATTCCTGCCCACGAATCCTAAAGCACCAGACCAACCCCGAACGCGCGCAGCCTCCGCCTCGCACCCCAGTCCCCACTTATCCCCTTGGCTTCATCCGCAACGGGAGCCGCACCCGCCCTCCTCTTCGCCGCCCCGCACGCTCGCCCACCATGCTGCTCCACCTCGTCACCTCCTCCTCCCCCCTAACCCCGGCGGCACGGCCCTCGCCTCAGCGGCGTGTCGCTTCGGCGGCGGTTGCAGTGACTGTGAGGTGCGCGGCGTCCTCCTCCTCCTCGAGCACCCCGTCGTCATCTTCGTCTGCATCGGAGGCTGCTGCGGCTGCCGGGCGGCGGGTGGCGAAGGTGCACAGCTACGGGGCGGTGGACTACGAGCGTAGACCTCCGCTGCGTTGGAGCACCCTGTACCGGCGCATCGCTGTGGGGCACGGCGGGCGGCCCGTGGGGCGCACGCTGGGGGCCTGGGACGAGGGGGAGCGCCGCCTCGACAAGTGGGAGCTCTGCCGCATCGCCAAGGAGCTCCGGAAGTTCAGGAGGTTCAACCTCGCGCTCCAGGTAGTTATACTATTGCGATCCGCCTGCGTGGTTCGTCCCACCGACCTATTCCCCTTCTGTTTCAGCCAATGCGACTGTTTGTTCATGATTTTTTCCCCCCTTCAAAACAATTCGGCGGATGCCCACCTACTTAGCTATATTGATTGGACCTCGAACCCAATTGAAAATATAGGTGCTGTTGACTAATTAGGGGTAGGATGAATAATTAGGGGTAGGAAACAATAGCTCGGTTGCCTTACCGATCTCAC
This sequence comes from Bothriochloa decipiens, assembly GCA_023333625.1. Classification (NCBI taxonomy): domain Eukaryota; kingdom Viridiplantae; phylum Streptophyta; class Magnoliopsida; order Poales; family Poaceae; genus Bothriochloa; species Bothriochloa decipiens. The sequence goes on along the minus strand of CM041640.1, from coordinate 21,635,386 downwards.
AAATCCTTTTGCTGTTTCATCTTTTGAAAATGCTTATTAATGGAATGATGACTAGGCATTAGAATCTACAACATTATTGCTGCACCTTCTGATGGCCAAGCATAAGAGTGGTAACCTCGACATTAGTTCTCATCATATTCTTTTCCATTACATGAACAGGTTTACGATTGGATGACAGAGCGCAGAGATAGATTTTCTCTCTCATCGAGTGACATGGCAATCCAGTTGGATCTGATTGCTAAAGTATGCGGTGTTTCACATGCTGAGAAATACTTTGATGAGCTCCCTGATGCCATGAAGGACAAGCGGACGTATGGTTCCCTTCTCAATGTTTACGCCCAAGCTATGATGAGAGATAGAACAGAAGACACATTTGAGCAAATGAGGAAAAAAGGGTTTGCATCTGATACATTACCTTGTAATGTGCTGATGAATTTCTATGTGGATTCTGGGGAACCTAATGAAGTGTTGGAAATTATTGATGAGATGAAGGAAAGGAATGTTTCTTTTGATGTCTGCACTTACAACATTTGGATAAAGAGTTGCGCGGCTAAACAAGATGTTGAAGAAATGGAGCGAGTCTTTAGCCAGATGATTGCTGATGAGTCTGTTGTTGCCAATTGGACTACTTATACCACTCTGGCTAGCATGTATCTTAAGCTAGGAAACTCTGAGAAGGCAGAAGAATGCTTGAAAGATGCTGAAAAGAGAACAACAGGCCGGGAGAAAAAGTGCTTTCACTATCTCATGACCCTCTATAGCCATCTTGGCAAGAAGGAAGAAGTTTACCGTATTTGGAACTGGTATAAGGCAACTTTCCCTACGATTCATAACTTGGGTTACCAGGAGTTACTGTCTGCTCTTGTAAGGATAGGAGATATCGAGGGAGCTGAGCTTCTATATGAGGAATGGGCATCCAAAAGCTCTAGTTTCGATCCTAAGATCATAAACATTTTATTAGCATGGTATGCTAAAGAAGGTTTGATTACAAAGGCTGAGCAAACTCTGAATCGATTTGTTGAGAAAGGTGGAAATCCCAAGCCAAACACCTGGGAAATCCTTGCCACAGCCTACATGAAGGATGACAAAATATCTGAAGCTCTGTCATGTATGGAAAAAGCCACAGCAATTAAAAGTGCAAATAAATGGAAACCAAGACCCACCAATGTTGAGAGTCTCCTGGCAAGTTTTAAGGAAAAGAATGACGCAGAAGGTGCAGACAGGTTAGTGAGTGTACTTACAAGTAGAGGATGTGCTGAGGACGAAGAATACAAGTCACTGATTAACACCTATGCTTTTGCGGGCACATAACATGGAGAGCGTACATCATATCATTGAATCAAAGATACGATGAGTATCACAATCACATTACTTGCCCATAATGTTTCTAAAATACCATAAGAACCCATTACCCACGTGAGCTCATCTGGTACAATCTTTTTTTTTTTTGAGAACACGCCTCGCGTATTTCACTCATCTGGTACAAATGTACAATCATTACCTTCCATCAGAGAGGTTAGATAAAATGCATTCCATCAGTTGTGCCCTAGACGAAATCAGAAAATGAGGTACATAGATCTTTCCGATCACTTGGCTTAGATAGAAATTCTTAAATTGTCAACAAGAGGACACTTAGATGGCTTCTTTGTACTTCCAAGTGTATATTTACATTATTTTTGAGGATTAATCAAGCCTTCTCAGTGCAAATAGTTATTTTATCCGCAACTGCTTTAGTTAGTTTACTTTCTGTCCAGAAATTGTTTCAGTTTCTTAATTTGTACATAAACTAGATTTGATTGCTTTGCTTGATTACGTTTGAAGTCAATCTGAGGACTAGAAGCTTTTTCTCCTCAGAGTCACTTCTCGTTCTTGGGATTGAAGGGGTACTTCAATGCTCACATGTTGTCACTCTTTGACTTGACACCACTTAGTTTTACTCTGGCCCTTTGCTTCACACTTACTCCCGTTAGAACCTTTGGATTGACTAGCAGTAGATCTAGTGGGTGATAACTTTGCGTTTGAGATAATAAACAACTTTGGAACATGAACTATGTGAAGTAGAGGGAGAAGGAAGAGAGGGGATTGGCGGAAGTGGCTGACCGTCGGGCTTGGCGGAGGAGCTGGCCATTGCGTCGGTGTTGATAACGCGGTGTCGGCGTTGATGACGTTGGTGTCGGTGTAGGGGTAGCAGTGGAGTCCGGCATCGATGTCGAAGTCGGACGCAGTACCGTGGACTAGCGATCTAGTGGCAGCGTTGAAGGCGGTGGTGCTTCCCGTCGCTCGCGGCACTCCCTTGATCGGTTAGGGTTTTGAGATGGGGATTGTGGGGGCATTCAACCTCGTACGATGTGCCCTGGCCTCTACCTCCTATTTATGTCGTTGTGCAACAGGGGCCCACCAGTCATGTATTGGGCTGGATGTCCCCGACCAGGGCCTGAGTTGGCCCAACTCTTAAGTATGGCTTGCGAACTTCATAGTGCATAATTACTTATATCATATGCAGCTCTTTCCTGTAGGATTGGCATGTTTTTTACTTTGATTGCAACATTTATGTTCTATATATCTTTATTTCTGGATAATGGTAGCCGAATTTGTCACAGGACCACCCGGTATTCGCTCTAGTAGGTGGTGCTACTTTGCTGAGCAATCTCTTTCCTTAAAAAAGGCAACTTATTTGTCAGCAGATTGTTCACAGCAATGCGAAATAAAGCATGTGGGGGTCACTAAGTAGACAAACTACACAAGGGTTGTTGCCAGTCACCTGATGGGCACGTTTGCTGTATCTGAGTTGAAATTAAGTTGTGACACGTGATGATCAGATTCCATCAAAGACTAGGTGGTAAACAAACAGTGCAGTGGCGATACAAGGTAAGAAACACAATCGGTTACTCGCTTTGTCCATATCCCCTTGAACAAAGTTGCAGTTCTTGTTGCCAATTACACACAGTTGAGCCTACTGAATCTGTGTCCTGGACAATAATACAGACAAGGACATTAGGACTTCTGACTATCTCGATCTAATCTTCAGTAGTAGGAGCAGTTTGCATCAAGTTAACATATAAGGGATACAGCAAGCATGCAAGCTAACTAGTACTGTCTGTTCCAACTAAACATATAATAACTGTGTATTGGTACTGGATAATTTGCTTCGAATATCAGAGACAAATCAGCTTCTGGCCACATTAGAAAAGGCGTTCTGCAGTGACTGGAGGCGCACGCTAAAAGCGAAATACTAATGGTTTTAATATAAAGCTAGCCATGTTGTGATGCAGTCTGGTGCCATCCAATTGGTGGTTCTAGTGTTTGACCTTACTCAGACGTGATTGCCACTTGCATTCACTTCAACTGATGACTGGAATGATATGAAAAAGGCGTTTTTTTACACACTCCCCTTCACATACCTCAATCTTTTATCCAGGTGCACTTGTCCATTTTGGCACTCATTGAGCATCACTCACATCTCACCATTTTTGACACGGCTGTGACTGTGACACCCCTAATGAGCCAATCTCAAGTAAGAAGAACTGAGCGTGCAACTCAGACAGTAAAGAAAGAGTTTTTGTCTCTTTACATCACCAAGCTACTAATCAACCAATCACCAACCAGCCACAGGGGCCAATTATGCAAGATGTGCAAGGTATATTCTTTTCTGAAAAATGAAAGCGACCAAAAAAAATAAAAGAAGAGAAAGACCATAATCAGGCAATTGACTCCTTGTAGGACATGATTGAAAATGAACTAGGAAAATAATATCTGAGGGGTGTAGTATAAATGACTTGGCAATATTTATTTGAGTCTATTTTCTGTACAACCAGGGTCCCAAATATTTTAATATCCTCTTTAGAATTATGACTGAAATGAAATGGCATTACATGGGGAACTGAAATGCTGGAAAATGAGGTCGCCAACCTTGACACTGACTCTTCTACTGCAGTAATGCTTTCTTTCGGCATGGAAATATTCAGTACAGAATTCAAGTAAAATCGCCTCAAGTTTTTTGTATATCCTAAATATTCACACAGTTTTTTTTTTTAACTATCTTCCACTCTTCCCTCCATTTTATATAACGACATCTTCAGCTCGCCAACATCAAGTCCAGTCCACCCCCTCTCCCTCAAGCTCTTGGCCACGAGTCCACGACCGCAAGAGGCGGTCATGGCCGATGAGGAGGATCTGGCAGACGCACCGCGGGTGGTGGGCGTCCTCTCCGCGCTCCTAGAGCGAGTCGTGGAGCGCAACGACGCGGTGGCTGACGAGCTCACCGCGGGGACCGGGTCCGCTGCGTCGCTGGCACCGCCTTCGGCGTTCCGGGCGACGGCGAGGCCCGACATCTCGGTGCGCTCGTACATGGCGCGCATCGCGCGGTTCGCGGGGTGCAGCCCCGCGTGCTACGTCGTGGCGTACGTCTACCTCGACCGCCTCCTGCGCCGCGGCCGGCGCGGACGGGGCGCGCTCGCCGTGGACTCGTACAGCGTGCACCGTCTCCTCATCACCGCCGTGCTCGCGGCCGTCAAGTTCATGGATGACGTGTGAGTGTGCCTGCTTCATGCCTGATCGCCCTTGACACAGTTCGTTCAGTTCCTAGTACGATCGTTCCGCGCGCGCAATCGAATTGTTCATTTCTTGGTGGTATTGCCTTCGGTTTCTTTGCGTTGCTGCGTTCAGTTTCTTGTTCCTGGCCTGAATTTTCACCTCACAGCAACAGTTGGATCAACGAACTCAAATGTAGAAGTTCAGGAGTCAGGCGGTGGATATACTGAACACGAGAAGAGAAATTTAGAGACAAATTACTAAGCAATATGCAGACCGCAGCGATAGCTTGATCTCATATGAGCCATGTTCTTTTGTGATAAAATGAATCACTATTTTACCTAGCTAGTTGCTGATTCTGGGACCAATCATATTTACCAACAATATCATATTTCCTTCCCTTTTGCAAGACAGGACAAACCATTGTCAGCCATGTATTAGTTCGGAATTACGTATATGAACCAAAAGTATAGCGTGAACCCCGACTTTGGCGTTATGTGCTTACTGTTTCTATTCCACATTTCCACTGTTGGAACTGTTGTTAATGGTATAACTGAATAGTGATTAGTGAACACTGATGGCTTCTATATAGTGATAGTAAAGAAGCTTGATGAATTGTGGTATTTTGGATATAGGAGCCTCTGATAAGATAAAGTGCCAATCAGATTCTGAAATCCAGAGTCATGTAGGATGCAAAAGCAGAGCAAGTTCTTCAAGGAACAGAGCTCACCAACTTGCTGCCTAAATTCTAACAGGTACTTGTCGTACCTAAATTGTATGCACTGGCAATTGAAAAATCCAGCAACCATGTGACAAGACCACACGTTACATTTCATTACATACCATTGACAAATGCAGCAAGTATTATATGTATTGTACCTGTACAGCAATTGTTATCTAATTATCTTCTCTTGCGGTTGAGTTGGCCATTTTTGGGGCTACAATATCTGAGGGCTTGTCCAACAAAAAAAGTATGCTGATCCAGTTCCTTCCATACAGCCACACATGCACTGCAGACCCAAAAACATAGGATAAAGTTCCTCATCCTCTCCATCCCTATCACCACCTTTCCTCCCTTTGGAATTTAATCCATGGCCAAGTTGCGATAGAATTAGACTGGGTGGCAACTTGCCCCATGCTGATGCTCACTGGCCCAATTCTCTACTACCAAGAGCATCATATCTGAAACTGAACCTTACTGTCTTTTTCACAGACAAATTACCCAGTTGTCCACTGGATTGACATCTTCTCTTCTCTCAAACGAACACTCAACTGGCCATTTGACAATTCTTAAAAGAATTGGTTTGGTGATGCACCTGTTTGTTTGGCCCATCTGGTTTGGCGTGCATGTCTGACTGGCAGCCCACTGCTGGCAGGCACACTAGCCTGATTTCTGAATTCTGAAACAAGCCAAGCTGTACTGACGGCTACGCGTCACCTTGCAGGTGCTACAACAACGCCTACTTCGCCAGGGTCGGCGGCATCAGCCTGGTGGAGATGAACTATCTGGAGGTGGACTTCCTCTTCGCTGTCGGGTTCGACCTCAACGTGTCGCCGGAGACGTTCGGGCACTACTGCGCAGTCCTCCGCGCCGAGATGCTATACCTGGAGCTGGAGGGTCCTCCTGCTGCTGCTGCTGCGGCTGCCGGTCCAAGGCTGCACAGCTGCTGCCTCTCAGAAGACGACGGCAGCAGCAGTAGTTCTCAGCAGCAGCTAGCTGCATAGAGACAGGTACAGCGGTTGCTTCCAAGCAAGCCATGTATATGTCCGTGACTCCGTGTACAGTACAGACGTGCTTGCTTGAAAGCAAGCGTGGAGTACGTGCCGTAGGCATCACAGCTGCGTGTGATCGATTTGCTATCTAGCGCTTAGGTTTAGCTTTCGTATTAGGTAACATATGCTCTTGTAGTCTTGTATTGCTGGTGGAAATCGGAAAATAGTACAATTGGACTCTCGGAACTGTGCGATTGCTCGGTCCTAATAATAAGGGCTTGGTTTGGAATGGGACGGTCGCGCCCTTGTGTTTTGGACAATGTGTTTGGTTCATGGGGTTAAAGTGGATTAGGGTGAGTTGGATCCATTTTTTTGTATTTGTCTAAGGAGGAGTGGGTTAGATTCATCTTATAAAGAAAATATGGTCTCTAAATGCAAGTTAATCATATTCTACCAAATTAGAGAAACCATATGAATCCACTTCGTTAACACGCTCGACGATAATTGGGGGCGATGCTTGGAGATGGAGCTCTAGTGAGAGGACCTTGAGGGTGCGACGGAGCTTGGTGCAGTGTCAAGGTGTAGTGGAGCTCTTGTAGCTAGAGCTGAGAGCTCGAAGGACACTCTCATGAGCGAAGCTCAAGAGCGTGGTTACGCTCAGGCAGTGTTGTGTGCCGAGTGGGCGGCACTAGGTGCCAAGTGGGCGACGCATCATCATCGAAGACAAACGAAGTAGGAAACAAAAGAAGATTATGTTAAAGTCGTGAACCTTGCCTTTAAACGACAAAAACTCTTAACACTTTAACTAATATGAGATGGGTTCAACCTAACTCAAAAAATAGCATAAAACCAACTCATTCTACGTTGTTTTCCAAACCAAACACACGTTAAATCTATCGTAGCAAATTTTTCTAAGGATAGAATGATGGTTCTTTTACGCCAGTAGCAGGTTGGTGGCCCCAAATACCATGTATTGACTCCACCCTGTCATTTTCTAGGTGGCGGACCAAGTTGACTGAGTGGCTAGATAGATGAATGGGTTACAGGGCCAACGGGCCAAGGGCGTGGCTGACATGTGACATGGGAGATTCACAGCGTAGAGGAGGGAACATTTGTCCGCTGTTACTACCTCATATTTATAAAAAATATTTTCAAAGGAGAAGACACTCATCAGTAAAAGTGAACTGCAATCTGCACCCGAGCATAGATCGTGCAGAGAATAATTGTATAGTTGCACAAATTGACGAAGCGCAACTGCACGTCTAACAGATTTGACGGTCCAAATCACTGTTGGGGTCGTTATGAGTTCCTGTGCCATGCCAGCATGGTACGTTCCCCGATGCATGTCATTTGTGCTGGCTGGCTTTTTTTATTTTGAGAAAAGTTTGTGCTGACTGGCTGGCCTACAACTGCGAAACTTGGGCCGGCCAAGCTTCCGGTGGCCCTGCACTTCTGCTTTCGCAGAGTCGTGCGCCAAAGGATTCTCCCGGCCGTTCTTCCAAGGCACCTTACTCAAATAACAATCCTAGCGCAAAATATTAGGGGGGTGTTTACGCTGTGCTATTTTTTGAACCTGATGAATAGTACCACTTTTGTTTTATTTGACAAATATTATCCGATCGTGGACCAACTAGGTTTAAAAAATTTATCTCGTGATTTTAAACTAAACTGTGTAATTAGTTTTTTTTACCTATATTTAATGCTCCATGTAAGTAGCTAAATATTGATGTGATGGAGAGAGAGTGAAAAAATTATAACTTTTGGAGGGAACTAAACTAGGCCTAGTAGGAAGTGTTGTGAATCGATTTGCGAGTATGTAAACGTAGTAGGAGCATAATATAAGACACACAGACGTAGGGAGAAAATCACATAGAGCTCTTTGTATTATTGTTGATTGTTGTTACACTTGTCTTCTAAGAAGGAGATAATAACCTTCTATTTATAGGGCTGGCCATCAGGCCAACGGCAGGCAACGGCTTTGTGTATTTTTCCGTTAATCAATCCCATGTAATTCCAAGATTGGCACATCTTCTGAGGTGCACAGTAACTGTGGCACAGGAATCGAGGTGTATAGTAATGGCACAGGAACCGAGGTGCACAGTGACCGCGGCACAGGAACCGAGGAGCACAGTAATGGCACAGAAACCGAGATCATCAATTTCGAAATTCACCCACAAATAATGTTTTATAACACTCCCCCTTGGATGAATCGCGTCGTGTACATGCCTCGTCAAAAACTCCCCCAAAAAACCCAGTGGAAAAAAAGGGTAGGAGAAAAGAGTACATCACACGCGCTCGCCATGTTGTACTTGTTGTCTCGATAAAAACCTTGTGTGAGAAAACCCAGTGAGAAAAAACTCACCAAAAAAAAGAGTACAACAGTTGATCTTCAGGATCTAGTCTTCAGGACCAAGTGGTCTTCAGGACCACATTCATGGGCCATTGTTCAAGGAGCTTTCTCCCCCTGAACCCTGCAACACACTAAGTCGTCTCATACCGATTCCATGGACACATCGATGGAAACTAGATGTTGGTAGAGACTTTATGAATAAATCTGCCAGATTTTCACAAGACTTAGTTTGCAGGATATTTATTTCCTCGCTCTTTGGAGCTCATGAGGATAAAAGAACTTTGGAGCAATATGCTTTGTCAGGTTGCTCTTCACATAGCCCATATGCATTTGTGCAATGCAAGCGGCATTATCTTCATAAATAACAGTGGGGGGACTATCAAGACCTAGGCCACATGACTTCTGGATGTGGCCAATCATTCTTCTAAGCCAAACACATTCTCGTGTGGCCTCATAAAGTGTAATTATCTCTGAGTGGTTGGTGGACGTGGCAACCAAGGTCTGCTTCACAGACCGCCATGAAATGGCTGCACCACCACAGAGAAACACAAAACCAGTCTGAGATCTGGCATTATGTGGGTCGGACATATATCCAACATCTACATATTCCACCATGGTTGAGTTTTGGTTCTTCGGGAACCATAGGCCAATATCTTGTGTACCTCGTAGGTACCTGAGTATGGTTTTGACGCCAACCCAATGTCTTCTGGTTGGGTTAGCGCTGTACCTTGCTAACAAATTTACCGCGAACGCAATATCAGGCCTTGTGTAGTTTGCTAGGTACATTAGTGCTCCAATGGCACTCAAGTATGGAACTTCAGGTCCCAATACTTTTTCATCATCGTCCTTTGCCTAAATGGGTCCTTATCCACTTCTAGGATCGGACCACCATGGGGGTTCCCAGAGGGTGGCATTTGGCCATATTAAATTTCTCAAGTACCCTCTTTGTGTAAGTTGACTGGTGCACAAACACTCCTTCAGGGAGGTGCTCAAGCTGCAGGCCTAAGCAAAACTTGGTTTTACCCAAGTCTTTCATCTCGAATTCTTTCTTGAGGTAAGTCATTGCTTCCTTAATGTCCTCTATGATGCCAATGATATTCAAATCATCAACATAGACCGAGATGATGCAGATACCCTTCAGGGATTTCTTGATGAACACACAGGGAAAATCATCATTGTTTGTGTAACCCTTCTTTAGGAGAAAATTACTCAAATGGTTGAACCACATCCTTCTGGATTGTTTCAACCCATACAATGATCGTTGCAGGCGAACGCTGAACATGTTGCAGTTTTGATTCGGTCCAGGGATCTTAAGCCCTTCAGGGACTCTCATGTAAATCTCCCAATCTAGTGACCCATACAAGTATGCAGTCACGACATCCGTCAACTGCATTTTTAAATTCAAGTTAGCTGCCATAGATATGAGATATCGGAACGTTATGCCACTCATAACCGGGGAGTAAGTCTCATCGTAATCGATGCCGGGTCTCTGCGTGAACCCTTGTGCCACAAGCCTCGCTTTGTATCTTACCACCTGGCCATGTTCATTCCTCTTCCGGAGGAAGACCCATTTGCATCCAACAGGGATGACTCTTCGAGGTGTTGGAACCGCAGGTCCAAAAACCTCTCTTTTGTAAAGTGAGCGCAACTCTGCCTCAATTGCTGCTTTCCATTGGTCCCAATCTGAGCGCTTCCGGCACTCTATCAGGGACTTTGGTTCTGGATCCGGATCCATTGAATCAGCAATTTTGGAAGCAAAATATATGTCGACAACTGTGATCTTTCTTTTGTATGACTCTCCCGTCTCCACATAATTAGTGGCGATCTCTTCAGAATCGTTCTCCCACTCATTGTGATTTCCCATAACGATTGAGTTGGGGCGTTCTGACCTTCCAATGCGATAGTGTGTGTGCGACACATTGGGGTTTCCATCTTCAGGATGGGGCCCATCAGGGACCGACTCATCTTCAAGTTGAGTTGCCACTTCAGGGGCATTCTCAACTTCAGGTTGAGCTTCTTCAACTGATTCTTTGAGTGATGCAAGTGGCTTAGTGACTCATCTTTGCGAACGTCTCTGAGGGACCTTGTTCAGGGCACCCGGAGGTCTCCCCTTCTTCCTAGGATTAGGGGAGGCTATAGAGTTAGTAACCTTCTGGGGTACTTGAACTCTCTCCGACGCATTTACTGTAGGTATATGCGACCTTGTCACTTTTTTATGATCAGTGAAGGCATCTGACAGCTCATTTGCAAGACTTTGCAAATATATGATTCTCTAAACTTCCAATTCAGATTCACTGGTGCATAGGTCTAAGGATTGCAACCCAGTTGCATTTCATTCAATTTTCCAACATTCTTCTGGATGCCTATCTCCCCCTAATGTTGGGAAATGGTCTTCATCAAAGACATAATTAGTGTATCAAGCTGTATGAAGATCCCCAGTCATAGACTCCAAATACTTGATTATGGGCGAAGTCTCATAACCAACGTATATCCCCAACTTTCGGTGGGGTCCCATTGATGTACGCTGAGGTGGTAGTATTGGCACGTACACAGTGCGGCCACATATACGCAGATGTGAAATACTTGGTTTTTTTCCCACGCACCAATTGTAGGGGGGATGTATCATGATATGCAGTGGGCCTGAGTTGAATTAGTGCTGCAGCATGCAACACCACATGGCCCCAACAACTGGTTGGTAACTTATAATTCTGCAGCAATGGCCTTGCAATCCACTTGATCCTCTTGATCAAGGACTCAGCTAGACCATTTTGTGTGTGGACATGTGGTACTGAATGCTTTACCTTAATACCCAAGGCTAAACAATAATCATCAAAATCTTTCGACCTGAACTCACCAGCATTATCTATTTGAATGGATTGAATGTGGTTATCAGGGAAATTTGCTTTTAGCCTGATTATTTGGGCGATGAGCTTGGAGAAAGCATGGTTTCTAGTGGACAACAGGTCCACATAGCTCCATCTGGTAGATGCTTCAATCAGTACCATAAAGTAACTGAACAGGCCCGACAGGGGCTGAATAGGTCCACAAATGTCACCTTGTATCCTTTGTAGGAACACTGGTGACTCATCCCTAATCTTCAGGAGGGATGGTCTAGTGATTAGCTTCCCCTTTGTATATGCAGTGCAAATAAAATCTTCAGGATTAGGGAAGCCTTTTACCTCATGTCTAGTAGAATTGTTGATGATTTTTCTCATAATATTCAACCCAGGATGACCCAATCGGTCATGCCATATTCGAAACAATTCTGTGTTTTTGAATATGGTCTTCATCGCAATGTATTCTTCTGCGGGTTTTATGTACGTGTAGTACAATCCCGATGGTGATGCAGGGAGCTTTTCTAAAACTCGTTTCTGATACCCGTCGAATTTAGTGATGAGTAGGTATTCGGTACCTTGCTCAATCTCGGTTTCTACATGGAAACCGTTCACACGGATATCTTTGAAGCTCAAAAGCGTGCACTTTGAGTCAGGATACAACAGTGCATTTTTCACAAAGATTTGAGTACCCATGGGAAGAACCAGTGTGGCACTTCTGGTGCCCACAATATGAGCATTGCTTCCGGCAATGGTCATAATATTTCCCTTTTTCTTTCTCAATGTTTGGAAATATCTGGTTTCCCTTAGTATCGTATTGGTGGTGCCACTGTCTACAAGACATTTCTCTTCTTCAGCCATAGGGTTCCACAGATCCTGTTGAACACCATAAAACAAAAGTAGGCATTCAACATAAAGCATATATTATAATAAGACAACATTATAGTTCTGGGGAAACACTGCCATGGTTAGGCCATTTACAATGTTACAAATGCTCTTCGAGAGCATGAATGGCCAAACCCTATAAGGCTAACACATGTGGACATCGCGCAAGAGTGACATGATATTGAGGATTATTGCAGGTCCCCATACACATCAATGTCATCAAGAAGGTCGTCATCACTTTCCTTCATCTGGATGTCGCCACCACTTGCGTCGACAGGTGTGCTGTCGCGCCTCTCAAGCTGAGCTTTAGGCTCAGTGGTGAAGTGAGACTCATGTTGACCTTTACCCTTGTTTTTGGTTTGCTGGTAAAGGTCAGTAAGGTTCCTAGCTTGCGGCATTTACGGGACCAATGCCCCTTTGTCCCGCATTTAAAGCAAACACCTTGCTCTTCCCCATCATGGTCACTATTTTCCTTCTTGGGTCCAGATCTCCCCTTGGGTTACCTTTTCCTTTGCCCTTGAACATGGCACCCTTCTTCCTCTTCCATTTACCCTTTCCACGGCCCATCTATGGTTGCGAGAACTCTCAGAAACATTGGCATGCACTTCAGGTGTAGCCATGGAACCAGTGGGCCTGGCAGAGTGATTGTTCATAAGAACCTCATTCTGTTGTTCAGCAACAGAAAGTACTTCACTCAGCTCGGAGTACTTAGTGTACTTCGCGTTTCTGTACTGCTGCTGGAGTACAATGTTGCCAGGGTGGAAGGTGGACAGGGTCTTCTTGATCATATTGGCGTCTATGATCTTCTGGCCACAGAGGTGCAATTTAGTCAGAATCCTATGCAAAGCAGAATTGTACGTAGCCACAGACTTGAAGTCTTGAAAGCGTATGTTAACCCAGTCTTGTTGCACTCTCGGGAGCACAATTGTCAGTTGCTGGCTGAAGCGGTCCTTCAGGGACTGCCATAAGACTTAAGGGTCATTCTCCGTCATATACTCGCACTTTAGGTCTGGGTGGAGATGATGACGTATGAGGTACAACGCATTTTCTTTGTCATGCTTTGTACTCTCATCATTGCCAGCTTCAGGCTAGACAATGGTATGATCGAGTCGCTTGCCATCGAGTCTGTTCTGGACGTCGGAAGCCCAGGTGAGGTAGTTGCTGCCATCAACGGCGAGCATATCGAAATCCCTCTTCGCGATGTCTGACGACATGCCTGTACAAATATTATACAAGATCAGTGCATGTCGGTACGTAATCTTCAGGATTACGATTATACATAGTCTTTAGGACTATTTTCCAGGCATAACCTTCAGGGTTACTTTGGAATTTAAATAAATGATATTCATTGTAATAGATGTAAATAGAAATAAATAAATCTATAGAATTTAAATAATTGCGATAAAGTAAATTATAGTAATTAAATAAAGTAATACGCAATAATATAAAATCATAGTGGGCTTCAGGCCACTCATTTTGCACAAAAAAGGAAATTGTGCAGCCTCACTCGATAATGGGCCTTGGGGCCCCACCTAGCGCCCTATCGGGCTGGCTTGCTGGGCCTACTGGGAGCATCGGCTGTTCCTACCCATTCATCAAGATGGATGTCTTAGGATTGTCCAGCAAGGTATATAAAAGGTGGGTTCAGAAACCCTAACCCTAGAGCCCCTCATTTCCTCCCTCACTCTCTCCCTCCTTCTTATCCATTCAGCCATGAACAGACAGGAATGAGAGGTGGTGGGTGCGGCCTCTAGGGTCGCGTGGGCCTGCACCTACGGCACCCTGGCGCGCGACGGCCAGGGGACAGGGGCGCTTGCGCGGCAACGGCGGGCCCAGGGACGCCCGCACGTTGGGGCCAAGCTAGGGGTGCGTCGGGGCGAGGTCACGCCCACGCTGGGGCATTGCGCCGGGGTCCCGCGGCTGTGCCTGGCGGCAGCTACTGGCCGTGCGCCGTCGCCGGCCGGCGCCCTGTCGAGGGTCGGGCCGGGCCTCGCGCGCCATGCCCGCGCACCTCGGCGAGTGCCGTGATGCGCGAAGGGGCTGGAGGCTCCCGCGCGCACGCGTCTGGCACAGAGGCGGTGTGGCTCAGGGCCTCGCGCGCCCGTGTGCATGGAGGCAGCAACGCCGGTCTCACTCGTCGGCGGGGCCAGAGGCCTCTACGCACTCGTGTGCTTGGCAGATGGTCCAGCTGTGGCGACCGTCGGGGTTTGCCCGCGTCCAGTCCATGACGGCTGGGTGAGGCCGTGCGCAGGCCGGATTTAGGTCGTGGGGCGCCACCGGTGGCTAGCCGGCCAGATCTCGGGCGTCCATGCCCAGAGGTCAGCAACGGCTTCGGGCCGCGTGCCCTTGCCGGGTCCTTAGGCATGCAGGGCCCACTCCCTTGCGGTGGAGGTGCTTATGAGGCCGGGGCTGACGGCGGTCCATGGGTCTCAGCCGTCGGGGTTCAAGGTGGTAGTGGCGGTGCCCTGTTCAGGCCTGCTCATCCATGCCTGCGGCGGCAGCCTATGGAGGCCAGCTCTTCCGCACCTATGTTCCTCCGGTGGTTCAGATTTGCGCGTCTTTAGGACGACAGTGACCATTGCATGTGCCTTCAGGGCAGCAACATCATTCGTTCGGCACTTCAGGGCCATTTTTAGGTGAGCGGAGGCAGGGCCTTCCTTGCATCACCACGAGTGTTATGTGTATGTTCAGAGAAATCAATTTCCAATCCTTTCTCACCTTGTAGCTCTGTAGAACTTGTGCTGATAACGTGTTATGAATCGATTCGTGAACAAACACAAGCACAATATGTAAACGCAGTAGGAGCACAATATAGGCACACGGATGTAGGGAGGAAATCACAGGGAGCTTTTTGTATTATTAATGATTGTTGTTACACTTGTCTTCCAAGAAGGAGATAATGACCTCCTATTTATAGGGCTGGCCATCAGGCCAACGGTAGGCAACGACTCCTTGGATTTCCCCGTTAATCACTCCCATGTAATTCCAAGATTGGCATATCTCCCGAGGTACACAGGAACTGAGGTGCACAATAATGGCACGGGAACCAAGGTGCATAGTGATCGTGGCACAGGAACCGAGGTGAACAGTAATAGCACAGGAACCGAGGTCATCAATTCCGAGATTCACCCACAAATAATGTTTTATAACAGGAAGGACCAGTAACTACAGGTTAATTGTGAATGATATTTTTCCCTAAAAAATTTATGAATGATATTTTTTGGATAAAAGGACAAGTGGTATAGATTAGCCAAATCTCCTAGACATGCTCCATCCAACACTTCAAAGTATAAGTAATTTTAATTTTGTCATAAATCAAACTAAACTAAGATCCAACACTTCAAAGTGTAAGTAATTTTAATTTTGTCATAAATCAAACTAAACTAAGTCTGACCAAGTTTACATAGTAGTATATTTTAGAGAAAAGAACGAGGCAAGAGGAACACTCTGTCCATGTGAGAAGAATATCAATTACGTGTTTCACAAAAAAATATCAATTACGTGCTCCAGCGAGGCAAAACAAAACTAACACCAATATTTATTCTCTTAACTTTCCTTCTAAGAGATGATTAATGTATATATGGTGGCATAAGTTTGCCACCAGCGCAAACTGGGCTTACATGATTGAGTTTTTTTTTGTGTGAAACCTGCTCACTTAGATTTAAATCTTCGACCTGATGTGGGTGCTTGTATTTTCTAAGTTTAGTGTTGTCCTTTCTCTAAAAGATGCCATGCTTGTCCACAACAAGAAACATATGGTGATTTTGTCATTCTTGAGATTGGCAACTTCGTTGCATTGTTTTGGGGTGCTCAAAGGCATTTGTGCACTAAGTAAACTTTTCTATCAAGGAGCTATCTAGCATGACATGGCTTGATAAGCTAAAGTCTCATGAACATGCTTGAATTATAAGTGCAGTTAAAACTTTACAAAGGGGTATGTACATGCTTTACGCACCAAAGGACGAGATTACAACCCATACGAGCCACCGGTATACAACGAGTAACTCACACACCAACCATTCTCATGTCCTTCCAAGTTACCCATGAACAGTATGAAGGGGTTAGTAGCTTTTTAGATGCCACATGCCCCAAGTCACGCCGAATCCATGAGGTCACCTCTTTGCGATACAATACTAGGCTTACCATATCCACACATGGCAAGTTATAATATTTGTATAAAAGTGTATTGAGACTTGTTATAATGGTTGCCATGGTTCCTTAACAATTCAAACAAGTCTTTCCTTGACCCTAACTCCTAACCCTCACTAGCCCTCAACTCAAATTCATTATGTGAATCAAGTTTCCATTTTGCTCCCTCTGAAGTTCATTGCTAGCAAAGCAACTCCTATGTCACATGAACCGTGAGAAATCCATCACGAGTCCAACTTTTGCCATATCTAAACAAGCAAGCATGAAGTGCATGCAAAAAGGTAAACATTCAACATAACAAAGGTAGTAATGATTTCCCTAAAAAAACAAAGGTAGCAATGATGAATAAACAAGGTACAAGCTCAATTAGGTTCTATAAGTAGGTTCAAGTAGAAATACCCATATAACACATGCAATAGCTAGCGCATATCAATTTGTGTAATTGTAAATAAGAAGAGATGTTTAGGAGCTTACCTCACCTAGGCATTTAAATCGTAAAAAGAAAAGCAGCCACACACACTTAGTGCATTTGTTAGGTGTAGGCCTTGACTTACTCAACTTAGTAAAGTAAGGAAAATAGATGATATTATGAAGAAAACATCAATGAAATGACTTAGATAGTTAGGTAATATGCCTAAAGATGATTTTGTTTCTGATGTTATTAACAATGAAGCGTGCAACTTGATCGAGCCTACGATATTCTTGACTGAGATACAACCAGAGGTTAAATTTCGCATTACGAGTCATTTAATCATACGGAAATTTATACAAGCCATCCAATCCAAGCAAAATGGATCAATGTCCGTGCTATGTCCATATAATGAGCGGTGCCACACTTTTTAATGCAAAATTAATTTAACACATAGTTTGACTCCATATGTGAATCCTGAGGCAATCAAGCGCCCTAAACCCTGAACCTGTGTAAATAGAATAGAATGAGGATCTGATTTTTACTGAGGCCGCTCACCCACCGCTTCCGGTCGGTACAGAGGTCAAAAATAATTAAACCTTTTACGTATATATCATTAAAAAAGATGACATACTCGTCAATACCCTTGAAAGATGACCTCTAACGTTCATGTCCCTGGGTCCAGAAATTTCTTTCACTCACGTCATTCCGTCTCGTCTCTGTTTGTTTTTTTGCTGTTTAGAGTTTTGACATGTGGGTCCGTGCTGTCTTATGGTCCTAAATACCCCTCCCTTCTCTATCCTCTCTCTACCCCTCCCATCTCTATCTCTCCTGTAGCCACTGCTGCCTCACCTCTCGCCCATGGCCGGCGCCTCCAACAACCACCATAACGCCATGGCCAAGCCCGCTTCCCCCGCCACGGCGTCCGTATCCTCATCCCCTCCGCTGCTCCAAGGTCCCGCGAGGTGCCGTCGACCTCCATCCAGCGCGAGCAGGCAAGGGAGCAGCGCGTGGCGAGCGCGACCTCCATCCTGCGCGGGCGGCGCGAACGAGGCGGAGGTGGGGTGAGGCGCTCGCGGCGTTCGGGGAGATGCGGGCCGTCGCGCGTCTCGGCCTCGCGTGCAGGTCGCACGCCCGGACGAGCGGTCGGAGGGAAGGGGCGGAGGCCGAGGCGCTGGAGAAGGTGCGCGCGCGCGGGGCGCGGCCGAGGCCAGCGCGGGCGCGGGCGGCCGCCGCGGTGTCGTGGGAGGCCGGGAAGCTCGTCGTGCTGAAGGGGGAGCTGGAGGCCTCGCGCGCCGCTCACGTCGAGGCGGAGGAGAAACGGATGGCGGCGTTGGTGCTGGTGCTTGGCGGCCGTCGTCGTCCTTGGCGCAGCTGGGCTGGTGGCGTTCCCGGCGACGGGCTTGGAGCAGCACTGAAGCAGGCGGAGGAGCTCGGGCGCGCGGCTGAGACGCTCCGCGCCCATCGGAGAGGGCGGGCGCCTCGACAACGCGCGGCTCCAGGCCGAGGCCCGCGCGCTCCGGTGCCGGCTCGGTGACGCGCAGAGCCAGGTCGTCCTGCTGCTCGCGGTGGCACGCGCAGCCAATGGCGGGGCCGCCGGTCGGGGCTGTGTCGGCGCCGCGGGGAGCCGCCGTCCTCGTCCCGGTCCGCCGTGTGCCGCAATCGCCGCTCGCCGCAGCCGTCCCGCGTCGGACGCCGCCTCGTGTGGATCTCCCCAGGGACACGGGGGCTGTGATGGGAGGGGTATCTGTGACGTTTAGACAGCCCGGACCCGCAGGTCAGGACGTCAAACGCCGAAAAACAAAAAGACGAGACGGAACGGCGTGTCAGAAATAATTTTTCGGACCTGAGGATATAAACGTTAGAGGCGTCATGTCATCTTTTTTTAATATCATACATCTAACAGCTTAAAATAATTTGCGGGTAGTCCGACTCTAGGGCCTTGTTTAGATTAACAAAAAAAATTTTAAACTTTAAACTGATGAATAGTAATTTTTTAAGTTTAAAAAATTTATCTCATGATTTTAAAATAAATTATATAATTAGTTATTTTTTATCTATATTTAATGCTTTAAACATAAGTCTAAAAATTGATGTGATAAAAAGAGTGAAAAAATTTTAAATTATATAATTAGTTATTTTTTTATCTACATTTAATGCTTTAAACATAAGCCTAAAAATTGATGTGATAAAGAGAGTGAAAAAATTTGATAATCTAAACAAGAGCTAGTTATGAATCTGGTCAAGCACCCAACAAGTCCAGAGGTTATTATCCGCGTCAATAAAATCAGAATCCGATGATTTATGAAGGGGATTCCTATACAGAAACCGCACGGGGACAGGGGCACAGACCGCTCCCGATCAGGACAGGTCTACGGGGCCTCAGGAACAGGAAGGCAGAGGCAGCCTCTTCCACAGCTGCCGCCCGGGCTCGGCCGTAACCGGGGCACCGCTCGCTCGTTTCGAGGCAGAGCGGCCCGAGTGGGGAAGGCGCTGCCCCAGGCACCCAGCCCTCTCTGCCGGTTCCGCCACATTTCGGGAACGAAATCCTCCACAGCGCCGTCGCTCCCCACTCCCCGCCGCCCCCCACTCCCCGCCGCACCCCCACCCGGAACCGTTCCGCCGCCACGCCGCGGGCCGCCTCCATCTCCAGGTACGCACCGGGGAGAACTCCGGTGGTCTACCTGCTCGCCCGCTTAGTCGGCCCCCAGTGTTCGATTTCAATTTGAGCACCTGAAAACTGATACCCCGCTTGTTTTTTTTCTTATTAATCCGCGTCCAGGGGGCGGCAGGGGGATCTCGGAGGCGGTCTGCTGGTGAGTCCGAGCGGGGCGGCGGCGTTGGATGGAGATGGGGGCGGCGGCGGCGAAACCGGCGCCAAGGGCGGGCGTCGTGCGGAGGCACAAGGTGCTCGTGCCCTGGCGCTTCCAGCCCGGCTACGTCAGGCAGCCGCTCAAGCACGCCGCCGCCGCCGCAACGCCCAACGGCGCTGGCGGCGGTAACACCGCCGGCGTCCCTGATGCTGAAAATTGCGGATCGGTTGGGGCGCCCAGCGCCGGCGGCGAAACCAGCGGTTTCTGGGACGCGAAGATTTTCGGATCGGGTGGGGCGCCGAGCCCCGGCAAGAGCGGGGGAGTTGGTGGAGGAGAGGAGCAATCGGGGAGACGCACTCGGAGTCAGAGTTCGAAGAGCCCTGATGTGGACAGGGACAATGGTGGGCGCTCTGGACCTGGAAATGCATGCAATCTGGGCAAGTCTGTGAGGGGTGGCTGGGTAAAGAGGTCTCCATTGGAAGGTGCTGGGAAGAGCAGGGGTGCCAATGGTAGCGGTGAGGCTGCCGCCGGAGATGACTGTAATCTGGGGAGCTCTAACTGTGATGGTAGTTCGAAGGATGCTCGTACCGAGGATTTCAGGGGTGCTGGCGATGGAGCAGCTTGTGACCCTGAGGTGATTGAGATCGATGTAGGAGCAGAGAAGTGCTTTGCTAAGGGTTTGAAGAAGCCGTTTGTGGATCAGACCGGGTCAAAGAGCAATGGTTCTGCTTCAGGACTCAGGTCAGAGGACCCTGAGGTGATTGAGATCAATGCAGGAGCAGAGAAGTGCTTTGGCAAGGGTTTGAAGAAGCCGTTTGTGAATCAGACCGGGTCAAAGAGCAATGGTTCTGCTTCAGGACTCAGGTCAGAGGACCCTGAGGGTAATGTTGGCTTGGGATGTTTCTCTTGTCATGCCGCTAAGGGGTGTAACATGGGAGATGGGGCAGCCAAGGAGAACGGCACAACGGCCAAAGGTTGCAGCTCAGCGACTCCTGGCAGCAATGGTAATGGAACATACTGCCGCAAGGGACAGAAGACAGTTGTACCATGGAGGTTCCAGGCTGGGTACAAGCGATCTTTCTCTGATGCTTTTGGCTCCAATAATGGATCTCCTGATCTTCCAGCCTACAAGTTTGATGGTAGTTCAACACGGTGTACTCCAGCAACTAGAAGCAGTGTGCGGTGTTATGCAAGTGCTCATTCTGGTGTTAGAGTTTCTGCTATGTATAACTTCTCAATGAAAGGTGAAAATGGGGCTGGTACTGATGAATGCAAGAAGAGGAAAACTAATAGCGATTATCAGGATGAACAGATGTTCAATAATGGAAGTCCCACCGTTAGAGAACGCACCATGCGGTCTCTACAGGATCTCCGGTTAATTTATCGGGAGCTTTTAGAAGAAGAAGAAGATAATTCGAGGGAAGAAGCGCTTAACTTGCGGTCTGATCTACGGGCTTACAAAATTTTCAGGGAGCAGTTCTCCACAGAGTTTGATGATGAGAAATATATTGGCAGTGTGCCTGGAATCTATCCTGGTGATATCTTTCATCTGAGGGTTGAGCTTTGTGTTGTTGGTCTGCATCGCCCACACAGGGTAGGTATTGATTGTACCAACAAGGATGATGGTACTACTGTGGCTGTTAGTATTGTGTCATATGCACAACCTTCTGACATCAAGTATAATCTGGATGTCTTGATATATTCTGGACCAGTGGTAGTTACAGTCAATCAGAGGATAAAGGGTACCAACTTGGCTCTTAAAAAGAGCATGGACACTAATACACCAGTCCGTGTTATCCATGGGTTCAAAAAGAAATTCCCTACTTATATATATGGTGGTTTATACCTTGTTGAGAAGTACTGGAGGGAGAAAGAGCATGGAGACCGTTATGTGTGTATGTTCCGACTGAGAAGAATGAAAGGGCAAAAGCACATTGACATCCAAGAAATTCTGCAAACAGGGAACTCTGGATCAAAGGACAATGTTGTCATCAAAGATCTATCACTTGGATTGGAGAGAGTTCCTGTACCTGTAGTTAACAAAATATCTGATGAGTGCCCAATGCCCTATGTCTACACTTCACACCTTCAATATCCCCGTAACTATTGTCCAACTCCTCCAGCAGGTTGTGGTTGTGTAGGTGGGTGCTCAGACTCAAAAAAGTGTGCATGTGCAGTGAAAAATGGTGGAGAGATCCCTTTCAATGATAAGGGCCGCATTCTAGAAGCAAAGCCTCTCGTTTATGAGTGTGGACCTTCTTGCAAGTGCCCACCTACATGTCACAACAGAGTTGGCCAACATGGGCTCAAATTTCGGCTGCAAATCTTCAAAACAAAATCAATGGGTTGGGGTGTGAGAACTCTTGACTTCATACCATCTGGAAGCTTTGTGTGTGAATATATAGGAGAAGTGTTGGAGGATGAAGAAGCACAAAAAAGGACAACTGATGAGTACTTATTTGCTATCGGGCACAATTATTATGATGAATCACTTTGGGAGGGCCTATCAAGATCTATACCGTCACTTCAGAAGGGTCCAGGCAAAGACAATGAAGCAGGATTTGCTGTTGATGCTTCAGTGATGGGGAACTTTGCAAAATTTATCAATCATAATTGCACCCCAAACATATATGCACAAAACGTCCTTTATGACCATGAAGATATCAATGTGCCTCATATCATGTTCTTTGCTTGCGACGATATTCGACCCAATCAAGAACTATTCTACCACTACAATTACAAAATAGATCAGGTTCATGATGCCAATGGGAACATCAAGAAGAAGAAATGCCTTTGTGGTTCGGTTGAGTGTGATGGCTGGCTGTATTAATTTTTTTTTTTTGAAAGTTGCTGTGTTATGTTTAGAATCTGCAGTTTTTTAGGCATAACTGAACATGAGCTTGTTCCATTGGCATTATGTTATGACTTTTTAAGATAAGACACCAGTGTTTTTAGTTGCCAGTGTGGTCAAGTTTTTTCCTTCTTTCCCTTCCTATTCGTTATGTTTTATGTTTATCTTTCAATGTGAAGACTAATGTGTTCATATACATGGCCATAGGAGGGGGGGGGGGGGGTGGGGGGTGGCGTACCCAGTGCCTTAGGTTCCCGCACTGCGGGGTCTGAGGAAGGGAAAATAGCAGCTTACATGAATTTTCTACTTCAACAATTTCCATCGCTTATTGGTTGTTCTATTATTACATACCACTCTACCGTGAATTTATAGTTAGAGGATAACCTGTGGTCAAGCTATGAAAATTTATTTTTATCGTGAATCATGCTTTAAAATATGGAATGAGATAGAGGCCTCCATGAGATGTTACATGTTTCAGTACTTTTATTTGAAAATTCTAACTTCATTTGCACTTTTTTACTGTCTTTCAAACTGTTCCTGATATTTCATTTTGATTAACATCATTGGTATAAATACTAATCTATGGTTTCAGGTTTCTTTTCTTGAGTTTTTTCTGGCTCGTGCAAGTTGCAACATCTTATGTTCCTTGAGCATTTCCATATATGAAATTCTTAGAGCACCATTCTTTAGTAATATAAGTTCAATAATAATGGACTTTGAGGTCACGGCGATACCTTCAGAAACATGGCAACTTGTGAGTTTCCAGTTTTGACATCAGATCAAAACTGCTCAGGTTTGGACATCTCTATGGCCATGACGGGCTAGATCCTAGAATGCCCTCAATGGCTCAATCTGAGACCGTCCTGGAACTGGTTTTAAAAAGGACTACTATTACTATGCTTGACTTTGTTCAGATTCGGAGGCTATTCTTGTCCTAAAAGCTTGTTTTATGCACGTTTGGCTTCATGCTCTGATGCTCACATGTGCAGGTGTGATGAACTCA
The DNA here is from genome assembly GCA_023333625.1 of Bothriochloa decipiens. Classification (NCBI taxonomy): domain Eukaryota; kingdom Viridiplantae; phylum Streptophyta; class Magnoliopsida; order Poales; family Poaceae; genus Bothriochloa; species Bothriochloa decipiens. The sequence goes on along the minus strand of CM041640.1, from coordinate 21,611,849 downwards.
AAGCTTCAGATTCTGAAGCAAAAATGCCACACGAGTAGCAGTCAGTTTTTTACCGGGGTAGATCCATATAACTGGAAAAAATAGAATTCTACCATCGTTGGATTCTCGCTTCATAGAGCTGTTGGAGTAACACGACCATTCTTTTTTTTTTTTGACAACAAGTAACACGATCATTCATGCCAATATGCCACAACCAGTATAGAGTTTAGAGTATAATACAGGTTAGCAGTAGTACACTGCCACAGATGCTAATCGGCCTTCTTCAGTTGCTGCCACGACCGCGGCCTCCTCGCGATGGCTGCTGCCTCCTGCCGCCGCCGAGCCCACCGCGCGCGCTCCAGCTGCCGTGGCCTCCTCCAACCCCAAACGACCCGCCGCCGCCAGCTCCCCAGCCGAAACCGCTAGCGTGGCCGCCGAAGCTGAACCCGAATCCCCCACGCCCGCCGCTTCCTCCACCACTGCTGCCGAAGGCAAACCCATGCGCGGCGCCGTCTGCAGCGCCGCGGGGGCCCTGCGCCGAGCCGTGGCCATAACCCCAGCCACCGCCGGGCCCCGATGTCCACCCCCAGCTATAACTCCACGAGCCGTCGGGCCCGGCGCCCTGCCCGGACCCGGAATCGCCAGTCCATTCGGGCGGCACTGTCCGCCCTTGCGCGCGCCCATGCCCGCGCCCTGGCGCAAGAGCTCTCGGGCCGTCCATGCCGCCCGCAGACCGTAGAAAGAGGTGGAAGACGAAGATCTGCTTGACGAGAGCACTCGACCACGACGTCGCCTGGCTATCGAGTCTTTGTTCTGTGTATTGCGTGCGAGTTGCGACTTGGCGAGCACTGGTTTTTTATTATCCACACAAAGTACACGCTTTCACACTGCTGATTTGTTCTGTTTTTGCCTCGTTTGTTTTTTTCGAATTGGGTTACCAATTCCAACATTTGGCACCATGTAAAAAAAAGATTTTCTGTTACATCAAAATACCGACATATGCATAAAGTACTAAAAATAGATGAAATCAAAATCTAATTGTACAGTTTAGTTGTACTTTACGAGACGAATATTTTAAGCATAATTAGTCAAAATTTAGATAATTTTTACTAAATATAAACAAAATGCTATAAAAATTCTGTTATAAGAATTCTGATCCTAATTCAAAAATCTAAACAAAGGCATTGTAATACACACAGTCACCTCTAGAGACAGGACTGACCCGATGCTGACTCCTAAACCTTTTAAATTCATTTTGCTATTGACGGCTCAAATTTAAAGTTTAATTTTCTTTATAGTTGAGTTAAATTTAGGTGATGTATCTCTTCATGGAGATCGTAGTGCTCATGGCCTGGGCAATCTGGAAATCAAGAAACGAGCTCATCTTCAGACACGTTCAACCAAGCATCCAAACAGCAGTAAGTTTTTTCAGAGAAGAAATGCAGATGCTCTCCTGAGAGCAAAGAAAAGTTACTCACGCGCAATCGATTTATGGATAGCAAATGTTTGATGGCTAGGTTTCGAGCAGTGCTGTTACTGCTCTATTTCATTTAGTTCTTTGTTTCCTAGATTTAAGCTCTGCACCCCGCACCCCTCCCCCCTCTTCCTCTTTTTCCTACTGTAGTGACTTTCATTTCCTAACCTTTTTTTTAATAAATGCTGCTACAGATTCATCAAAAAAAATTAGATGATGTAGCACTCGAACATCCAGTTTTCTTGATAATTGTAACAAGATTAGTTGAAAATCAAATTCACATAAAAAGATTTGCTGTAACTCTAGTATATACATACATAATTACAAAAGTGTGCTGGTTTTTTTTTGGGTGGGGGTGTGGCAGTTTTCCAACATGTCATTTGCACCAGATACCTAAGATGTTAAAGATGCCTAAAAAGATTAAATGAGAGGCACCAAATATTCTTTCTTTCTTTGTAGGATTTTTTTTAAATCCCAGATGTGCTTTTAAACATGGGACAAAGGTACATACTATGTTAGGCCTATCTAATTCTAATAGGTACTCCATTCGTTTTAAATTATAATTCACTTTGATTTTTTTTGTTTTATGCATAGTGAAGTATAATTTAGAACGAAGGGAGTAATACGTAAAAGCTAGAACAGATTTTGAAGGTCCACATTTGCTAAAGTTAAGAGTCTTTTGAGTTGATGAGTAAAATTGTCAATGACAATGTACTTTTGAAGCTCGAAATTTCCTTGTTGCCATCTTATTCCACTTCTACTTGAGGCTCTACATCACTTTTTTTCCTTTTTATGTCTGCTAATAAAAGTGCAACTAATTAGTTGAGGATGAGGAATATTTTGATTGCAAAATAGCATTTTGCAACTAATGAGTAGATGGTGAGCACAACAAAACATCACATGGTCAGGAAACCTCGTCCGGTGCGGGAAGCGCTCCGACTCGCATGCCTCCGTTGAAAAAAAAAAAGAGTAGTAATTGCTTGATTGGTTGCGACTTGCGAAATGGGAACCCTCTGGTCTCTCCTGGACAATGGATATACGAGGAAGTTGCGCCGTGACTTTTTCGTCCTGTTTGTTCGTCGTTTCTGGCTGTCTGATTCTGACTGCTGTTAATTTTTTATAAAAAAAAATACTATTAAATGGCTGACTGGTCTTGCTGACAAAAAGAACAGGCCGCCGGAGAGGAGACCGGACGCGTGCGGAAGCAAGTACAGTAGCCGAGGGCAGTATGGTAACACCACACCATCCAAGAATATGCAGCGGAACAGGGAAAACGGAAGGAAGAGCACAGGCCCAACCACAACCTACAGCCACCGCCCACCGGGGCACCGGCCGCTGCCCCTCTCCCCGTTAAACCCCTCCTCTTTCCTTCTACCCAAACTACAGCGGGCTTCCCCAACCCAGCAATGTTGGCCATCGTCGAGGTGGACGCGGGGCAAGACGAGAAGCAGGGGAAGGCGACGGATGAGGAGGGGCGGCGGACGCCGCCGCCGCCGCAGCCGTTGGAGGTCGCGATGCCTCGCCAACCCACGCCGGACCACCCACCCTATTGCTGGGTAATACTACCCTAGCCACATTGCCATTCCATCCTGTGCTCCCCTGTGATTTCTTAGATTCTGTAATTAATTAGCACTGCTTGTAGTTAGTTTTATTCCGCGATTAATTTGCTCTGTTAATCTATGCTCAATCGAACGGACTAGTAGGAAATTAATTAAGTATATATAACCGCCTCCGATTTAGAGGCCACACCACTAGATCGGCCTAACCAAATAAGCTTATTGCTGACGTTGATCAACCATCAATGGTGGATTCCCCCCTCTTTTATTTGTCTTCTTTTATTTTTGTTGAGAAAAGGTCGTTGCAATGGAGTTCCCACTCCGGTGGGGCACCGATTACCACTTTACTATGCTTGATTGACACTGTGGCCGTGTTGGGTTGCAGATGATCGGCGAGGCAATCGACGCGCTGGCCGAGGACGGCGACTCGTCGGAGGACTCCATCTCAGCCTTCATCCGCGTCAGGCACCCCGGCGTGCCCCCCTGGCACGACAGGCTCCTGCCGCACTACCTCGGCAGGCACGTCGCGGAGGGCATCTTCGTGCGAACCGCTGCGGGGCTGTACCAGCGCTGCCCCGAGGAGAACGCGGATGAGGCCGGGTCGTGCAAGCCGGCGTCCGTTGAGGCCAAGCGTGGCCGAGGCAGGCGGCGGGGGGACGGCTCTCCCTCGACGCCGCCTGCAGGCAGGAAGGATGGCGGCGCGGGGGCTCAGTGGATGACACTGTTTGCAGGCTCTTCTTCAACTCCGGCTGCTGCTGCCAAGGACTCTGTTCCAATGTCGCTGGTCGCTGTTGCAGACAAGGATGGAAGCCAGGAACCGTCGTTGAAGCCCAAGCGCCGTCGCGGGCGCCGGCTTCGCAAGCTGAGGATGGACACGACCATGGACAGCTCTGGTGAAGCGCTCTTCGCAGGCAACAAACATGGCAATGAGCTTCCATACACTTTGGACAAGGAGCATGAGCCACCGGGTGAGCTGGGACTGGTGATCTTGGGTGATAGCTCTGCTGCATCCACCATGGACAAGGCATGCACCGAGGTCCCTCCAGCCACGCCACCTGTGGATGGTGGTCAGCCTCTCGCCCTGGCCCTGGTGACTACCACAGACGTGCCTGTGCCTGAACCTGCGCCAACGCCTGCCATGGACAAAGACGGTGGCGATACTTCTCCAATCATGGACAAGAATGACAGCATTTGCACAACGCCCACTGCACCAGAGCCTGGCAGCCGGGCTTGCAAGCTGGCACTCATGGCTGCCGAGGTGCCTCCAACCAAGCCACTTGTGGATGATGGTCAGCCTCTCGACCTGGCCCTGGTGACTACCACAGAGGTTCCTGTGCCTGAACCTGCGCCGACGCCAATGCCAACGCCTGCTATGGACAAGGATGGTGGTCAGCCTCTGGACCTGGCCCTGGTCACCACCACAGAGGTGCCTGTGTCTGAACCTGCACCGACGCCAACGCCAATGCCAATGCCTACGCCTGCTATGGGCAAGGATGGCGGTGATGCTTCTTCAATCGTGGACAGGAATGAGAGCATTTGCACAACGCCCACTGTGCCAGAGCCTGCCCGCCAGGCTTGCAAGCTGGCACTCATGGCTGCTGCTGCTGGCTTTGTTCCAGTGTTGGTTGCTAGCAAGAAGGCTCCATCTGCAGCTCACAAGGATGTTCTTCAGCCTCGCAAGGCTGGCTCTGCTCCAACTGCAGGCAAGAAGGCTCCACCTGCAACTTATAAGGATGTTCTTCAGCCTCGCAAGGCTGGATCTGCTCCAACTGCAGGCAAGAAGGCTGGCGGCAAGGCTCTGTCAGTGTCAGCTCTCCTCGAGGCCCGACGCCGGCAACACAAATCAGCCGCGGTGGCTACTGGTGACCGATCTGCTCTTACACCTGGCAAGAAGCTAGGCTGTAAGCTCTCATTTGCATCGCCCAAGTTGACAACGGTGATTGCTGGTGGTTGTCCTACTCCAGCTTCAGTGGCTGACCAGGGCGGCATGGAAGCATCAGTGGCGCTGAAGCAGCAAGGCCAGCCTCGCAAACTGTACCCTGACGAGATTTCAGATGACCCGGGGATTGTTGTGCTCGCGTTGCCTTCAACAGCGTCAAAGGTGCAGCTCCAAAACTTGGGTACCTCAACCATCTCATATGCCGAACACTTTCAGAATTGCTAAATGGGCACAGGAACTGTAGTGGGGTCTTGTAACTAACTTTAGTGTGTTCTCTTTTAATTAACTTTAGTGTGTTCTCTTCTACTGAATTATTAAGCTGCTTAGCACTTAGAAGCTCAGTCACAGCATTGCTTTAAAGTGTGTGGATGATAACTGGTTTATTTGAATCTCTTCTGCAATTTCTACAGATCATTTACATCTGGGAGCTTCAAACCCCATGCCAGAATTTCATTAAGAATGAAAAGATACATGAACTCTGTTGAGACCAAATAAGCTTTCTAAAATATTATGAAATGATTGAATACAATTTTCAATAATCATGACCATGAACTGTATAACCAACCATTAGTAACCCAGAATGTTATTTCAACTAGACTCCTAAGCCGGCCCTTTCTGATGAATTTTACCATATCAAACACTGATCCTCCAACATTGTTGGACATGAATTATTGGATACACCTGATGAATCTGTAATGTGCGGTCAGTGGTCTCATGCCTCCCAGCCTCTCAAGAGGGTAGCACGAGCAACCCTATTAACTCCTAAAGTGAACGCCCCCATCCTAAGGTTGCAATCTAGAGACTTGCACATGGCCTTCATGTGTTGAAAAGCACTGGTCATGTACTTCTGTAGTTCATTGTTCACATTTTCTTCATCCCACATGAAACCTTGAATGTTCTGCGCCATCAATCAACATAGCACAAGAAAACAAATTAGCAAGGAAACAATCGGGCAATGAAGCAGAGAAACAGACATTTACCTGAACCCACTCAAAGTAGCTAACGATTACACCACCTGAATTAGCATAGATATCAGGCAATACTACTACTCCCTTCTTGGCGAGAATCTACAGCAAATGCAAAAGGCAGAAGAAGCTCAGAAGAAAAAAAAAAGTTGTCAAATTGGTTGTCTTCCTGATATTATTGCACAAAATAGATGGTTCTACCTCATCTGCATCTGGATCAGCTGGATGGTTAGCAGCTTCAATTATAAATTTGGCCTTCACGTCTGGTGCATTATCCCTGCACAAAACCAATTACCAGAAATCAACAATCCTGGGGTATTATACGACAGAGCTTCAAAATAAATCAAAACTAGGCTATTTACAAAACAAAATTGGCACATTGGACAAGGACACTCATCCTTACTTGGTAAGAACTCCACCTAAAGCACATGGGACAAGAACATCACAGTCATGCACTAGCAACTCAGTTGAATCCAAAACTTCGGCACCATGAAAGTCTTTCATGGCATGACCTTCATTCCTATGCTTCACCAAAGCAGGTATGTCTATACCAGACGTGTTTCTGATTGAACCCGTCACATCTCCAATAGCAATAATCTTTCCACCTTTCTCGTGGATAAGTCGTGCAGCCCATGAGCCAACATTGCCAAAACCCTGCAAGGTTGACATATTAATCTATATATATTGTATTGTGTTGGCATTGACAATAGCATATATAGACTATTTTTGTAATAGTACTTAACCTGCTAAATGGAACATATGATTCTCCTTTTATTAACTTATATGAAAGTAAATTCAATGGACATATATGACTAATTTTTCACTCACTTGAATCACAAAAGTTGATCCAGAAATACATTTTCCATATTCAGCAAGTAGAGCCTCGGTAGCATACATGACACCTCGTCCTGTTGCTGCATCCCTGCCCAATGATCCACCAAGATCCTACAAGAAAAAATATATCAAATTTGTAACAACTATTGCATTCTTTTTTCCTATTATACTTTATTTGCACCAAAGTAACTTGCTACCACATTTTTTCACATACAATTGGCTTGCCCGTGACGACTGCTGGTGAGTGGCCATGAAATTTTGAGTACTCATCCAACATCCATGCCATGGTCTGTGTCACAATTGCATAAGAATAAAGAAGGTAGCGGAGCATACAAAAAAGAGTGGACCACAAACAATACCAAAAGCAATATTAGGCCTACCTGTGCATTGGTCCCCATGTCAGGAGCTGGGACATCTGTATGCGTTCCGATAAGATCATGAATTTTCTGGGTAAATACTCGCGTCAACCGCTCCAACTCACTTCTACTTAGTTCACCAGGAGAGCACCCGATCCCTCCCTTTGCTCCACCATATGGAACTGCTGCAACAGCTGTCTTCCATGTCATTAGTTGAGCAAGGGCATTTACTTCATCTGGATCAACCTGCGAGACAGAACAATGAAATCGTTTTTTCAATATTATAAACTTTTGAATCGAGTAATACATACAAGAAAATTAGGATTAAGAACTCATGTAGCTTTTTTTTTTCTTTTGGCATGTACCAAGATTTTACAAACCTAGCATAAAAAGACTAAAGCATTTATAAAAATATATACAGGGTTTTTCTATTAAGAAACATAACTGACCATATCAGTTGCTTATACTACAAAAGCACCACAGAACAAGACGTCTTAGTACAGATTTTGCATATGCTTTTACATGTTAGCATTAGCCTGCAATAAGGAAGTAAAGTTTTGACATTCGCGAAAGGCTACTATTAAATTGGTTCACCAAAGAATTACTACACATGAAGCTGTTCTATCAGTTTGACAGTGATAAGAAATGGACATAACCATATATGCAGAGATTAAAAGACAGTGGAGAAGCTTTACAGAATGGTGATGAAAGCTGTTCTATCAGTTTATACAGGAAAAAGACATGCCTTTTTAGAATTGCTGCATTATTTGCATTCCCATTTTACCATTGCTGCATTATCTGTACTTTTGGAAGAGCACACAACAGACAGACAGAATCGCGTGAGCGGACATGGCTGACCTCAGGATGATAGCGGATGCCGCCTTTCATCGGCCCGCGGGCGTTGTCATGCTGCACGCGGAAGCCGACGAACGACGCCAAGCTGCCGTCGTCTTTGGGGATGGTGCATTCCACCTGCGAGGAGGAACAACGCGAGACCCATGAGCAAACAATCCGACCCACACGAACGGTTAACAGAGATGACCACCCCCACCTTGATCTCCCGGAACGGGATGAGCAGGCTTTGCTCGAGCTTCGAGTCGAGGCCGAGCAGCTTGGAGGCCCGCCGGAAGTTGCGGCTGGTGGCGGCGAGCGCGTTCATCGCGGCCGCAAGCTTTTTCCTTTTTTTTTTCCAACCAAAAAGAAGAAGGAATGATCACGAGCGCGCGGCCACGAGAAGGACCCGCCTTTCCAGCACCGCCGACAGAAACACCAAGCGCGCGCGCGGCGAGAGCGAGATCCGGGCGACCCAAAAACGGCAGGCAGGAAGCGAGGCGACGGGGCGAAGGAAAAGGCGGCGCGTTTCGTCCGAGGATCGAGAGGGCCTTGGATGGAGATTGATGGGGGTAAAACCACCGGGCTGGCTGTATTAATAGTGAGGAATCGGGGGTGGGTGGAGGAGTGGAGGCTCGGAGCTGGAATTAGACTGGAAGGAAGGAAGGAAAGAAGGAAGGAAGGAGATAAGATCGACGCGCGGGGGCTGAGCCACGACCACGACTCGGAGTAGAGCAGTGGCCGGCTGGCTTGACGATCTGGAACTCTCCCTCTTTGGGCAAGGAGAAGACGAGGGAGGACGAAGCAGTTCGCAAGTCGGACATAGAAACCGTTCAACAACGGTGGAGCGGGACTGGAACTCGATTGGCGTCAGCAGTACGTCTTCCGAGCGGAATCGGGGTAGTTTTTTCTTACCTATTGTTATTACCAACAAATGGGATTCACTAGTGGCGCGCTCTGATAAGGAAGGGGATCGAATTCGATTAGGAAAACTGAATTCGATTAGGACCGGAAAATTCCTGGGAGAGGCCGCCACGGCGCCGAGGGAGTTGTTCTTCCCATCCCCATGGCGGGTGGCGGCTTCTCTCCGGCATCTCTCCCTCATTTTTCCGTGCAGAGCGTGTGGGTCTCGCTTGACAGTGAAGATATTAATTCGGGGCCCAGGCTGCCAGTGCGTGCCGCGTGCCCGTGTTCGACCTTTTGGGTGCTCTTTTTGTTCCGATGAACAGTCTGTGATTGTGTGTTTTTTATTGCAAAAAGGAATCAGATTTTTGTCGCTGGATTCTCTGCAGCCTCGCCCGTGCAGAGCATCGCACAGTGTCCAATATCTGAGCTTTGCATCGTCTTGTCATGTTGTCTTTTTCAGGCGCTCTCTCATCTGGACAGCTGTTTTCACGACAGCTGAGGTAGTGCCAGACTGCTGGATTGGGCGGCCAGGAGAGAAGCGCAGGATCGTCTTTTTATCGCAGCGAGGTGCCTCACCCTCCCCAGGAAATAGCTGCCCAAATGGCAACTGGAACGGAGGGGCATTGCCTTGGATTTTTTTCTCCTTGATTCCCCCCAGGAGATGAGTAGCCGGTGGTGAATGTGATCGATGCAATGCAATGCAATGCAATGCAGTGCAACCAAACATGGAGCATTGGAGTGTGAGGCCCACAGGTCGTGGCCGTATCTGGCCAGACAGCGACAGTTCATTCAGTGCCCCACCTGCCCGGAGTTCGGTGGGGCAAATCACAAGCCAAGCGCCGTGTGGTTCCGAGTCAATGATCTCACATGACTCTCTTCTTGGTGGTGAATCGTACTAGATGCCAATTTTGCTCTGAAGTCTGCTGCTGGTCTCGGCCGAAATGAACGTGTGCAGCATCAACGGCTCGCCGGTGCCGCACGATCGTGCGCCTTGCCGCGGGTGACCGACCCCCACCCTCACACCGCGCAAACGCGAATCAAGAGTCACCAGCGAATTCAATACGGACACTGGACACATCGACGGGGTGGGCGTGGGCAGACGGACGGTGTGGCTTCAACGGTTGCGCTCGGGCATGGGAGCCCACGCGGGCACGCTAACCGCGCACGGGTGGGCGGTGGCGTCTCGGCATGCCATTTGCCGGGATGGATTCGATAAAAAAAAAAAGAAAAAAAAAAGACAGGTCAGACCCGTACAGCCACTAGGACTTGGTTGCGGCGCATCGCACCTGCCCGCCGCCGCGTCCGCGCCGAGGTGGAAGCCGGACTCGGATAAGCGCGGCCGCGTCGCCGCGTGCCCACGTCGCTCTCGCGCCGCCGACGACGCCGCGTCATCCAGTGCTGCCCACATCCTCATCTCAAATTCTCAGTCACGCCCTCATGTGAATGGGTGGGAGGATGAGGATAATCCTGTATTCCTTAAGTCATCGTTACTCGCCAGTTCATCGCAACGCACGGACCCAGACCAGGTCCTCCTCATCGCGCACGCCAACACGTGGAATTTAAGAGAAATTTTAGCACTAATAATAACGTGGAGTCGTTTTGCCCGCTCACCGTCTCAGGAGCCAACGGCCTTGCGTCAAGTTTGACCCATCCGAAACAACACCAATTCTCACGAAATCACGAGAATTTCAGCAGGGCTCTGCATTTTCATTTCAGAACGGGTACGCACACGTTGGAACTTGGAACGCGCGCTCCCTTTCTGCGTACAAACATAGAGTAGTACCGTAACTACGAGCGGTGCTCCTTGTCGCCCTTGATCGAGTTCACGGGCTCAGTGCCGCGGCGGGGTAGACGGCGAGGGGGATCCGGACGCGGTGCTTCTTGTCGCCCTTGAGCACCACCTCCCCGAAGCTGAACGCGTTCCCGGGCGCGGTGGTGTTGAGCACGATCCGCAGCGTCCGCGACGCCCCTGGCGCGATGGCGAACTGCGACGGCGACACCCGCACCGCCACGCCGCCGGGGGCGCGCACGTACGCCATGTACGTCTCGTTCTGCGCGCCCACGCTCGTCACGCGCCGGTCCACGCGCCGCGACCCCAGCAGGCTCGCCACCGTCACGCTCGCCGCGTTCAGGTCCGAGCACCACCGCCCAGCCGCCGCCCCCGCCACCGCGCGAGGGCACGGCGCGCCCACCGCGCGCAGCACCGCGGCGTCGTCCACGCCGGGCACCGCGCACAGGAACCGGAGGTAGTCGCTGTACCCGGCGTCGAACACCAGGCCGGGGTCCAGCGCGCGCGCCGCGTTCACGGCGCCCGCGCCCATGTCGAACGGCGTCGCGGGGTCCACGGACCCGTCGTCGCTCCTCGCCGTCAGCGGCCGGCCCGAGCGGTCCGTCACGTCCGCGGTCGTCATGATCGCCGACATCACCATCGCGGGGCTCCACGTCGGGTGCCTCTGCTTGATCAGGGCCGCCACGCCGGCCACGTGCGGGGCGGCCATGCTTGTGCCGGACAGCAGCGCGTACCTCTCGCCCTGGATCTCTGGCAGCGCGTCGCTCGTCGGGCTCCATGCTCCCCATATAAGATTCCCTGGCGCCATGACGTTGGGTTTCAGCACCTCTGCCGGCTGCATCTGTGCGTTCTCCACGTCCGGTCCCCTCGAGGAGTAGTCAGCCACCACTGGTGCTTCTCCCGAATAGCTCGCATGCCGTCCCTCCGTGATCCGTACAGTCGCTCCGAAGCTGACCACGTTTCCATGGTCATCTCTAACCGTGTTGTTGTTATAGTACCTCAGTAGAGCCTGCACACAGTAGCAAAAAAAAATGCACGATCAGGCAAAAATTCCTAGCTAGTGAAAACAGAATCTTGCGGTTCCAGTGCTGATCGAAACACTGCTGTAGTGCATTCTCTTAAGACATTTCAGCTTGGTCAGGAACTTACTCGCATGTCGGAACCCCTCAGAACTATGGCGGAAGGGACTGTCGTGGGAAATGTAGGCTCATAATCAATGTCAATGTCTTCCGAAGAACGATCAGTGACGATGACTCCGGCAGCTCCAATTCTCTCAATTGTATCGATGACACCAGCAAAGTCGGGGTTGTCTTCATAGTAGTTTGATGAGTCGAACATGCAAATAATCACCTTACCCTGGACAAGAGGTCTGATGAACACCCTTGGGTCTTGGCAATTGACAGACCCATCAGATGAATTCTCATTGACCACATCATCAGCCCATGCTAGTGGGTACATCGTTTCACCTGGTGTTGGTGCTGGAAAGACAGGCAAGGGGTTAAAACAAATTTGACATCGAGCGAAGTATTGAAACATATGCACATTGTGAAATGGTCAATCATTAGATCAACTTGAATTTATCCTATCCAAGATCAGGTACAGTTATGCAAAAAGGGTAAGGCTGTCTAGAAATTACATCCTCAAGACCCCCACCATAAGGAAATACCGAGGACATTATACTAACAAATTGGCAAAATGCTACAAATTATTGATCAGCGACCAAGATAGGTTGAAATGAATTACCTGAAAGGGCGCCGCAAGAAAATACTTTCCCATTGCCAATTATGATTGATTTTCTATACTTCCGGTCTGTCGTTGAAGCAGCAACACTTAGTATCCACGGGCTGAAAGAGACGACTGTGTTTGCATCGGGTCCTGCATTACCAACGGCCTGAACAACTGACACTCCAGCTTTTGTGGCAAGGAGCAGTTGTGTCTCGAGCAAATTGAGGAAAGATGCTGGCCCAGGTGAAACTGAAGAAGGAGCCATAGAAAGACTTATAACATTGACCCCATCCTCTACTGCCTACATATACAAGTAACACAGTTCAGCATACAGATTGAACTACAGTAGCTTTCTGTAGATTATATCTAAGAACCTGGTCGACTGCAGCAATCACATCTGACATGTATCCACCGAAAGGATAGGCAGCTTTGTAGATCGCGAGACTGAAAGGGCAATCAACAGAGAGTAAGACTATATACACTGCTTCCCTTCTTGGCTTTCAAGTTTCAACATCTAAAATGCTATCTTCCAAAAAAAAAACATCTGAGAACCGGATCCAAGACTGCGAATAGCGTGTTTGATGTAAGCAGAAAAAGAGCTAGAGACGGTGGTGTCGCGGCAAACCCTAGGGGGCGCCCCTGGCGGCCGCCTCCCGCGCCTCGCCGCCGGCCGCCATCCCGGTGCCGGCGGCCCCCGCCACCACCCCCTGCTCCCCTCCCTACTCCACGCCCTCCCCTCCCCACTCCCCTCGCCGTCCCGTGGCCTTGGCCGGCCCTGTCGAGGCGCCGCCGCCGCTCCCCTCGTCGTTGGGCGGAGCCGCAACTGCCGGCGTTGAGGGGCCGGCCGGCTCGCCCGCGGTTGGATCTGGGGCCGGCGCCGGTGAGGTCGCGGCCACGACGCCTCCTCCGACCGTGACGGAGCCTGCCTCGACCGGCCCTGCGGGGGCGCCGCCGTTCCCTCCCTCGTCGAGATGCGGGGCTGCGACCGCCGGTGATGGCGCGCCGGCCAGCTCGCCCGCGGCTGGACCTGGGGACGAGGCCCCTGCTGCAGCTGCACGGCCGCCTCCGCCTCCGTCCACCATGGTGAGCGTGGCCATGGGCACGGGCGCGGCAACGCCTCCGCCTGTGCCGTCCTCGCAGGCAGGCATGGACACCGACACCGGGGCTTCGATGCAGATGGAGCTGCACAGGGCCAGCTCTGGAGCTGTCGCCTCCGGCCTGGGCTTCCCGGCGTCGCCGCCGACGCAGGTAGCCCCGCCCCACAGCCTGCTCGCGGAGGTCGAGTCGCAGATCATCGTCGAGGACGCCTCGGAGGACGAGGACGACGAGGAGGACGAGGTCGCTGCGTCCCCCTGGCCGCAGCCGGCTGTGGGCGCCGAGACGCCTTCGCCACCGACCCCAAGATCCTCCCTTTCTCCGGCTGCGGCTCCCTACGTGCCAGCTTCGCGTGGGCGGCCCAAGCACCGGCGGTGGGCAGACGACGACGACGGCGCGTCCGGCGACGAGCAGCCCACGTCCTACCTGGCTGTTGTCCGTCGGCCGCCGAAGCCTGCAGCTGCGCCTATGGGACGACCGCAGGCAAGCTCAACTGTGCCGCCGGGTCGTGGTGGTGTGGCCGCCAAGTCGGGTGAGCCTCCAAGAAGGTAGAGGAAGGGCCGTCGACCGCATCCCCAGCTGGTGAGCGGCATCCTGCTCGGCCAGTGGAGGGACGTGCCCCTGCCCGGCAGCGCCTCGGCTGACGCAGGCGCACCGCGCATTCGGCCACCGACACCGTGCCGGAGCGAATGCCCGTCCACCAACGTCTGGGGTCGACGCGTCGTGCGACCGCTCCGGACAACGATGGTGGCAGCGCGTGCTTCCCCAGCATCCTCACCAACCAGCGTAGCCGTCGCGTCTGCAGCAGCGCCGCGGCCGAGCATCAGAGGGCAGTGCTTCGGATCACGGCAGTTTCCGGCATATGCCGATGGTCGCTGCTTCAAGTGCCTTGCGACGGGGCACCGGGTCGCCACCTGCAACCTCCCTTGGCGATGCCTCCGCTGCCGTGGCCTTGGCCACTTTGCGAGGGACTGCAAGAGGCTGAGGCGCGTCGGCGACGCAGCCAGGCGCGCCGCTCGGCCAAGGGATGGCAGCGGCAGCACCATCGACGCTGTGGGCGGCGTACCCGCGATGGGTGGGGGTGCGGCCCAGCAAGACCACTCTCAGCAGCACGGCCACGCTCGTCGCTCGCGCCATCGCAGGCGTCGCAAGCGGAAGAGGAAGAAGGAAGCGGGCAAAGCCATCCAGCCTCCCAAGGTTTGGCGGCCGCGGCCTGCTTGCCCTGTGGCTGGGGCATCGATTGAGCCTCCAATCGATAGCTCGGGCCATGGATCATACTCTGCAGATCTGATGGCCACTTGGAGGGACGTCGCCTGGGCTGTCATTCTCAAAGGCCCGCTGTCCGAAAGGCCGGCCCCGGAGCCGGTAGCCGGCACTCCGGTGGCGATCAGCCTTCCGGTGGTGGAGGTTGCTATCCTGGACACGTCGTCAGCTGATACGGATGCCAACCAACCTGCCGGAGAGGAGTATGCAACGGAGGAGGTCTTCGTCGTTGCGGAGGCCACGCCAGTCGCCGAGGCCACCGACAACCTCCAGGGCACGCCGGCCACAACAGAGGTAGTCGCAGCGCCACAGAGGGCTGCGCCGCTATTCGTCTACACCCGCCGCGACTAAGCAACACATGGAGCGGATATCCCACGGGGCGTGGCCAAGGTCCCTGTGACGGTCGCGGCTGTGGCTAAGGAGCTCCACGCACCGGCGGACGATGCGGTATGCTACACACCGCCACCTGGCTTTCCTATGCCAGCGCACTTGGACTTTGATCGGCCGGTGCTGGAAACCCCGCCGCCGCCAGAGAACACGGCCTCAGCAGAGCGCCGCTTCAAGACCTTCGCCGACAAAGTCATGAAGCCAAGACCCGAAGCCATCCTGCCGCGACCTTCACCAAAGAAGGCCACTACACCGTGGCGCAGGCCGCTGCGGAGCGGGCGGATCGCTGCCCAGAGCATGGCGGGGCTACCGGCGTCCAAGCGCGGCGAGTACTTGATTCTGAAACGCCTCGGCCATGCATCGCCGCTAACTGCGTCCACTATGTCAAACAAATTCAACGCCCTATTCGGTGGCAAGCCGGAGGACGACGAGGCCCTCAGGGAACTCTTCCCTGACGGCTGCGACGTCGGCGAGCGTAGAAGGCGCTGCCGCGCGCCACGCGTGCGGGCGTGACCGGTCCTGCCGGCCCCGAGAACCTCGGTTGTGTAATGCAGCGAGTAGTAGCCTAGCGGAAACCTTCGAAGGGGTGAGCGCTTCATTGTCAAATCTTGTAAAAGCGCCCCAGTTGTACCAAAACACTTTTCTCCTTAATAAAAAAACGCGCAAATCTTTTGCGTGATTGAGGAAAAAAAAATCTGAAATGCTGAAAAAGGAATGTTCTTTCAGTCCAACTCACCGAGCTCCAGGGGCCATGCCGCTTGCATACCCAAAGTTGTAGCCTCTGGATACTAGTGGCGTATGGAAATTCCCAGCTGCAATCGATGCGGTGTGGCTGTGAAGATATTGTTATGATCAGCTGCTTATGCATTTTAAAGATGAAACGAGTTAATACAGTTATCAGCATATAATAGAGAATTGGACAAACCTGCCATGACCATCTGGATCATAAGGAGATTCATAGTGAATTGTAGCATTGAACTCCCCAGTGGCTTGGGCAGCACGTGCAAACCACCTAGCTCCCACTATCTTACCACTGCAAGAATCTGGAGGAAATCTAGTCCCAGTACGACATATGCCTTTGAAACTAGCCGGTGCTGGTTTCGATTGGCTTGACGTGTTTCTGTTGCTGTTAGCAAAGCTTGGGTTCTTAGGGTCAATCCCGGTATCAATCATGCCAATCACCACCCCATCACCAGAATTCTCAGCACCACCCAGGAGCGGCCAGACTGCACTAGCTCCAATGTAACTTGGTGTATGTGTGGTCATCTTGGCCATTTTGATGTCTTCTTGGATAAGTCGAACTCCTTTTGCAGCACTAAGAATTCTAACTATCTATTACACATAGAACAAAATTTAAATATTCAACTATTAATTCCAACAGAACCAAATAACCGACATTCACTAATGACATCATCAACTCTTTAATAAAATATGCAAATGGCTAGCCAGTATAAAAATTTAAGTGCAATGGATTTGCATTTGATTGTTGACATCTCCATATCTTGCATGTGTTTCAGTTTGTAAATACAGAGCATAGGAAAAATAGATTAAGTCATATATGCTGGTGTGGAAAAAAAAAAGTGGGGAAGATCTAGTTATTGACAGAAACTATGGTTGGACAGTAGCAGACTGACTGTCAATTGACTGTAAAGATTCACACTCCTGATATATTCAGTAATAATCAGAATTTACTTGAGTTGCTATACTTCTCATACTATGTGTATATGTTAGCATGTATACTTGCAGCTCCAATCTTGAATTCATGATTGGTGTCTACAAACAGAGGTTATCCCTGGTACTGGAAATTCTACTCTACCAAGTGAGAATAGAAGCTTTGTGGAACAGTTCCCTCATTTCCCAGCCCAAATAGTCAAGTAACAGAGAAAATAATAGAAGTATTGATATGCACTATAGAGTCTGAAAAAGGCACCTTGTCAGATTCAGCATGGAGAGCAAATCCATTAATCAAGTGTGTGTAACTGTATAGTTTCTTGTAAGATCCAACTGGGAGAAATGAGTCCAGGAAGCTGTCATGCTTTGTTGTGGCCACTCGTTTGTACTTCTGAGCTTCCTCGCCTCTCCTGAATAAAATACTTTAGTAATTGGTAATTACCGGAGATGATATAACTCAACTTATTCCGATGCAGAAAACACATACATGACATGCTTGCGGTTCACTTTGTAAGAAATGACTGGATCATCCTCCATCACCACCATATAAACCTTGGCAAACACATGAGATGGACCACAGTTCAAGCTCAGAAAAGTGAGAATAGAGCAGAACACTAGAGATGGCTTGAGAAAAGCCATAACGGTGTCACTAAATGATTGTATGAAACCTCCCTGAACTTCTATGCTTGAACATATGTGCTTATATAGGTGCGAGAACAGGATTTATCTAAGAGAATGTTAGGTGAGAATTAGAGGGAACAAAAAAATGAAGCATTCACCTGATATTCACCTGATACATCAAGAATGGTCTGGCTCATCTCGGAACCACCGAATGCACGCAATGAGGGCTTCCCGAATTCCATGTGCCTTTCTATAACTGACAGCAATACAGTTACAGAGATCTTACACTGTTGGAAGAGGTATGTGTATAAACCATGCAACTGGTGCAGTGAACCGAACCAATTATAAATTTGACACAGGGCATAGCAGTTTAGGTTAGTTTTGCAAAAGCGTATAAAGAATTCCATGTGCCTTTCTTTAACTAACAGCAATACAGTTACAGAGATATTACTGTGTTGGAAAAAAAATATGTGTATAAGCCATGCAACTGGTGCAGTCAACCGAACCAACTATAAATTTGACACAGGGCATAGCTGTTTAGGTTAGTTTTGCAAAAGCATATAAAGAATAAAATCACAGGTGAGCCATGCCATGTAGTTGGTCTGTTATTACCTACAACATCTGAAACAAGCAAAACCATTTTATCCCTTCGCATGCTTTGCGTGGGAGCTCTGACAAGTTTTGCAGATCATCCCCTCTGGCTCTGTGTAAAAACATTTAATTGGAAACCGCTAACCACATGATACACCTAAATATCCCTGTGATGGATCAAATTAACATAAAGGTTTTCCTAACCGTAGTACCAACTCACACGAAAACACCCTTTGCGCCGCACAAAGAAGAGCAAAATGAACATCCACAACACCAGGGCAGTATCATACCTCGCCCCAGCGAAAGCGCAAATGCAATGCAGGTACCCGATTGCCTACAGGGGCTCCAAACTAACAAAATATTATAGCGCGCAACTGTATTCAAAGAGGAGCACAGACAAACCATGACCCTCGCCAATCGCCATGGCGGCATCGCTAGGCATTCCGGATCCCTCTCGCCGCCTTGGATGAGGGAGGAAGTGGGAACGACCCCGCCGCGGCGTCTCGTGGCGCCCGCCATTCTTACCCTCTTCCTGCTCTGTGCTCTCCTCGCCTGCTTCGACTGCCGCGGTCTCGCCGACGAAGTAAACGATGTTGCGCATTGGGCTGTGGACGTTCTATTGGGCCTAGCCCAATGCTGAAGTGCTAGTTCTTCATAGGCTAATGGGCCAAGGCTCTTAAACCATCTTAATGCTTCTGGACACAGCAGGTTTTGATTTCAACCCAAAATAACAATAATACCGAAAGAAAACTAGCCCAGACCACAATCGCCTGGGGATGATGAACTTATGTCCGGAAACTTCCTTTGTTTATGGGCCAGTATAGTTCGCTTTCAAAATGTGCCAAATCACATTTGACTTGCCAAATCTATGGCGAATCTTTTTTCTAGCTTTAGGTTGATAAATCTTTGGCATAAAAAACTTTGGTCGTAAACCAAGGAGGCCCTATATGCGACTGGCAGTAGCTAGGCCGCGGTTTCTAGGTAAAAACATATGTAAAACAGAAGAAAGCAGTTCTCCCTGTATATAGAACTTACTCCTATGTGCTCTAATTGCCTTTTTCTTTTTGAAATGACTCTAATTGCCTTTCTGAAAATAGAAGAAACACCACATCAAGAGAGACATAGAGTGAACATCTATGAACGAAGTACCAATTGCCCACTGCTTCGCCTACATCTCCCTCACCTCACACGTCTGCTTAACAGGCGCAGTTAGCTAGGTGTAAGCACTGCTGTGCAATACAAAATCCACAACATCTCTGACTTGGAGCCAAAAGAAATCTCAATATATTACATTTTTTTACATGCATCTTGATCTTACTTACATCTATATATACCTGTTAGAGAAAGTGGCATACCCATATGGACGTGGGGAAGCTAGCCAGTTTGGCTAGGATATAGTGTATATAGTATGCGTTGTATAATATATATGATATATACCCCTATTCCAATGGGCAGGCTAATAGGGACCATCAAGCATGCCTACACCTGTAGCATCTAATCTAGACCTCACCTTTGATTAGTAAGATGATTCCAGCTCTGTGCAAGCCCCTATAACAAACCAAAGGATTAACAATTGCAGAGTCGCCTCAGCTTTCTTTCGAGGCCATCATTAGTGGCAGCCTATGTACGCATATGCGTGCGTGCGTGTTCTTCTTTCTCCAAAAACCTCTTATAGTGCCAGCAGATGCTACGAGGCATCCAAGGCGAATTGATCCTGTGCTGGCTGCATCCCGGAAGACCGATCGATTCAATCTCTGCTTGTTCTTGCAACCTTTTACCCGTCGATACATCTTTTCTGAAGTATTATACGTTGTGTCGTTGCGCAAAGCTGTTTTGTGTTGCAGTGCTCTTGATGCTTTCATGCAGCAGTTCGTCTGTATATATCTTTCAGAGCTTTTCAAACTATAATCATTTTATGCTCTCTGAATCTTTGACTATTCTGGACATCGCCTGGCCTCTCTTTCAAGCCGTCAGATCACTGGTGCCATCCTCCTATGTTATCTTTCTACAGAGATTGCGTTCTTGGAAAAGCTCATTATCAAGGTTCTCTTGGAAAAGGAAGCCGATCAGGGTTGGATCAGAATAGGTTTACTCACTTTCAGAACAGTTTCTACTCCCATATCTCAATCCTGCCTCTTTGTAGATAATGGAAAGAAATACAATCTGACTTCACTCCCTAGGAGAGGAATGAGGAATCAGGCCAAACTTACAAGTTTCTCTACACTCCCAAACAAGTAATACCCACAAAATTAATCTTTAATCCTAAACATAAAAGAACATCCATGGGAAGAGAAAAAAAAGGCATAGCCGCAGCCGTCAGGCTTGAATACAACGTTCCTTCTTGTCGTCACTAAGCTGTAATTTCTCATAGCTGAAGCTAGTATGTTCCCCTAAACAGCACCTGTAAATACATTTTAGGTTTGCATTTGTTAAAACTAACCATTTCTCAGAGCCAACAAAGAGCCCAACATACAGCACCTACTCCTATTAGAAATACAGTATTAATTACCTTGTCTCCTTCTTTACACCAACTACCAAATAAATTGCTAGCACTTTGAGGTGGAACAATATCAAATACGATATGCAAATCATGCCATATGAATCAAGCGTAGCGGCATTCAGAAAAGAGATACTGGATGGTTTCTAAGCTACTGCAAAACCAGTACTTACTCTCATCCGAGTTCCTCCTAGCTAGGTTATCCTTAGTTAGGATAGCTCTCCCTTGGAAAGAAAATAGGAAAATCTTTATCTGGGAGGTAGCTTGGCACGCCAAAATTTCCGAGTAACCTTTCCTAATTACTGGGTTCAGGATTTGGTTCATGATGTTGCAATACTCATTGATTCTTGACATATAACGTTTGCTAATTTCTAGAATTTATTTCTGCATTTTCTCACCTTTCAGTTCAGGTCTGGCATTTGGTGCTGTTTTAATTGAAAGTTAGTAACTGCACATTGATCGATATGGTACTACTTGCAGGAGACAAAACTCAGAACAACATCTTCAGACTGTTAAAAGATACTCTCCGTGGATGACAGCGCCTGAGGCATGCTCTCCGCGGAGTAACAACTTAAAGCAGCCTGCAGCTTCATGTTTTTTGAAGTAATCACAGCCTGCAGATGACAGTGACTGAAGCATGCTTTCAGCGGAGGGCCAATCGCATGTCAACACGTCACCATGCCCGTGCACCTGCCGCCTGCCTAGTACATGGTCATTAGTATAGTGATGGTCTCCTTGTAGGGCTCATGTAGATTTGACCTCACACTGCTTTCCAGTATAAAGCACTATATATCTTACCTTCAAGGCCAGGTGTTAATACGAAAGGTACAAGAATCTGTGCTCTACATGACCACATCCTAGTACAGATTTCATCGCCATTTATAAACAG
The DNA here is from genome assembly GCA_023333625.1 of Bothriochloa decipiens. Taxonomy (NCBI): domain Eukaryota; kingdom Viridiplantae; phylum Streptophyta; class Magnoliopsida; order Poales; family Poaceae; genus Bothriochloa; species Bothriochloa decipiens. The sequence continues at coordinate 21,590,481 of CM041640.1, read as the reverse complement.
CCACAAGATCGATCCGCATTTATCTGCTGGAAGCCTGAATCCATGTGCCATGTGTGAGCAGCATAGAAAATGCAGGCGCCGTCAGAAACAGCACATTTGCATACTCCGTATGTACCAGCAGCAAAGCTACTGGTGTGTGTATAAGATTAAGTAAATGCAGATGTGATGAGAATATGTACCTGAATCTGAAACTATATTTGATCCAAGTAAAAAGTGCATTCAAACGAGATAACCTAGCATCTTTGGCCCCAAGGTTTTCAAACTTGTCTGAGAAGTGGGACAAGAACAGCAGCATTTGCATTTCACCCTGCAGCCTGAGCCAGAAAAGCCTCTCAGCGACTCCAGCTGTGTTGGCATGTGCGTGCGCTCAGCGTATAGTGTTTTTCGGGGCGAACGTATACATGCCTCACGCAAGGATGAACCGCGTCCACCTGCACTGGCATATCGGAGAGGAACGCGCACACACTGAGCTCCAGCGGTCGCTGCCGGGCGAACGAGCAGCAGCAAGAGACAGGCACTTAATCCTGAAGCTGCTCCTCCTGTCCTCCACCATGCGAGCTAGATACTCCATTTTAGCGAGTAGGCAAGGTTCCCTCCCAGTTACTGACGGACACAAGCATCCATCTTCTGGTCGCGAGGGTGAGGCCAGTACGCCCAAAAGCTGGACAAGCGCCAAGACTTCATTGCCCACCGTCCGAGTGGCCAAGAACTTGAATGTCCTCCTCTCTTCGCGTATAAATAGTAGCCGAGCTCGATTCGATTGTGCCCCGGCTACGTCCACCCAGCCAGCCACAGAGCAAGAAATTAAGCAAACCACCAAGAGCTTGCAAAAGGAGGAGAAAACCGAGAGAAAGGGAGCAAGCTAGCCATAAAGATAGCTACGGGCGTGCCAATGGCGGCGCTGCGCGACGTGCTGCTGTCGATAGCGCAGACGCCGCACCGGCTGCGCAGGCGGGCGCTGGTGACGTGGACGCCGGCGCAGGAGCTGAACGAGGTGCGGGACCGGTCGGGGCCGCGCATGAAGCGGCGGCTCGAGTGGTACGACCTCGTGGGGCTCGGCGTCGGCGGCATGCTCGGCGCGGGCGTCTTCGTCACCACGGGGAGGGTGGCGCGCGACACCGCGGGGCCCGCCGTCTTCGCGTCCTACGTCATCGGTGGCGTCGCTGCGCTGCTGTCGTCCTTATGCTACGCCGAGTTCTCCATGCGCGTCCCCGTCGCCGGCGGTGCCTTCAGCTACCTCAGAGTAACGTTCGGTAGGTTACTCTTTCCATCCTTCTCGCCATGGTTTCATATATATATATATATATATATATATATATATATATATAACAGCCAGCGCAACAGCCAGCGCAAAAGCTATACATAGTGAATATG
>CM041640.1:21534041-21574107 GCA_023333625.1 Bothriochloa decipiens | reverse complement strand
AAGTGCAGACTGAATAGCTCTGAAGAACATATTTGGCATACTTCACATATATATATATATATATATATATATATATATTGTTCTTGCTGAAACCACGGCCGAAATCTTACGAGATTAACTGTGGTATATTCATGCTCTTCCAGCGATATCTTTTTTAAAAGAACGGTGCTGCTGTACGTTTTTAAAAACTCAATTGGCCGTCTCTTTAAAAAAGGACAAATTAAGAGTGGACAATGCAAGCCCCTCGATCTAATCCTATTTTGTCAGGCGAGTTCGTGGGGTTTTCGGGGGAGCGAACATTCTGATGGAGTACGTGCTGTCGAACGCGGCGGTGGCGAGGAGCTTCACGGATTACCTGGCCTCGACGTTCGGGGTCACGGAGAACGACGCATGGAGGATCGTCGTCGATGGCATCGCCGACGGGTACAATGCGCTGGACGTGCCGGCCGTCGCGCTCATCCTCCTCATAACCGTATACCTGTGCTATAGGTAAATAAATAATGTCCGTCGCTGGTCTACCATTTTTTCTAGCTATTCACACATTAACCTGTGCCTTTAATTTGGTACGGTCTTATGTGTTCTTTGAGACTGTCATTTGTTCTTGCTTAGATGGGGTTCTGTGTTCTAGCTTCCTATATTTTATGATGAACACAGTATATATAGTAAGTACAAATTCTGTGCATGCGTGACTTGCTATCAATGTGATGACACAAGACATGTGGACAAGTACATATTTTGTTCTCTGTTGATTTAAAAGAAAGCAAAGTCGATCTAGCCTCTTCGATCGCGGGAAACAGAAAGAAACGTTAAGGAAGCTAGAGATTAATAAAACACACAGGTTGCAAAAGATATTAGCACATTTGACCATACCGATTTAATTTGCAACTGACTACACGCAGCACCAAGGAGAGCTCGATGCTGAACATGGTGTTCACGGTGTTCCACCTGCTCTTCTTCGCCTTCATCGTCGCGGCCGGCCTGTGGAACGGCAGCGCCAGGAACCTCGTGCGGCCGCACGGGCTGGCCCCCTACGGCGTCCGCGGCGTCCTGGACGGCGCCGCCATCGTCTACTTCAGCTACATAGGCTACGACTCGGCGTGCACCATGGCCGAGGAGATCCGGGAGCCCTCCCGCGCGCTCCCCGTCGGCATCGCCGGCTCGGTGCTCGTCGTGTCCGCGCTCTACTGCCTCATGTCCGTCGCCCTCTGCGTCATGCTGCCCTACACCGAGGTGAGTGGTGACCATGCATGAATAAGCAGGCCGGCGTCGCTCGCTCCCGGCCGGTCATCGCTCGGTGCCTGCTGTTATTCGCGGCTCACCGTGCGTGCCTTGCGCTGTTGCAGATATCGAGGCCGCCCCGTTCTCGTCGGCGTTCAGGGAGAAGGCGGGGTGGAGGTGGGCGAGCAGCGTGGTTGGCGCCGGCGCGAGCATCGGCATCGTGGCGTCGCTGCTGGTGGCGATGCTGGGGCAGGCCAGGTACCTGTGCGTCATCGCCAGAGCGCGTCTCGTGCCGTTGTGGTTCGCCAAGGTCCACCCTTCCACAGGCACTCCGATGAACGCCACCATCTTTCTAGGTACACCCAACAAGACTGCTGAAACTTTAACTCCCAAATGGTTGGAATGGTGATATAGTTATTGGGCATAAATTTAATGTTTTGACTCCCACAAATGGCTGGAATGGTGACATGATTGGTGTTAAGAGAACTACATACATTAATAATGCGTCATTCCCGGAAAAAGGGAGTAAGTGAAAGAAGTGAACTAATACATGTATAGAATAAGGGACAAGCAAGTAGTTGTAGTAAATATAATAGTTAAAAGTCATAGGTTCTTAATCTCAAGATAACTTACAAAATAAACCTAGTCTAGAGTAGACCAAGTGATCCGTATATATAATAAGCTGTCCTCTTGCACTAGATTAGCCTCACTTTTGCTTTGATGCTCTGATACGGACTTCCAACATCGATGGGCAAAGTCCACATAACAAGCAGTGTTTGCAATGATTGAGTTTTAAACTTATTGTCTCTATAGGTAGAGCAGGTTAAGATCAGTATACATTACTTATAGTAAAATCAAGGTCTCATAGATGTGTCAGTACAGAATACAGAGCCTTTTTTTTTCAGTAAATTATTACAGCTTAGCACTTTCTTTGCCCAGGGTTCTGCACTGCATCACTAGCACTCTTCACGGAGCTGCAAATAGTGTTCGAGATGATATCCATCGGAACCCTGCTGGTCTTCTACCTGGTCGCCAACGCACTCATCTACCACCGGTATGTGAAGATCGGCACAAACCGGCCTCTGCATGTCCTCCTCTTCCTGCTGCTCCTCACGCTGAGCTCTCTCGGCTTCTCACTCTCGAGGAAGATCGACGGGTGGTGCCGGTGGGGGATGACTCTGTTCGGAGCAATCTCCGTAGCAATCACCACCATCTTCCACTGCACAGCACGGCAGGATATCACTGGGCCCCCATTGGAGTGGTCGGTCCCTCTAATGCCATGGCCTGCTGCTGCATCTGTCTTCCTGAATGTGTTCCTGATAACCACTCTCAAGGTGAGATCATACCAGAGGTTCAGCATCTGGAGCCTTGTGATCATAGTTTTCTATGTCTGCTATGGGGTGCACTCCACATACTCTGCAGAAGAAAATGAGATTGTCAATGCAATGATCCATCATACAAACCTAGACATATCTTAGCAGTGGCGGGGTATGCCAGAAGTTACAATTGGAGCTCAATAGATTTGCAATTAGGCCATCTTGCAGATGGTCCCAGGCCTAAAGATGGTGCAAAAGAGTCTTTTGCTTTAGGTTAATCCCTCCTTTTTCCTGCTTTTGTACTTTCTGATTGGCCTAAAACCATTGGCATGTGCTTACTTTTTACTCAAGGTACATATGCAGGTTTGTGCAGGGCATGTTTTTGTTTGACCAATTATTTGAAAATCCATTTATTTTCACCACAACAAATGACAACGCCCTAGAATGCAGGAAACTACCAAACATCAGCATGGTGGGAGCATGGTGGGAGCTGACTTGCCCCAGCTAGAAACTACTTTCACCTGCAACTAGCCATACCTGCAGCTGGAGCAGGAGTGAGGATACAAAACAAGATAATCATATCGAAGTTTACTGGAAAGTATATCCTAAAAAATGTACAAGCACTGGTGTAGTCTATACAAAACATTGTTAATGAAACATGAGAAGCTAAAATGTTTAACTCATAATAAGGAGAGAAATAAACAGAGGAAACTAAAATGAATATTCTGTGTTCAGACTTCAGAATTACTGATACTATTTGACTCACATTATTTCCATTAGTATGCAGCAAGGATTCACTCAGATAGGTTTAACACATGAACACCTTGATACCATTCACCTTTAATGCCATAGAGTTTGATAGCACACAACTCTCCTGTGTGTTCAAGAAAAAATGTCAGTTCCTCATTAAGAACAAATGGATCATACAAGCACATCCACTAACTTTACTGATCGAAGAAAAGATGTTAACTAGATGAGAATTTTCACAAGAAGCATAGCAGACAAGTTTCAGTTCTGAGAACTAAATAACCAGTATCATGTTATAAATGAAAAGAGACTCCATATAAATTTCAAAAGATACGCCAAGTTCATTCCTAAGGAAGAACATATTCACAATTTATCAAGACACACGTAGGACTCATGAGATATTCAATAGACTAGGCTTTTAAATAGTGATACAGGATAACCCTAAACAATGGCTGTCATACATAATAATTGTACTGAAATTTGAAGGACCACACATGATGGAGTGCGGGAGTAAAGCCGAACATCATGGAGCGCATTCATGCTTTCGAATCAGCGTGCTTCATCGAGTCAATGTGCATACCTCAGTTTTCATTTCTCAATGCTCATCTCAAGTCGTAACCCAATTGTCGAACAGCAAAGTGAGCCAAAGGACTGGATGCCAGCATACTAAGGACCACATACTCTGATGGTCAGCCCAAGACAAGTGGTTAGTGGTGTCTTCATCTGCACCAAATCCGCTGACAACGAACAGAACTATTAGATTGCAGTTCTGAACCGAAACTTATAAAATACTTGGAAAACTTTGAGTACCCATGTATTTTTCCCACTGGATAAGAAGTTTCTGAACAATAACAAAACTGTAGCAAGCCACAGAATACCTAGAGTTCCACATTTGTCATTCAAAGTAACTAAACTTGGAGCTCTGCAGAAAGCTAGTCTAATAGATGGAAAGCCTTTCCCTTCTCTCTAAGGCCCTCTTTGGCAGGGCTTTTGTCGGGCTTCTTCACCAGCTTAATCAAACGCAAAAATGGCTAGAGAAGCCAAAAGCAATCAAAAAATGATGAAGCCAAAGCCATTTTTTCACCTAGAAGCCAAATCCAGAAAAAAAAATGTGGCTTTCCCTGCCTTCATCGTTTGGAGAAGCCAGAGCCCTGCCAAAGAGGGGCTAAGAACAAATTACATATAGCAAACATTAGTATGTGACAAATTATAATCATCATCTAAAAGTTGAATCTCCTGAAAAATGAGAAAGAAAGAAAGAAAAGATACCAGAAACATTATCTAGAGATGAGAAGGATTCAAAGGAGAAACCCAACGACAAGAGAATGGTTATTCTTATTCACACAAATAGAATTGTTAATTGCAAAAGCACATAAAAGTAATACAAAAAGGCACTACATATTGTCCACAGAAGTTATTTTCTTAGAAAAGGTGGTCAATAAAGGATAAAATGAAGGTCGGGATTACAGCCTATCAGCACTGCTACATATCTTGATGAAGGATCTGTAACCAACATAAATAATTCATGTGGCTAAGAGTCATGTTCGTTTTCTGTACCATGCAATTTTTCAAGTAGAACATGTCTTTCAAGAATAATCTCATCTCATTATATAAAGAGGAGCATGTAGAATCCAACTTCTTCTATTTTATCCAATAGTTTTACATACAAGAGGTGAGTGTAAACTTTTGTCTCACATTTGAAGGGAAATCTGTGCGACCTTATCTTGAGTTTTTGCTTCGGTGCCACTAACTGTATGAAAATGTACATTTGATGCAGCAATCATGGACCCAAGGAATGTTATTGTGCAGACGTTGAGTACCAATATTGCCTCCCTTTTTTACATCCAGTCTTGGGAATATCCAACTTAAGGACAGGCAATTCTTCCTAAACATACAATGCACAGAGTATTGAGTTCCATCAATAGCCCAATTAAATATGCAGAATGCCGAATATCAGCTCCATACAGCAAAAAAATCTGCAAGAACTAAACAGATGTATTCTGCTGGGAGGAAGTAACTGAAAAATGAAACCTTGGCATGATTATCTCAAACATATAGTTTGGTGCAACCAGCAAAGTAGAACCTAGTAGTGAGATTTCATTCAGGATCTCAAATGAGAAATATAAAGGATACTGTTTGCCTCAGACCTCAGTTGACGGATTTAGCGAATGACTGAAAAAAAATACAGTCCTGGAAAAAAAACATCTCCAGTTCATTATTTTGCTTCTTGAGTTCAGTTTATTATTGTCCATATGTTACAGGGACAAAGGTAGCAAAGGTTTTTTTTAATATGATGTAAATCTGTGATATAGGCATATAGCAGTGACAATTGTGTTCTTTCTTTTCCGGGAATTAGAATTCCAAGGCCTGAAAACACAATTGTTATCAGAACTCAATGTTCTAATCTTCTAGCATCCTTAGGTTATCACTAGTTATATGTTACTTACATCAGAACATAAAATCAAACAAATTAAATTAAAAAACGAAAATAAGGGGGCAAATAGTCAACACATGTGGAACAGGCAAGACAACTTCTTCATCCATAAGAAACTCTCCTTTTAAGCAAATACAAGACTGAAAAAACACTACTAAGGCTTGTCCATTTCAACTACATCACAGATCCATCACAGCTACTACATATAAACAGCCCTAGAAACTCCTAAATTCGCAAGCCAGCATGCAACGAGGACAAGCAAGAAACCTTGAGGAGACAATTGTGTGCCACCACTTCAGTCCAAGGCATCGACGATGCGGCCGACAAGCGCGTCCATGAGTCTCCTCTGTGCATCAAGGCGCCGAAGCGCCATCTCCATCCGCATCCTCTGCGTCTCCCGAGCGGCCTCCATCCTCCTCTCCTCCGCCCGCAGGAAACCCTCCCCGATGGCCCTCAGAGCCCCCACCACGTCGCTCACGCCGTCCTCGTCCCCGGCATCGTCCCGCCGCCTCTTCCTGGGCGGGGATGCGGGAGGGGAAGGCGGAGACGGCGGGGACACCGCCGGCGGCGGCGGCGACGAGGACAGGGATGTGGATCGGGACTGGGACTTGGAGAAGAAGGGCGGGGAAGGGCCGTCGAGGAGGTCGATGGCGTCGAGGAGCGGGCACGGGCGGCGGCGGCTGGATTTGAGGCGCCGCCGGAGTTTCTCGACCTTGTGGCGGCACTGCCTGGCGGTCTTGGACGGGGCGGCCGCGGCGACGGCAGCCCAGTCGGAGGAGGTCAGGTGCTCCCGGCCGACGGCGAGGCGGCGCGCCGTGTAGGCCCGCGCGAGCGCGAGGGTCTCGTCGGTCGCCCAGCACGGGGGCGGCACGCGGCGGCCGGAGGCGCGGGCGGGGGAAGCGGGGGAAGGAGAGGCCATGGTGGTTGCGGTGGTGGTGGTGGTGGGCCGCCTGGAGGGGATGGTGAAGCGGTGGTGGTGGAGGACGGCATGGATGGTGCGGTGCGGTGGGTTATAACGGAGGCGTTCGTTCCCCTTAGGCGGCAACAGGTGGCGGTGGGCGCACGCGGGCGGCGGTGGGCGGCGGTGGCGGCGGCGCCAACCGCGGCGCGTGGGGGCAACCTTGACCCACACACACCACGCGCGGCGCGGGGCGTGCGACTCGTAAAATTTCGCGGTGGGCTTCCGTTTCCGTGGCCCTTTTCGGCCGGCTGCCTGCTGGGCGGCTGCGATGCGTCGGGAGCGGGCGCGACGGCCGTCGGATCAAACGGGCGGGCCGCCCCCGTGGACTCCGATGGCCGCCTGCGTCCTCCTCTTGGCAATAATATTTGGTTTCAGGGAGTGAACTAGAACTTGGCTTCTGGAGCGGCGGGGGACGGTGAGCGGTGGTCGTCACGTCGTGCGACTGGCCGCGCACGGCGGCATGCGGCGCGTGCGACCTGCCCACCTGGCACCCGGTGGGTAGCGTGCGGCGGCGGCGGCAAGGCGACTCGCGGGGCGCGGCTTCGGCGTGCGCGGAGCGGAGGGGCCGCGTCCGTGGCCTCGTTTACTTCTCTCAATTGGGACCAAAATTCTTATAACAGAATTCTGGTAGTATTTTATTTATATTTGATAAAAATTATTTAAATTTTAACTAATTAGATTTAAAATATTCGTCTCATAAAATACAATCAAATTGTATAATTAAATTTAATTTCATCTATATTTAGTACTCCATGCATATGCCGGTATTTTGATGTGACGAAGAATCTTCTTTTTATATAGTGCCAAATGCTGAAATTAGAAGCCCAATTTCATCTAAGGTCTTGTTTAGTTTATCAAATTTGGCCACCAAATTCCCTACGTAGAATTCCTATTCCCCGTCACATCAAAATACCGACACATACATAGAATACTAAATATAAATGAAATCAAAAACTAATTATACAGTTTTGTTGTACTTTATAAGACGAATATTTTAAATCTAATTAGTCAAAATTTAAACAATTTTTACCAAATACAAACAAAATACTATAAAAATTCCTCTACCGGAATTTCAACGTCAATTCGACGAACTAAAGGAGGCCTAAAATGCCCGTGTGTCACCAAGCGACGGGGGCGCCGACGCCGACGCGGCGTGGCCGCAGCACAGTTGCGACGTGATGTGACGTGCCGCGTCCCGGTGTAAAGGCGGTCGCGTGCCGCAGCCGGGACCCGGTAGCCGGCAGCGTGGAACGCATCAATGCGTGTAATAGAATATCAGGCAGCGAGAGCTGCCCGTGCCCGGCATGTCACCGACGGTTCACTACACAGAAGGATTGGGGCGATGGAGCCGTCATCTGAACTTCTTAAGTGTGAGACGGGGCAGTCGCGCAACACCATCGCGTCATCTGAGCCTCGAGCCAAGGCGCCATCTCGGCATCGGGTGACGAGGACGCAGCATGGTCGGCAATGGCCCGATGGCCATCTCGGCATCGACATGACGTGCAGAACCATACAGCACTTTCATTTCCCGTCACACAAGAGAAGATCAGAAACATGGTCGCCCTGAAGGCCAGACGCACAGAGCTGCACAGCGTGGCCACGGGAAGATGGAATTGCAAGACCAACGAAGCCAAATATGTCCACAGCGACCGAGAATGAAACTACCATAGTCATTCATTCGCATGGGCGTGACAAACGTCGGTATACCGCCGTATGACATTTCATATAAGCACTTGGTTACATTTTTTTGAACATTTGGGATCTTTCATGCCTGTAGTGTTCTCTACAAGCTCAAAGATTGGGAACAAATTCAGACGCACGTGACAAACGTCAGTATATCTCCACATGACATTTCATATGAGCAGCTAATTATGTTGTTTTACATTTGGTTCCTTTACAAGCTCAAATTGGCAAACTAGATACCAGTTCAACATCACACAAGAAAAGAAATCTGGCTGCTTTTGACAGCAACCACTACCGGTTTGAACCTTGACCCACGTCTTTGGAGAGGCATGCTGGTGGCTACAATTCTCAAAAGGGCTCAAAAATAATGATAGTAATGAAGCCATGTTAGCATGTAAACCAAGTAATAGCGTCAACAGTAATGCTAGCATGTTAGGGAGGATGTAAGCATCAACAACTTGCTTTGATAAAACATTACATAAAAAACATGTGAATAACAGAATAAAAAACAATGGAAATTATGCACTTCCATGGTCAAATTGATATGGACTAAATGGTGCAGCCTTTTCAATTATGAAAAAAAGAAACCAAATGTATTTGTCAGCTTATTGTGATTCCGAAGTATCTTTATGTTGAATACTTAACTAAATAGTTGGACTAAACTGTATTAGATCCTTGAGTTTGCTCCAGCATCGAGGGGAAGAATTCAAAGACCTAATTCAGAATTTGAAAGGAGTATTCTTGTACTTAATCCTGTGCCTACTGTTTTTATAGGAAAAATATTTCCATGCTGCTCTGCTTTCAGACCTACCATCCTTGCCCCATCAAGGAAAAATAATCTCCTTCCCCCTTGTTTTTTCAAATGAGCACCAAACCAGGCAACACCAGCAGGTGCTGATTCCCACATTCTGGCCCCCAGTAACCAAACTCATTGATGCCATTCAATAAGTATTCCTTCTCTGCACATTTGGCAATCAACAGTTCTGCTATATCTCCTAATACCATCATCAATTCCCTCATGAAGTCCTATTCCAATAACTACTAACAAATAAGTAACAAATAATGGCCTTCCAAGTACATTGATAAGCACACAAATGTGTTTCTGAATACTGCAAAAGCCATCTCATAGCAGCCTCTTCATGACTACATATTGATCCTTCATCCTACTCAGTGCAATCACTAGGTTATCTCCAAAAACCAATTCCAAGAACAAAATTGTCTGACAGTCCGACCTCAGGATCCAATAGCGTTACTGTATTATCCTTAGCTCAATTGATCAAGTAAATCCGAAGTTAGTGCATGAGGTTCCCTTGTTAAAACTCACATAAGGATGACACTAGAAGTTATAAGTTAAGCTCAGGTAGTCAGGTTTAAGCTCTCTGCAGCCTGTAAAGCTGGGTTATGATATTACTAGTCATCTTTCATCTACAAACACAGCAACACAGCACGCCTTGTTTCTATAACTTATATAAAAAGGTAAATTCTTGGCAAAGCAAGTTATCATTTTTGGTAAAAATGATCCACACAAAGCAAACATGCTATCACAAATCAGACCTATGAGCACATATGGTGGAGATTTAAAGCCCAAGTGTGACAACATTGAGCTACATGTCCCAAACTATGTTATGAAATTATGTTGTAGAAATTAATGGTGTTAGACAAATCATACTAACTTGATCAGTTAGTGTGTTACGCCTCCAGCAAGATTCTTGAAAGCTTGCGATCATCCAAAACCCATTAAGCTCAAAATTGTTAGTAATCCATACTCCACAAAGCAGTTCAAAGGAATTTCATAAATGGTGGGTGATCAAACCAGGGTGGTGTTCAATACTGGCACTGCTTGTTAAATTTACCAAATGCCTTGTGCTCTATATAATCATAGTATTGCAAGGCTATACTCAAATTTCAAATGTCCTTTTGCTTCAAGTTCTGTTATCTTAAACTTTGGAGAAGCCAAAGTAACTGCTTGTGGAAATTTTTGCCACACAAGCAGTTTCTCTCAAATTTTGGCAACCGATAAAAGCAATACCTGGAATGCAACATTGGAGTCCAGAATTTAAGTCTGACCAATCAACATTCTGTCTTGGCAATTATTGATCCTCTAGAGAAGAGAAGGGAAGGTTTTCAGAAACTAACAGCCTTACAAGAAGCACTCCTTGTAAAGCTTCTTTTGTAAGCCTGATCTTTGCCAGCACATCACAAAGATGCAATCCCCAAATACCTTGAATTGCAGAAACTACCTCAAAGCACACTCCATTTCTGTCTCAATGACGTTATAGAAACACTGGAAGTAAACATGTTGAAACACTTAAAACACCATATCTGGCTCTTATGTTCATAACTCTTGACCAGATAAAGCAAATCCTTACATTACATAAACAAGCCAGAACATCCCTCAGGACTACTGCTTCAACCAACTTGATGATCTGGCTTCGTTGAAATGTCTTATTTGAAAACATTGCCTCACTTGGGTGCTTGGCACTTCTTTTCCATATCTGTTGGGCTTAAATCAAGGAGCTCCATAAAATGCAGGGCCTACACCAACGTCCTATGATGCCAAATCTGTTCCACAAAGACGAGGTGATGCCAAATCTGTGTAATTAAAGTAGTTTATGGTTCTGGACTTCCCGCATCTTTGATGTACAAGGGGAAACATTTCTCATCCCCAACAATAGCACCAAGATGTGTGCATGTGTGATAGAGATGAGGGACGGTGCAAATAATTTAAGCACGATGAAACAAACTTGGGGAAAAGCAGAAGAGATTTGATTATGCACCTTAGTAATATGAACCGGAACCGCTACCTCCATAGTAGCCACCACTGCTGCTACCCAAATTGCGGCCCGAGGAGTAAAGCGAAGAATATGAACCCCCACCAACCTGCCCAGATGGTACATTCAAATGAACTCAGGGATCCCAAATAAAAGTTGGTAGTAAAGTTGGATGTATTTCATACTCACATCAGATCCACGAGACCCATAGCTACCACTGTAACTCGATGGGTACATACCACCAGCATCAGCACCGCTAGCTCCTGCAAGAGTCAAATGTGAATTGATATAATGAAAATTATAATAAGTGCAAGGCTAAAGGTGCCCTAAAAAATAACAGAGCCTTCAAAGACTATACCTCCATAACTCATGCCATGACGGCTGCTGCCATAAGCTGAATCATGACCAGGGATAGATCGGCTGCTGCTATATCCCGCATGTGGTCGTCCAGGCCTATGAGGATAAAATGTAGCATGTTGAATAGAATACAAGGTTATGCAAAAAAAGAAAGAAAATACTTTGGTCTCAAGTCCACCGACCTCTCGCTATATGTATCTCCATACCGAGCACTGCTGCCACCAATGTCATATTCAAAGCGTGCCTTGGACTGACGAACACCAATTTCTTGATACCGAGGCGTGTCATCCTTGACAGGACATCAAAATGATTAAGTTGGTATGAGAACCAAATTTCAAGTCCTGGACATTTATAAACAAAAATAAACAGCCCTCACCAAATCTGCATATGGCCGCTTTGATCCAGAAATGGTGTCATAATCACGGCCCCGACCCTCCCTATAGGGTAAAGGCCGGTCGAACTTTCCCCCATAACTATCATCAGCATAAGCTCGTCTATCAGAAAGACGGGGAGCACTACGAGGACCTAGGTCTGAATAACCTGATCCCCGGGATGAATAATCATCCCTCAAAGATGGACGTCTATCAACTGGAACTCTAGGACTGTAATCAATTGTAGCTCTGTTCCTTGGAGGAGGAAGTTCATCACGCCTCCCGTATTCCCTCCTTGGACTTCTCTTCGGGTAAACTGGAGCTGTGCACAAACAAATTGTGGGAGAAGTGAGACAACTATAATACATTGCACTGAAACAAAAATGAATCAGTTGCATATAAGGCCTACAAACCTGGGCCCCTCCGGTCATAAGCTCTCTCAGGAGGAGGTAAACGCCTAGCTCTATCTGGCATTGACATAACAGGACGCCTATCTCTAATATCTATGGGCCTCTTCAATGGATGGCTCCTGATGGGTGGTAAGCGACTAACAGCAGGTCGAACAAGACGTGGCGGAGGCCTGCGAGGTGGAGGAGCACGAGAATACGGTACACGGCCACCTCGTGGAGCACCATGCCCGACTCTAAAATTTCCTCTCAATCCATGCTTCATTCTAGGTGGTCTCTGTAGTGGTCGCGACAGTCTAGCCCTTACTTTTGCCTGAATCAGGAAATTGCAATCATTACCCAAAAAAAGACTTGCACAATGATAATATATATTTATATTGACACTGCAAAAATAGTTGCAATTTGTAAAACAGACCTTGTGATCACCTTCACCAACCTCAGAGTTACTTATCCCTTCAGCACATGCAACAGCATTATCATGTGTATCAAATGTAACAAACCCAAAATCCTTTCTCTTGGCAGCTGGCATGTTTCGAGCAAGTTCAACTTTCTCAATAGCTCCATATTTTTTGAGATATTTCTTAACACGGTCTTCATCCCATGAGGGAGGAAGGCCATCAAGAAATACAGTTCTGACCTGAATCATAAATAATAACATAAATCAGGATGCAACAACTTTAAAGTTTAAGCAGATGAGGTAGATGCATAGAAACAATTGGGTACACATGTTAATGGGCAATTTATGTTTGATTTGTATAGTTATAATTATTGTACAAAATAAGTAGTCACCTGTGCCATTATTTCATCATCGACTTGAGGGTAGGAATCAGCAAAGGAAACCTTTGCGCTACGATCAACTCCAAAGACTACATCCCTCTTCTGCAATATCCTGAAAGCATCCATTGCCTCAGGTCGAGTAGAAAACTCAAGCAAAGCATAGCCACGATTCATCCCAGGATTGTTAGTATCCTCAACCAGTAGTAAGTCATCAAAACTTTCGACTCCATAACTCTTCAGTTTATCCTTTAACTGCAAAAAAGCCAAAACAAGTTATTTCTTCAGCGAAGAAGCAAATGAAAATCACGAAAACAAATCTCAAGTGTCATACATGTTCTTTTGTCCATGTTTTGCAGATATTGCCGACAAAGAGTGTATCATTGTCATGACTTGGAGCAACGCCACATTGTTTACCCCGCACCTGGAGTATATATGTTAAATAAAACATGTAATTCAATTGTGAAAAGGATATAACAGAAACCTGAAATAGCCATTAAGACCAACCAGTGGATTCTTTAGCTCTGAAACAGCACGCCTTGCTTGCTCTACAGTTGCATATCGCAGGAAGGCAAAGCCTTTATTCTTCTTTGTGACAGGGTTCATCATCAGACGAACTTCAGTGATCTCACCAACTTCACCAAAAACCTTCCTAAGATCATTTTCTGTTGCATCTTTATCCAGCCCACCAACAAAAACTTCAAACTCCTTCCGCTTGCAGTGCTCTTTAACCATTTCATTATGCTCTTCATCATCCACGTCCACATGATGTTCTTCGTCAGCATTTTCGTATCCCTCCCCCTCCCCATCATCACCACCTTCATCAAGTTCCTCATCCACCATATCTGTCTCCACTTCAACCACATCTTCAGTATACTCCACCTCTTCATCACCATCCTCGTATTGCTCTTCATACTGCTCCAAATCTTTCTCGTCGTAGTCTACAGCAGCCTCCTCTTCATATTCTGGTTCATCCTCAAACTCCAGCCGTTCACCTTTGTCCTCTTCTTCATATGTTTCTTTTGCAGCTCCGTCATCTAAAAAATTGAGCATAAGACACCCCCCATCAGCTTATTTTATTGAGGTAAAACAGTGAACAGTATCTGACCCATATAGAGCAGAGCCCATCAGCCATAATTACAACAAACACGTAATCTTCTTTGTTCATTTTCAAACTAGGTAATATAGTAGTATTGTCAAAACAAAATGCCAAGTGGCCACAGGCATCAAGATAAATATCATGGGCCTGTCATCAATAGAATGGCCAAAATAAATATTCATGTTCCGCCAATTATTGGACCATAATACAACCACCATGCCAACTAAAAATCTAAATCTCTGAGGTTGCAGGACAGATCGCAGCAGAAGTCCAGGACCTATGCGCGAAATAGGAGCAGAAACAATACCTTCGCCCTGGTTGGCACCGTTGGCCGCGGCATCGGAGCCTTTCTCCTCCACCACCGGCTGTTGCTGCAGCAGAGGCGAGGGCTGCCGCTTCGGCTCCTCCACCACCTTCGGAGCCTCCTCGGCGACCTTCACCTCATCGGCAGGGGCCTCCTTCATCTCCTCCGCAACCGGCGCCTCCTCCGCAGCAGCCTGCGCCCTCCCCATCCGGCCCCTCGTCCCCGACGCCTTCCTCGCGGCGGCAGCGCCACCCCTCTTAGACTTCGGCGGCATCTCCCACGTCACAGCAGACCAAATGGGAAGAGATCACCTGGACACCACGGAAAAACACAGATTTAGGGGAACCAGAACTCGAATCTGGACGCCGAGGATGGAATCGTGGGGGCCGTACCTGGTCCTCGTGCACTCGCGGATCGAATTGGGAGGCAGGCGAAACCCTAGCGCTGGAGGCGAAAGGTGTGGCCTTAGAATTGCGGTGACCTGAACCTGACACGCAGACCTGGAGACCTGGCGTGGCCTAGGTATTTTTTCCCGTGGGATGGGGCGAATAGCGTTCTTATCAAGTTGGGCTCGGAGTTAGAGTTAATTACGGATTTGCTAACAGGTCGTCACGGTCTCGCGTTGACCGCTTCCCGCGGGACAGAGGGCGTTCTGGTCTTCTCCGATTTCGATGGAAATAAGGTTTTGCGTGTACTCCTATGTCGGTAGTGGAGAAGGGAACCTACTCCTTCCGTAAAAAAAAATGACATTACGGATACGTGTCGGTTAAACTTTCTCAGTTTTAATTAGATTTATAGAAAATATATATAATATTTTTATTTTTAAATAAATTTGTTAAAAAAACTAGACTTAATCTTTCTAATGATACTAATTACTTAGCATAAATATTTATATATTTTGATATATAATTATCGATATTTTTAAAATATTGACTTCTTGGAAAGAGAGAATGACAACTATTTTAGGACAGAGGGAGTATATCTGTATATACAATTTCATAATAAATTGCTAGTTAGCACATCCATATTAGCGTATCTAGCGGTGGTATATAACTCACTAAGAAGGAGGTTCGTCTGCCCAATCAAAAACCAAGAGAAACATAAATATCATCGCGCCAACGAAAACCAAGAGTCTCGCACCTTAGTTCAAAAACATTTCATACTTTACCACTATCTACTTTCCATTTTTTAATTGTTCTATCTAGGCTCCACATCAGCTAGCAATTTGCGGTTGGAGGCGTCATAAGTCTTTCGTTTAAACTTACACCTAGAAGAGACCAAGGAGCACATCAATGGTCCGTGTGCTTTACTTAACTCACCGTATTGCGTCGCTTAGTGGTAAATCTTCATCTAATGCCATAAATATCTTTGTTTCCTGCAGCACGCTCATGCGGATGCCTCTTGTGATGCTCGTAATCGCAAAGCCTTGCTCGTAATCGCAAAGCCCTTCTTGTGCTGAGTCACATCTCCGAGTTGGTAATCGGAATTTGGAGTTTGGCGGTGCGAGGGAATAGAATAAAAAGATAAAACCAAGGGTATTTTTTTACTATCCAATGAAACCCTATCTTGTGATGCGGGCCTAATTAAAAGTAGATGAAACTTGACAGGTGTCGCAGTAAGGCAAGAAAGCTAAAAGAGATGACAATTAGATCACTTGAAAACAGTGGTAGAGAGGGGAGTAAAAAAATATTAAGTGGCAAATAAGGAATGTTTCTAATATCATGAGGGGTTCGGACTTTCCGTACTAGGCCTAAATGAGTTAAATATAGGCCTAAATGAGTTAAATATAGGTAAGTTGGCACATCTATTGCATCTTCTCTTGAGAACTTGGTTGGCACTCCATTCATTTTAGAATAAACACATATCTTGTTTCCTCAGGAGTTAAATTCTTTTTAAGTTTAGATAGATATACAACATATTATCAATATGTGTATATGTAAATAAGTTTGTTATTATAAAAGTATATTTCACGTCACGAATATAGACCTTTGTTAAGTATTTATAAACTTCATAAAAGTGTGAGTCCTTGATAAGTGAGATGTGTACTTATTTTGGTACCAAGGATTCAAACATGCTTTCGGTCTTTCTTAGTTCGACAAAAATAGCTTTCCTTTCGACAAGTGTGTTTGACTCTTTTTAGTAGGTTAGGTGGGCATGTAAAAAGCAATTTAGACGTGCTAAAGTGGCTAGTTCTGTCATAGAGGTGGAACATGGCCCAAAAATAATGTAGACAATGCATTTTTAACGAGGCATTGGGGAATTGAACATTAAATTTTTATAACTAAACGAGACATGGTGTCATCTTGGAAGATGATGCGAGATGAAGGGGCTAAGGTGATGTGCTATCTAGAGGGGTCATGGCATTAAATTTTCATTCTAGGTTATGATTACATGACCATCATAAGTCACATGAGTAGTAGGAGTGAAAAGTGATACATACTGTTTAAGATCGGAAGAGATTCAAAGAGAGGACAAAATGAAGCTATCTATGGGCGTACACAGTCGGTAAAAAGAACTGGTGTATAGATAGACATAAAACATTGAAAGTTTACATATGCCTGTTTTCGTTGAGGAGATATATCCAACCTATAAGTAATATACAAAGGTATCATTTTTCTTTATCGCTAATAAAAATGTAAATAAGGTACTCCCTCTTTGAAACAAGATATGATTATCTAATACAACCATAACATAAAACTCATCAAAATAAGTTCGAAACACTACAACTAACAAAAAACAATAGACTACATCCCCCGAGCTTCAACAAGCCCCACAAAGCTAGGCATTTCCCTTCTCCAGATTGTTACCATCAACCTACAACGCTTGCCCTTTTTAATAAATTATTTTTGTATATATAGCCATAGTGTAATCTAAATGTATAACTAAAATTATGAATTTAGAAAAAAAACAAAGTGCCTTATAATTTGTACTATAGAGAGTATAGTAAAGTACTCCCTTCATTCCACATACCAAGTATATTTAAGTTCAAAATTTATCCTAAAATAAATGCATATCTAGGCATGAAAACCATCTGCCTCTACTTGTTTTTGTTCTACTTTCTGTTTTCCCAAAATATAACGACTACATCTTTATAGAGGTGTACATGTAATTTCCTATTAAAGTTGATTTTTTTCACCACAACAAAAAACTTTAGAAGTCCACTTGTTTTGAGCAGTAATTCGTGAATCGCCTTTGCAATAGACAGCACGAACAACCCAGCCACGCAGGAAACAGCCGCCTACACCGCTCCAAAGCAGCCCGTGATTACGTCAGCGCCCGCGTACTCCTCCCTTCTTCCTCGCCGCCTCGCCCCCTTTGTCGTCGCGTCGTCCTCTTGAGGCCTCGGCACGCCGGCACGCGATCCCGTCACCGCTCACCACCTCCTCCAAACACTAGCTCCTCTTCCCGTTCCCATCCCGTTGTAACGCCGCAGGATCGGGAGGGGGACGAGGAGATGCACCGAGACCGAGGCGTCTCGGCGGCGGTGGTCCCCGGTGACCGGAAGCGGATCGGCGAGCCGATGGACAGATCGTCTCCGTCTACGTCATGGGGGTTTTCCAGAGGCCGCGAGAAGGAGCGGATCGGCGCGGGCAAGCAGCCGGAGATGCCTCGCTCCGGCGGCGGATCCACCGCCATGTCCAAGAGCAAGCTCTCTGACGGTGAGCCTTGCTTGCCATTATGCTTTCATTATTTTGTGGGTTACTTCTTTGCTCTGTTAATAATTTACAGGCCTGCTAGAGGTGGATTTGTATGCGGTTAAAGAATTGTCAGTAGAAACGTAAATAATGGCATTAATTGTTACATCACTCACACATTGCTTACTACCAGCTGACGAGTACTTCTTTTTTCACGATTTCTCTGTAATGCTGTTCAGTCATATATGCTTAACTTTCTTAGTTTGTTTGACTGTTTTTTGTGGATCTTGTATGCATTTTATACATATGAGGAAGTTCTAGGTGGGCATAGTAGATAACTAGGTAGCTCTACAAAGTTATCCAAGTGTTGCCATTGCTAATAACATAACAAAACTTATGTAATGGATGGTAGCTGTAAAAATGTGAATAGCTGTGGTGGCATGTTTAAGGAGGTTTGGTGCTCATTTGGTGTGACTTTTTGTCAGTTGTCTTTCTTTGCTTGTTAGGTCAATTTATGTTTACACCTTTTTGGTGATCAGGGTCATTCAGCAGGATCACTTATATATGTGGTTGCTTGTAGTTGTAGCTCTGACTTGATTAAAGTGAGGTGTCAGATATCGAGCCCCAAAACACAGCTCTCCTGCATCTGAGATATTGGGTCCAAAGCGTTGTGGAGACAATACCAAAATGCTAGAGGACAGACTAAAAAGGGCGTACCCAGTGCCGTAGGCTCCCGCGCTGTGTGGGGTCTGGGGAAGGGATTTCAGCGCCAAGCCATACCCGCACATAATGTGCGGAGGCCGGGGCTCGAACCCTGGACCTTCCAGTAACATAATGTGCTAGAGGACAGACTAGTTCAACCAAAAGGAGAAAAGAGGCCCATACAAGCTCTAGTGTTGAAACAACCGCTGACTCAAATCGGCCAAATAGTCTGAATATGAAATAAATCCAAAATTCAAACTGCAAATTAAATGAAAAGATTGCAAACTGCTTAAACTAGATATTGCTACTTGCTTGCTTACATATCTCCCACCAACCTTGTTGTATGACCAGTGGAAATTTAGTGCCTGCTATTCTGTAATGAACAGCAATTTTTGTTAACATCCTACAGTCGAAATCTACTTTTCTGTTCTGTATAAGGAACGTCGCCTCGCCAGTACAATTCAGAAATTTAAGTTTTCGTGTGATTAGTTGAGTCAGACTACCAGATTTCACAACCATGCATTTTGGTTCATGTCTTATGGATGCGCATGGTCAATTACAGGGATATTTATCCATACATTCCGTGTGTTTTGTTAAAGCGTGTTCTCCATACATTCCATCTGTTGGGTCAAAGCGTCGTGTATTGCTTAATGCTGTGATGGTATGCCCCGCAACATGGTTTTTTAATCTACTTTAGCTAAAGTTGCTGTAGTTCATGTTCTAGTGGTTCTTGATATTTCTTTCTCAATCATACTTTGTGTACTGATCACTTTACATCAGAATCAGAAACTGACAGCGAAGAATCAGATGTGAGTGGTTCTGATGGGGAAGATACTTCGTGGATTTCATGGTTCTGTAGTTTGAGGGGTAATGAGTTTTTCTGTGAGGTTGATGACGAGTACATACAAGATGATTTCAACCTCTGTGGGCTAAGCAACCAAGTCCCATATTATGACTATGCGCTTGATCTAATCTTAGATGTTGAATCTTCCCATGGTATGCCCCTCCTCTTTTCTTTTTAGCATTCAATTTAGATATAGAACATGTTTGGAGGGCTCATACTTTTTTTAACCAGCTGTAACTACTCTCACATTTGCTAGCTTTATTACATTTGAAGTGGCATGAAGTTGTGCTGAACAACAGAAGCAGCACTAATATGCATGCCCCTAACACTTGTCTAAAGCATTATAATGTCTTCTGTTTTTTTTTCCCTGCATGATAGAAGAAATGTTAATGAAACTTATCAAATTGGAATTAAGAGGTAGTTTGGTTTGGTGAATGAAGTGGTCCACCATCTTCTCACATTTTTGTTTGTTTTGTGGAATAGAATGGGCTGATCTGTCACTAGTTCATCACTTGCAACCTTGTAATGATTAGTTGAGTAACATCCACTGCTGGCCCTCAAATAGAATGGGCTGATCTGTCACTAGCTCATCACTTGCAACCTAGTAATGTTAGTTGAGTAACATCCACTGCTGGCCCTCAAATTTGTCCATGAACTTGCAGATTGCAAAAAACTATCCTAAACTTAACACTTAGTGTTAAATGAACTTATATATTGCATACTCACATCCCCAAGTTTACTAGGCAGTGTCATTTATGTATGAACCCCTTGAACAAATTTCTACAAAAAATACTAATATTTCTAATACCAAATAAGTATTATTAGATTTGTTATAAAATATATTTTTGTATTCTACGTATTCGGTGTCATAAATGTTAATGTTCTTTCCTATAAATTTGGTCAATTTGAAATTGTTTGACTTAGGACAAACATAAAACATCATTTATTTTGGCACGAAGGGAGTAAAACTTCAAATAATATGTTCGCCACGGTGATACAGAAGTGTGTCCTTCATTCACATGCCTCATCAGCTTTGAGAGGGAGGGGGAAGGGGTCCATTTCCATCCGTCACTGGTGACCATGACTGTGCATGCCCATATTCTTTTCTACATCTACTATGGTAATACTAGAACATAACCATGCCATATCACCACTGACCAACAAGCAAACCCCTTGGTGGATTTCACCTTCGCCCACAGGACCTCTGATCTCCCTAGCCTCTGGGAAGCCTCTTGTTGATGTTTGATGGACCCTGTCGGAGCTAACTAGGCATGTGATGGAGCACAAGTTTCATATCACGGTGACCAGCATGCCATCTAGGTATGCTCAGCGTCTCTAAGGGGATTTAGACCTAGATGAAGTTGTTTAGTAAGTTTAGGTATATATACTTAATGCAATCTGCAATTCATGGACCTGATGGTTTACTGGGCACGTATTTAGGACTGCCAGTGGATTTTACTCTTATTAGTAATTTAGTATAAGCATGAAGGATGGAATCGCACCACCTAAATTCTTTTGATGAACTAATGATAGACTAGTCAAGTGTAAGCTAGAATGAGGTGGTTCCTCAAACCAAGCACCCCCTGTCAGCTAGATACTGGAATAGTATCTCTGTACTATTTGCAATAGATATTTTATTATTGCTGAAAAGAAGCTAAGTTATTGTATGACACAACACCGTTTCCAATAAGGCTTGTACAATTTCACAGGTGATATGTTCACAGAAGAGCAAAATGAACTCATTGAATCAGCTGCTGAGATGCTTTATGGATTGATTCATGTTCGGTATATTATTACAAGCAAAGGGCTGTCTGCAATGGTAAACTCTCTCAATTTGTTTCTGATGGATATATTATTATTTTTATGAATTTGAATATTTATCACATTCGATGTTTGTGCAGCTGGATAAGTACAAGAACGTTGATTTTAGTAGATGCCCTCGAGTGAATTGCAGTGGTCAACCATGTCTTCCTGTTGGGCAATCGGACGTTCCTCGTTCGAGTACGGTGAAGATTTACTGCCCTAGATGTGAAGATATCTACACTCCAAGATCCAAATATCTAAGCAGTATCCTTTCATTTCTGTTAAAGTTAGCTGTCTTACTCTAATGCTTGCTGAAAATATTTACTATCATGTGATCTCTATGTTGATAGATAATTGACTTAGCAAGCTGCTGACATGCCTCCTGCTGTCATGCTGAACTTACTCTCGCTAGTCATGTTTTACCTTTATACATCTAATTCATCCCAAAAACTTTTACTATGGTTCAGAACACTGTATACCTGGATGCAAATCTTGTGAATAAACAAAATGACATATATTTTTTTATGGAAATATTAAATGCCATGATACATTGTAAGAATGGTTTTTGGGCTAACAGAAAAAAATGCTTGTTTTTCTTCTGTACTTTTGTAAGAATTGTGTTCATGCTTTGGGACATAGGCCATTGTGTCCCTTGACCAGTCATGTAGACATCGACGGGACTTACTTTGGGACAACATTCCCCCACTTGTTCCTGATGACATACCCACATCTGAAGCCCCAGAAGCCGTTGCAGCAATACGTTCCCAGGGTATTTGGGTTCAAACTTCATAAGCCATGAAAAATTTGAAGGTTGAATGTGTAAAAGGTTCATCTGCATTGTGATCTGCTGCTGGTTTGTGTCTGTCCATGGCCCCTGCAGTGTTCACACGACACGTCATCAGAATACACCTGACCCCCGGCTGACCTCCCTAGTCTGCTTTCTTGCTCTGGCCTGACATTCTGATTTGATGCTTGTGGTTTGTTTAGCCAATCAGTCCATATTTGTTTACGATCTTCTGTACCGTGGTTCTAATGGTTTAATATATGTGTTAGAAAAGTTATTGTATTTTAATTTCAGGGCAACACGTGTGATGTCGTTGTTGCCTATATCCTATTATTCTCCCGCTGCTGTGATAGTTGCCACGTAAAACATCATGGTAGCATCAATATTTGACTATACACGGTTCTTATTTCTTTACTCTGATTGTCGCCTTTTTTTACATAGATTGCCAAATATGATGATGGCATGCTGTTCAATCTGTCTATAAGAGTGCAATTTTTTGAAGCACATCTTCAAAGTGGCATTGTGAAACTGTATTGCTTAGCCTCCCTTTGGAATGTGGATTTTTTTAAGTTCTGTGTGTTTTTTCTGTGAAAAATGAACTAATTCCTTTGATTTTGTTTACACCTGTATTCTAAAAGAGCCCTTAGATTTCCCCCCTTATGTGAGCCTATGACCGAGTCAGTGAAGACAACATCTTCGAAGCTGACGCCTGAGGTCTCAGACCTGGGAGAAATTAACACACAACACCAACGGCACAATTCACCAATGAAAGACGAAACCAGCATGAGGCAGATTTAAAAGGCAGCCAATAGACCTAGCGAGTACAGGAAATTCAACAAGTTATTCTGCCACAGTAGTGGTAACACAAGGAAAACAAAAGAGCAGCAAAATCTCGTCTAACCTTACCTTTCATTTCTTTCTAAGGTTAGGATCCCGGCAATCTACCCAAAGCAACACTAACAATCTAGCCACCCTGCTTCCTACCCTTTGAATCCCTGATCAGGCGTCAGACGCACACCCCGGGCTGCTGCAGGTTGGATTTTGCGCGGATTTCATCCACGGCGTTGTCGCCCCTCTCCACTTTGATGGACTCCAACATGCTCCCCAGAACCTCGGATGCGAGGCTGTCGTCCAGGGCATGATGCCCAGCTGGCTCTTCCCTGCCATCCCTCTCCTGCAGCAGCCCTCCTACTTCCGTCAGCGAGATCCCATCTTCCAGTATGACTCTGGCAAATATTTGGCCCAGGAACTTGGTCGCTTTTGGCGCATCAGTCACGGCATCCTCCAA
Source organism: Bothriochloa decipiens (assembly GCA_023333625.1). Classification (NCBI taxonomy): domain Eukaryota; kingdom Viridiplantae; phylum Streptophyta; class Magnoliopsida; order Poales; family Poaceae; genus Bothriochloa; species Bothriochloa decipiens. The sequence goes on along the minus strand of CM041640.1, from coordinate 21,550,609 downwards.
GGTAGATAGAACATGTTGGAACCTGACAAAGAAGGCAGATGGTCAATGGGACTTTGAAACCAAGTCACCAATTATAGAAAGAAGTTCTGCTATGTGCAAATGGACCATACCCCTGGAGTAGCTGCCTCTGGCTCAGCAAATGCTCTTGAGTTGTGCACAAGTACACCAGAAGCTTGGCCAAGAGTTCCCTTTCCAGGTCTTTTCTTTCAAACGAGTCAGTGATCCAAAGTGACACAAGGGAAGGATAGAAGCTGGGAGCATTCAGTTCTTTCATGCACAGAGCGACCTCCTTCTCATCCTTAGCACTGGGAGCACCAAATATCATGTCAGTGTAACACTAAGAATATGGCAACCTGCAACTAAGTAGAGGTTTCATGTTTGCTCCCCTCTGTTAATCAGCTTCCCAGAAATATCAAACATGCTAGTATGCAGTATCATGCATAACTCTTAGTTATAGTCTGTTTAAGTCACGCTATACACAAATTCGTTCTGAGAAGCAAAAATTATGCTTGTATATGAACATATGCTATAAAAGAAGGCTACCTATGACTGGAAAGAATCACCAACAAAGATAACACAAAAAATCTTTTTTTATTATAAAATCACATTAGCAGATTAGATTCTTTACCCAATTAAAGATGTAGCTATCGAATAATTAATGTAAACAAAACACTCTGGGCACCAACAATGTAAGTTCACAGTTTTCTTTTCGAAATGGGCCCATAATTACATGGGATTCACTTGTACCATCTGTGGATTTAAAAAAGGTGAAGTCCATTTTGCTGGGCCCATGATTACATGGGATTCACTTGTACCATCTGTGAACTAAAAAAAGAGATCCATTTTGCAACCTTCAACAACCGTTGGAATTTTATTTTCAACCTTTGATTTCAAGACCAGACAATTTACACCCTTGAACTACGGTGGCACTGCTTTCACCCCATAATCCTGTTTTAGGTTAATTGATTCAGCTGTAAGTTAGCAGTATCATGAAATAATTTTTAAGAAAAACATATGGTGAGCTCTAACAGAAGGCCTCAATTACATTTCATATTTTACCTCTTTCAGTTTCACTCTTACTTGGCTTATTTATTTCATGACCATGGATGGGCCTGTTGAATCATCCTAAAATAAGTCCATGTCGCAAAGCTACTGCAACAAGTGTGCCATGTTGGATGAAAACCACCTTCCCGCCGATGAAGGGGTCTGCTGTGTTCGATTAATAGTTCAAGGGTGTAAGTTGTCTAGTAACCCATCATCCATTTCAAATTATAGTTCATTTTAGTTTGTCATATGTTAAACATCTCTCGTTTTGACTAAGTTTTTAGAAACATATATCAACATCTACAAGTTCAAATAAATGCACTGTCAAGTGATATTTCATGGATAATTTGATGGAACTATCTGATGCTATAGATGTTAATGCATTTGTCTGTAAACTTGGTCAAAACTAGAGAGGTTTGACTTAGGGCAAAACTAAGGTGAACTATAATTTGGAATGGAGGGAAATAAATTTGGAGGTTACAAATTGGAATTGCATGACAATTGAAGGGCTTAAAATGGACTTTACCCTACAAATAGCTGAATAATAAAATTTGATAGCTTCAGAAAGTACCTTCAAATAAAACATCCTAAGGTGCTAATAATAGACACCTATCTCAGCATATATTTCATAATAATGAGAAACACACACAGATATGGCATTTGCAGAATATCAAATAAAGCATGACAGATGGGAACTTACCTGTAAAATTCTTTTATGGTTAGTATCGATTTCTCTTGAAGAACCTCTTTAGGAAAAGTCTGCGCTTCAGCACACATCTCCTTTCTGACTGTGGAATATTTATGCGTTTGACTTATAGTTGATGATACTGGTGAAGAAAGTTCCGCCATTCCCCAGGATCTATAACTGGCTCTGAAGGTTGTTTGATTACTTGCCACTCCTGTAAATGAACTGTCTTTTGAGTTTTCTGATGTCTGACCATGATGAGTATTCAAAGGAACTTCTGGCAAAATGTCATTCGAAACTGGTTGTTTCCCACAAAGCGAGATTCCTCTTCCTAAGTCACCATGAGGACCAAGGCGAATGGATTTATCAGCACGCCTTTGATGGAGTGGAGCAGGCAAGACTTTATTCGAAGGCTGATATCTAGCATCTAGATTAACATTCTGGGATCCATATGTACGAACTTGAGAAGATCCACGTGTGCTATCTGGAGGCCCTGGTCTTAACCCAGAGCTAATGCAAGTAACAGATGAGTTAGGAGAAGAGCCAAACCTAGTTGATTGGCCAAACTTTTGTTTTACTGCGTCCCTGCGGACCTCCTCTATCTTTTTTGGCCCTTCTACTTTCCTTCTCTGCCTCCACTTGTTTTTTCTAAGGTCAATCACATCTTCCAGCATAAATCTTATACGGGATGATAACTTCATATTTTCTGACAGCTTCTGTATAAGGTCAAAATAAAAATCCATATGTGCCTTTGCCCTGGGATGATCTATCATCTCCCCGATTGTGCTCATCAATTTGCACAGAGCCTCTAGATCTTCCTCATCTGGGTTTTGATACTCACCTAGCAGTTTATTTATGCATTCATGCATTATTCTCTCGGTCAGCATTTTCTTTTTGTACAATTCCCCAATTAATCGAATATTTCCTAGCATGCGTCTCTGTGCTCGAATCCGTTTTTCCTCTCTCTCGCCTTCAGATTGTTTTGCTCCACCCTCTTCTTCTGCTTTATCTGCTTCGGCCTGCTCTCTTTCACCTCTTTCAAATTCTTCTTGGCATTTATTTAAAAGAAGTCGTTTGAAGGTGATTTTCTCATCATCTTTGACAAAGTTTGGTAGGTCACCAGCTAACCGGAAACAGAAACTAGCATACATCTCACAAAATGTGGGTTCCATTAAAGCTTTGTCAAATATCTGAGATATGACACCAGTAAGTGTGACCACACTATCAATATTCAACTCCTTGACCTGTGCAAAAAGTTTTTCGAAATTTTGGGGGGTTAACTTATTCAGAATAGCTTTCAGCTGCCTTTGTTTTGACCCTTCCTCATCAGACACCTTACCTATTTCATATTTTTTCTCAGCTTTGTGCATAACCAGCATAGATACTTGAGAAGGTGATGAAATACCCTGAGCATTAGTTCTATGTTGCCACCTCTCATCAACAGAGCCACGTGACATGCTGCGCTGAGATACTACTTCTTTCATAGCTCTGGAGAGCATCTCGCCACTATATTGACTGAAGGGTTGGCCTTGTGATAGACTTCTTACAGATCCGTTTCCAACATGCTGTACTGCATCCCAATTAGAAAAGGCAGGTTGATGAAGATTGTCAGAAAGCAGGTTACGCCCAGAAACAGGAGAACAAAACTGTTTTCTCCACTTATCATCATCAAATTTACCAGCCATATGACGGTTAGCTCGGGAACCTCGATCTTTTATCCTTGCATGGTTTGTATTAAGTTGAGTATTGTCTATAAATGGAGCACCGACATGTACACTCATTACTGCTTCAGAAATATCAAATCCAATCATGAAACCTGCAGGAAGTTCGATGCAGCTTTGTGCAAATGTTAAAAGAAAATCCCGAGAATACTTTTTATGGTCAAACTCAGATTTATCTTTGTTTACTTCTGCTCCACTTTTAGAATGGGTACCCCCAAACACTTTCAACTTTTCAGCAGAGTTTTCTGCTATATCTTCCCAGCTGAACAAGTCACTTCTGTTCTGGCAATCATTCCCACCAGTTGAATTGTCCTTTTCAGCATCCCATGCACAATTCAGCTTTAAGTCAGTTGTCAAGGAACACTGAACATCCTCTGAAGTACTAACACAACTCTTGACATTCTCATTGAGAGAACTTGGTGCACTATCAAGATCATAATACTTCTGTCCACAACCATTAGGAAGTGTCTCCTTCCTTTTTTTTCTTCGTCCATTGATACTTTTGCCCTTTGTTGACTCCAACACAACCTTTTTTGTGTGCACCACTGAAGCAGCAGTGGCGGAGCAAGGATTAGATATTTCTGGGTCAATCCTCTCTTGTTCCGTTTTCCTCTGGGAGATAGCTGAAGTAGAAATAGGGGCTGCATTCTTGACATCCCTTGCAGAGTCTACTCTACTGTTATTCTGCTTGTTCTCTGATTGAGATGTTACAATTTCTGCATCCGATGAAGGTTGCTGACTGTCATTTGATGTTTGGACATCAACAATGCATATGGAAGGATGCAGATCAACTGACTTGTGATATGCATGAAATCTTCCAGATTTAGCAATACTAGTGTCATCGGGCGTGGTCGCATCTACTTGCTCTGTCTTTGACTCTGAGGACATCCCTTTTTCGTTTGAAACATATTCTTCTATCATGAAGTCATGGTTTTGCAATGGAAGTGGAACTAAAACATTAAGCTCAGAAGAAAACTTTTCTTGGAAGGGAAATGGATTCACCTTTGCCATTCCAAGACCTTCTGGGGATGTATTAGACCCCGCAAACTTTGGTGGCTCCATTTCTGGTGAATAAATTAACGAAGGCTTCCCCAAAATACTATTGCCATGATACTTATTGTTCCTGTTAGTCGGTGACATCCCATCAATGTTGGAATTTAATGAAGTTGCAGTCAAAGTGACACTAGCAGTTCTGCCAGAAGCCTCCGTATGCGACGACTCAAGTTTTGCATGGGACGATAAAGTTGTTGGAACCACTAACGATTCTTCCACCTCAATAGGTTTTGCTTTTACTGAAGATTTATAACATGCAGTAGATTCCGAAGGCAGGTTACTGGTTAAGATAGTTTGAGGGCCTACAACTGGTGTGGCATGATCAACTGAAGCTGGTCGAGTCTGGGTCTGCTGGGTTGAAACTGCCTGAGATATTAAATTACAACTCATATCACAAGCTGCAACAGAATCTTTGTTATTTCCTTCGTAAGCTAAATTTACAGGTTCAGGAGACATTTCCAGCCCAATTTTGAGATAATTTTGCTGAATTGATATGGTAGATTCAGTATTCTTTTCAGCAGGGAGTGTAATAGGCGTCTTTTGCTCAACGTGTACTGGAGCAGGTAAGCTTGATGGAAGCATCCCTTTGAAACTTGAGATTTCAGAAGCAGTATGCAAATTTGTCAATGGCCTGGAAGTAGCATCAAGCCAAGATGTCGGCATAGGTCTGATGGAAGTAATTGGCTGGTTGCTATTAGTGGAATCAAAACCATGCATCGGGGGTTGAATTTTGGAGGAAATTTGCCTACTTGCAAGAGGAACAGCAGTGGAGTTGGGAAGATAGATAGGTGCTGAATTGTACGTGCCTGGTCTAGGATAATACACTTTCTGAAGTGGAGAAAATGTTTGAGCAGAGTGAGGTAGCTGGTTTATATTGTTTAAAGGCATCTGCCCAGAAGCAGGAACACCTATAAAGGAATGCCCACGCCTATCCAGCATCAATTCTTCATGTGTCTCTGGATGTGTTATCTTGATAGTTCTTTTCTGTTCATCATTGCTTCTAGGATGCTGCTGAGATAACTCCTGCGCAATTCTCATGTTACCAAACTGAGGAAGGTGACAATTAGCTGGAGTAGCACACCCAAAACCTTGTCCGTGGTGAATGAAGGATTGCTGATGGAATGCACGTGGCTGAGCACCATGAACAAACATCGGTTGTATGTGAGGTGAATTACCGAGAGGGACAGCCATTTTCACGGGCAAGGAGCTGGATACGGAACCGATAGACTGCATTTGAAAACCTGGGCCCCTGAATTCAATGGGCACTTGAGGTTGTTTCTGCTGGAAAGCCACAGGCATTGATCTCCCTGGTACTGGAAGCATAAATTGGGGCGGTGCCATGTTGGGAGTATAGGAAGCTGGAATTTGCACGCTAATCTTGGGCTTGGTGGCAGGATATTTGTATGCAGTGTCAGACTGGTTAGCACTGACATTGTTTTTTGTTTCTTCTTGATTTTGACACTGTTGTTGAGTTGGGGAAGACATAGTTCTGAGCAACACCTTGCATGAATCTGTGCACACCTATAGAACATTTAATATAAATTATTTTATTTATTAGTTTATAAAAGGTTATAAAGCAACCGAGCGAGTTTGACTGAGGTACTAACTTTGCTAGTTGGAGGAACATGATTCAGCATTGTCTGTGTTTCATGCAATTCAGGAACATGAACATTCTCATATTTGCCAATTAAGTCAGCTTCTCCACCAATAACCAAATCATCTCTTGCTTCCTGCTTTTGCGGATCTTGTATAGGAGATGAGGAAACTGTATTAGGCTTGTAATGGCAGGCCTGAAATTGTCACATATATATAAGTAAGTGCAAGATAGAAGCACAAAGTTAATGAAAAGAGGAAGATATATGGTATCTCAATTCACTTGCAAACTAGAGAAGCATGATGATCCAAATTAAGATGCGGTCATATTACTAAATGTCTCCACAAAAATGTATTATAATTTACATCAGGATACAAGCATACACATTATGGTGTGCAGAAGAAAGAGTCAACCATCATTTGACAAGTTTGTATGGTATCATGTACAGAAGCATGACATTTTATCATTCTTACTTTATTGAATAATTCTATCTTTATTTTTGCACATCCAAGCATCTTGATTGTACTTGATTAGAGATTTCAAGTATCTAAGCACTGAAAAGATATTCAGAATCAAGGAAATGATCCAATAGCATGAGCAAAAAGGATGGTTCAAAATTTTCAACAAAAAAGGCGTTCCAAATAAGACCATTTAGTGCAATAAATCATGAGAAATGAACAAACCTTTTCATTTTTGTTCCCATTCAGTTCAGGAAGAGCCGAGAATGTGCAGGAACTAGTTTCCTGCGAGAAGATCAGCATAAAGCATTAGCGGGTAGCAAACTGAAAAGCCAACAGAAAAATAGTTGAACAAGATCCGGTACCTGCTTGTTAATAACTCCTGGGCTAAAAGTTCCAAACTGGAGAGTAAATGGAGGGGATGAATATCCTGGGGGATCAACATCATCATAATTCAGAAAGTAATCTTATTTGATATTACATCACAATCAATTTAAAATATAACTAGAAGACTTGTTGTTGCTATCATGTTAAGCTCAAAATTACTGCAAAGCAGAAGAACCACCTTTTGTGTGTAGTGTTGGGGAATCTGCTGCCCAGGTTCCTTCAGCAGAGACTGAGCTCAAAACATCACTCTGAGCAGGCACATTGGAAGGTTTCACATTATCCGGTGATCCAGAAGTCTCTAAAAAAGTGAGATGATCAGACAGTTTCGCTAAAAAGAAAGATTTAGCAAGATGGTTCATGCTGTGACACATAGTGGTAACAGGAAAGAAATGTAAGAAATGTAATCGGTTTCTAAACATTTTTATCTCATCGATATCTGCTAGAAACTTACCATAAAGGCAAAAATGTCATGCTTAAGGGTCATATATAGAAAAAAAACAATACTGTAGAATTCTACTCCCTTCGTCCTGTAATATAGTGCATTTTGGTTTGTCTCGAGTCAAACTATTCTAAGTTTGATCAAATTTATAGAAAACAACAATAATGTTTATGACGTCAAATGAGCATAATTAGGTTTATTATAAGATATATTTTTATAATTTACTTGTTTGATGTATTAGATGATAATATTCTTTGCTTTAGATTTGGTCAAACTTAGACTTAGTTGACTTGGAACAAACCAAAATGCACTATAATACAGGACGGAAGGAGCATGTGGCAACACTACATCCACACTCTTCTGTGCACTTCAAGCGCTCAAGTATGCGATGGTTACGAAAGTTCACACACCACAAGCATTTGCACCTTGGTTCGGTGGTCCCGTGTGCTCAGCAGCGGCAGCACTCCCACAAGGAGGACAGCAGCCAGTGGCATTCCCTTGGGTTGGCGCACCCGCCGCCGACCTCGGCCTGTAATGCTGCAGCACGCTCCCCGGCCTCCCGCTGCAAATAGATGCAATCGGCGGCACACCAAAAATCTAAATAAACTTGCTAAAGAAACAAAAAATTAAATACCATAATAATCAATATACGCGCCATCACGCTGAATAAACAGTAAACAAGCCTCTCACCTCCGGTAGGGCGGCGATCGCGGCCGCGCAGCCGGAGCGGTGCTTCCACGGCCGCCGGAGACGACCCAGTGCGTGCTACTGCCGCTCCCGCGGCCGGGCCTCCGCGCGGTGGTGGCGTGGTCGTTCAATCGATCCGACCTAAACTGGTTCCTGTACATATATCCCCCGCTTCAATACGATCTCTGCAACACCCAAGAATAATGTTTGAAGCTCGCACCCACAGTGAGTTCCGATCAACAATTAAGTTAAGGCGTTAAGCTGTAAGCACACAGAAGATTGAAAACTGCACGGAAAATCTCGCTAAAAACTACCTTTTGATATTTGTTTCTAAACACATTGCAGCGAAACCACCGCCCAAAATATTTTTTTTAAAAAAGGAAAAGGAAAAAAAGCAACAAAAAAATCCTTGCGGAAAAGGATCAGCGACATGAATTTATTTGTCTAATGCAACTAAGATTAATCAAATTGCAGGAAACATGCAAGTTCCAGGATGAGACACGGCCAATAAATGAGTGGAAAAAAAGGCGGAGAAAAAATGACAAAAAAAAAAATCCCCAGAGAGAGTCGTACATGATCAGGCGACAAGCAACGCCACGAGGCACGGTCGGGTTTTAGGGCCAGTGCCGGTGCTGTGCGGCGGAGGCGGAATGGAATTGGCCGCGGCGCGGAGCGAATTAGCGAGGCAGAGCGACGAGGGCGAGAAGGCCGGGGGAAATTTGGAGGGAACTGAAGGGTGTTGGTGGGGTGGGGGGAGGCGAGACAAGTGGAAGGCCGGGACGCGTGTGAAGGGGCTGGGCGGTGATTAACCACCTGTGCCAGGATTAGCAATGGGAGATTAGTGGATGTGGGTTTAAGCGCAAACCGCTCTGGATGCTATCGGCTACTCCCGTCCTGTTCGATTGGTCGTTTTTGGCTGGCTAGTTTTGGCTGCTGCTGATTTTTTGTGAGAGAAAAATACTGTTGAATGGCTGGCTGGTTTGGCTGATAAGTTCAAACGAACATGCTGTACATACTACTGTTAGTAAAAAAAGATTAATTAGTAACCTGCTTTCAAGAAAGCCATCGGTACAGACATTCCGCAACGTTAAGTGCTGGGGTTCCAGCCTTACAATGCGGGTGCAAAACAGTTACGAGGAGCCGAGGAGGCTACAACGAAATTGCAACGCATTTCTGTAGCCAAAATCGCTCGGTGATGAGAAGTTTCCAAGATATTCCATTCTGCATAAAAGATGTATGTCAACATACAGAATGTCAGTTGGACAATTCGAGGAAGTCTTCTCGATAGAAATCTTGTTGCGACACCTCCCCAGTTATACTATTATTAAGCAATACGATACGCTTAGGTCATTTCAGCAAAACGCACGATGCTGTCAGGTCTATTATACGGTCAGACAATAAAACCAACATTGATGAGTCTAGGTAGGGATAAAAACGAACGAAAAAAAAAAATCCTAACATATTATCATTTTGTCTCATCCATTTTCATATTTATGAGATCCTGTTTATGCAATTCCGCATTTACGGAAACAGGAGAGTGGTCATTGTTGTTGGATCTTATTTCTACCGGGGTGAACCAATATTTTATCCCTTTTGAATCTATATACTCCCTCTATCTAGAGAGGTATACAGTGCATTATGATTTGAATACAAATATTTTATGTAATGGCTATGCCTAGATTTGACAAAGTATGTTAAAAAAGAAAATTATAATATAAGGAGAAACTCCTTAATTGAATACAACCTACATGTACATGCATTATTTGAGTGTTTCCTTAAAATGTCTTAAAATTTTTAGAATACACTATATTTCACTATTTCAAGATGGAAGGAGTATGTGTGATATATGTCTAACAAGTGCATGTCCTTATGTTAATGTACCTACTAATCACCGATTTTGCATGTACACGTGTTAACACAGATGACATGCAAGTGATATTAGACCGTATGTCCTCGGTTTAGTTTTCTAGACGGCTGAATGGAGTCGTGTGTTTCCTACCTGCCGGTGGTGATCCTGATGTCTCTAATCACCCCCTTCGCTCATTTGAGGTGTTTTTCAGTGTTTACTTGTCAAGTCGCCTGCTACATCCATGTCCTAGTTCTCATTCGTCTCCATGTTAAACCTCTCCTTATGAGCCCAACAAAGATCTACTATCCCTAGTTTCTTATTTCTCGAAAACGCAGGAGAGTTGCGCTTCATTGTATTAAGAAGAGAATATGGGCAAGAGCCCAAACAACACAACACACCCCACACACACGCACTCATGCCCCAAAACAGTTTCAAGAGTTACATTCACGCCGGAGAATTACACACAGGCGACCACTACTGAGCTAAACATCCAAACTACTAGGGAGGAGGGCAGATAAGAAGGACAGCCCTTGAGCCATTATTGACTGTCGAGAGCGACGCTGGATGATGGAAGAAATATGAAGTCATTGGAAAACATGTTGAAACATGCAAGTCTAGATGCGGAGAGGAAGGGGATTAGGGTTCAGAAAGCAAACCCTAGTTAATGTAGTGAGCAGAGGATCACATGTCTACAAGTTTTTTTTTAGAAAAATGAACAATGTGGATGGGATAGAATTTGTGCATGTCCCACACTCCCACTAAGCATTCATTCTTGGCCTTTTATTTATAATCCCAAACCCCCTTGTTCCTTAGATCTGGTCACAACTTCTCATTTCATCATATGGTATCTAAAATAATTGTTAACTCCTTGCCAAAACAACATGGATCTGTCTTGTTTTTTTAGTAAATGGTATCCATCTTGTTATGTACAACCTCATGTAGCAAATAGAGTCCCATCACACATATAAGGAGTATGCTTAACATGGTTGAAACACAAAGCAAAATTCTATTCTATACTTGCGGTTTGCCTTAAAGAACATTCAAGAGGATAAGGAATTTTCAAAAATCTTAACTAGCGAGTCACTCAAACTTTGGCTAAACACAAACATGTGGAATGCTAGAACAAGCACATCGAATACTAGAACAAGCACACTAGTGGACTAATGAGCCATTTCAACATTAAAAGATAAGTTGTGTGGGAAATTTAGAGCACGTTTGGGAGATTTAGAGCACGCTTGATTTCCTTATCAAATGTGGGGTGTTGTGTGAGTAGTAGATGTAGATAGTAGCATATGGGATAAAATCTATATAGGTCTAGGACCTCATGAGGTGGTAATGCTCTATATATGATTATATATGTTAGTAGATTGTATGGCTTGTGCACCATTGATGAGGACACAGCAAAATTTAGTAAAAACATGAAAGTAAAAAGATAAGGTTCTCACGTTTGCTTTCAAGTGCACATGAGGCAAAAGAAAGGAAACTAGTACTTACTGTATATTGCATTCTTCATAGGTTCTGTGTCCTTGAACAAATCAATTGCAGTGGCTCTGTATCATTGCACTTTTCTTGCTTTCAAAATGAGAAGAAATCAAATGGAAACTCTTAGATTGATAATATCAAGATTTGTTCACTAATTAATTTAGGTGCCAGTATCTATCATAAATTAGATGATGATCCAAAACAGAACATTAAAACCAAAACATTTAAGGTGAACGCTCATGGGCTGATATGTGGTGAACTTATCGGATCGTAATAATTCTCAAGAAATTAGTACTAAAGTGCCAACAATAAGCATACAATTCGTTTAGTAGCAAGAGCACATTGTGGTCTTATATGTTATTTCGATGTCCATTTAGTAATGTTTGCTAAAATAGATTGTTCAACCTTGACAAATTATACAACAATCGTAAAATTAAAACTTAAGCAACAAGGTGACAGTACATGTAATGTAGGACCAAGAGCCTGTTTTCCTGCTAAAATTAGACTCTCACGATTAAGTTGGTTCTTGACACACCTTACTGTTCCTCGCTCAACAATAGATTTCTAACCCATCTCTCCATCTTGTTTCTTCTTTGATCAGCTTGGTAGGCAACAATCCTGGACCCAAAAATCTCTTCTGGCCCAAAATGGGACGACATGGTGTCCAAGAGGGCATATGGACTTTGGAGCTCATGTTTTCAGTTTTCACCTGCTGTTGTTTCTCCCCCGAAGAAAACAGGGAAGGAAGAAAAAAAAGGATATACAAGGGTTTAGGCGCGGCGAGACCACGGGCGGCCACCGCGTCTCGCACTCGCACCCAAACCCATCGCCTCCCTCGTCGCCGCCGGCGCGCCGCCATGGTGTCTCAGCACGGCATCCTCCTCGCCGTTAACATTATCTCCGACCACTTCGGTCCCACTGTATCGGTAAGCCCGCCTCCGTCCCCTCCTTCTCTCCCCGCCGTTCCTCGCAGGCACGCGGAGCGACGCGCGAATGCGCTGCCCCTAACACCCGCCCGCCAGGTCCCTCTTTCGCAGAAAGTGTGTGGCTGCCTTCTGCGCCACGACGCGCTGTCGCTGCAGGAGATCGTCTGCCGCGTCGAGCTCTCGCCCGGGCAGGTGAAGAATTCCCTCCTCATCCTCATTCAACACAACTGCGTCCAGGCCTACACAAGCCCCAGAGGCAAGCCCCTCTGCGAATCCTTGCTTATGGCAGCTGAGTTGGTGCACTATTAGAATTTGATTTGATGCCACTATTAGACGGCTTGCAGGGGATGGCGATAAGACGGTGACACTCTACTTGGCCATCTTCGACAATGTCCTGCACCGGCTGCACTTCTCAAAGTTCCTTTCTGTCGTCCGTGTGGATATTCCAGAGGTAGTTTATATAAGTTTGATTGCAATCGTTTTGTTTATGCTGTTACATTTTAAAATCGAAACTGGTATAATCAGCCGTGACAGTTCTTCTCTAATTGCTGAAGTCAATATGGAGTAAAAGGTAGATGGATGTGGTTGTTTGATAGTTGCATCTTCACCTTGTTTAATGTTCCAGAGTAGTGGTATGGGTCAGTTGAGTTTCTGAGTGCTACACTGAAGATTGGGCAACCGAATGTGCACAATTAGTCAGATCTGGTGCCTTGGGTAGTTTGCACTTGATGTTGTCAATGACATTGATGCATTCATAATATTTCAAACTGTACTATTGGAGAATAGTGAATAGTTAATGTTTTCTATCTGGAACTTTGCATTTGGCATGATCAAGCTAGCAATTTCTAGCCACTAGGAACAGCTGACGCTTTCTTCTTCCTGATAGTGTTGCCCAGTGAATGCGTCCACAACAGATGCCCATCCTAAATGTTCGATTTAATTGGTTATGTTCTTTTATGATCTGCTAACTGCAGTAGCAATTATTGTTTTCTGACAGTTGATAAACTATAAGGAACTAACAGACATGGTTTATCTCTTAACATCAACTTTTCTTTTTCTGAAAAGAACATCAGTTTCTCTTTAGTCGATGTACTACTTGTACCACTAAAATTGTCATTCTTTTGATTTTATTCTGTCAGAAAGAAGCACTTGTTGTAACTTTAGGTCCCACCATATTTAGTCATAGTTAGCTTTTTGAAGACGTTTTGCAACTCGCAGTCAGAAGTTCTTCTCGAAGGATTATTTCAGAATGGTAGGCTAACGTTTGAGCAACTTGTGGAGCGAACAATATTTAAAGTACCAGAAGGTCAGTATTTTTATGTTATCTGACCATTCTTTGCTTTTTTATGATAATGTTTGCTTTCTTTTCTGTCTAAACTTCGAATCACTCAATCCTCACTTATGATGTGCAACCAAGCAAGAGAGGATGAGAGGAGGGTTATTTTTCAGCTCAAGGGAATGATAAATGAGTTAGAGAGTCAAGAGATGCAACCCAAGGCCGACCAACAACTATTTATAACCCCCATCCATCAAACTAGCCGTTGCCTCCTCGGGACACACGAGAACCACGCGCCGGACGCGCCAGATGGAACCGCCGGACGCGTTCGGCGCTCCATCTTGTGCCACGTGTCGCCCGCGTTCAAAGTCGACCGTTGCCTCCCACCGGCTACTTCTCGAAATGGCTCAGATCAACGCGCCGGACGCGCCTGATGGAACCGCCGGACGCGTTCGGCGCGTTCACCATCCGCGCGCCAAGACGCTGGCACGCAGGACGCGCCAGCTCCACCGAGCGCCGGACGCGGCCGCGACACTGTTCAGCGTCCGGCGTTTGAAACAGCTGCGCCTCGCGCTAGCTAAGTCAAAACGCGCCGGACGCCAGCGCCGGACGCGTCTGCCGTGCGCCGGACGCTACTCAGAGCCGACCGCGCGCGGGGCCGTCCGCCGGACGCCAGTGCCGGACGCTGCGCCGGACGCACTCCCGCGTCCGGCCAGTGCTCTGGCCAGCCCGCCTCAACCTCCACGCGCCGGACGCGCCAGGACAGCGTCCGGCGCTCCTGTGCGCCGTGTCCGGCCAACAGAAAACCACGTTTTCAACATGCCGCGACGTGTTAACTCATCCAACATGCTACCCAACAAGTATACTAACTTGAAGCCGAGAGTAAGCATGTTTTCATCAACATTTTGCATCCGGCGCAATAGAAAATATGCATCTCATTTTCTCAAAAATGCGGAATCCCCCCTCGCAAGCTCGGGGAGAGGATGAGCGGTTACCAAACCCAACTCAACCTTGCAAACACCATCACCTTTGCAAATGTGCTAAACTCCATCATGTGACATCTCCATGTGCAAGTGAGTTAGCATTTTTCAAAGCATTTTCAAAGGATTTTCAACGCGCACTAGATCCTAAATGCAATCACATGAAATGATGGACCTAGTGGCACTCATGAACCGAATTACCGAAGATCTCCCCTCTTCATAGTTCGGCTATCGATCCTAAACCACTCACACCCTCTATGGTGTCTTGAGTGCGAAACAGAATGGCCCTATAGGTTATACCTTTGCCTTGAGCCCATTTTATCGATCCTCCAACCGCCAAGCCTTTACATGACATGTGACACTCCATGTCATCATGTAACCGTCTTGGTCCATCGATTTCGATATTACTTGCTCTTCTCCGTTGATCGGTCTATCGGCGCCAAGTCTTGCCCAAGCTTCACCGTCACACCGTCCTTCGCTTCGAAGCCTCAACTTGCCCTTCACACTTCCAACCGGTCCATCGAGCCAAGCCCATCTTGATCTTCACCATGCTTAGTTACATAACTTCATGTCATGACTCATCATCGAGCTCCACTTGGCATGGACTACCTTTCTCTAAATCATCCACTTAGAAACAAGGTTAGTCCTTAGGTTTCATCAATTATCCAAAACCAAACCGAGGACTTTCAAGGGGTTAATAGGAAGTTGAAACTATGGAGGCACACGTTAGAGTCGAAAGCATTTAGACTTAGTAGAACCAAGACCGAGTACATGAGGTGCGATTTCAGCGCGACTAGGAATGAGAAGGGAGACGTTAGCCTCGATGGGCAAGTGGTGGTCAAGAAGGATACTTTTTGGTATTTAGGGTCGATGCTATAAAAGGATGGCGACATTGATGAAGATGTTAGGCATAGTATTTCAGCCGGTTGGTTGAAATGACGTCAGGCTTCAGGCGTCCTTTGTGACAAAAGGGTGCCTCAGAAGTTAAAAGGTAAGTTTTATAGGACAGCGATTCGTCCGGCGATGTTATACGGTGCTGAATGTTGGCCTACAAAAAGACGACATATTCAACAATTGAGTGTAGCAGAGATGCGTATGTTACGATGGTGTTGTGGGCACACAAGAAGGGATAGATTCCTGAACAACGATATTCGGGATAGGGTTGGGGTGGCACCAATTGAGGAGAAATTGATTCAACACCGGTTGAGATGGTTTGGCCATGTCCAACGGAGGCCTCCTGAGGCGCCGGTGCGTAGTGGGATTCTAAAGCGGGTCGATAATGTAAAGCGCGGTAGAGGTCAACCTAAACTGACTTGGAACGAGTCGGTTGAGAGAGACCTTAAGGAGTGGAATATCCGTAAGGATTTAGCTATGGATAGGAGCGCTTGGAGACTAGCAATTAATGTGCCTGAACCGTAATCTTTTTTTTTTACACTTTATGTGTTCTTTGTTTCCATGTCTCTTTTGGGTTTCATCTCTAGCCTACTCCAATTTACTTGGGACAAAAGGCTATGTTGTTGTTGTTGTTGTATTATAATCACTTAAGTATTTGTAAGCATATTGTTCCATATTTCAAATAGACAACAAAAGACTGCTGCTGACAGTAAGTCCATTATGTTGCAGAGTCCCTTCTACATCAGGAACAGGAACAGGAACAGGAAGCGCTCAGTTCTTTGTTTGGAGATTAAAAAATATTTATAAGGAACACTTCATGGACCATCTTTACCATGCTGCTTTAAACTTGCGCCATATGGTCAATTGCATGGCTGAACTACTACTTGAGGTTAGTTATTTAACCCGAGAACTGCATGTTTAGATCCCATTTTTTTTTTTTTGAGCAAAAAACGTGGGCCAAAGAGCCCCCGGCGGCTTAAATTAATAACACGAAGACAGGTCCAGAGACTTACAAAAAAATTACAGGATGTAACCAGAGGTTAGATAAAAGAGGAAAAGAAGAGCATTGCTACCAAACTCTTTGGGGCGGGGG
>CM041640.1:21496988-21533941 GCA_023333625.1 Bothriochloa decipiens | reverse complement strand
GTGTTGTTGGGGAGCTAGCTAACAGGGACTCAGCAGGAGACTAAATAGCGTTGAGCCATGGAGATTAGATCCTAACTTTATAAGCTGATCAACAGAGATCAACATCTTAATTAAAAAAAATGTAATTGGGGATTATATAATGCCTTGGCTAGTATGAATGTTGTTTGACTACATGATCAAGTCAAACCACAATTCTCAAAATAAAAATTAATGATTCTTATTTGTTTTATCTAATTCTCTGTGGGTAGGTGCAATTTATTTTTCTTTCTAATGTTGTTCTATCCTAAAATTTGCATAAACCTGAACTTCTCTTTGATCAAATTCTGAAAAAAATAGTTTTGGACTCATTTGTATTTGATTATTGGTAGGTACTGATTTTGTGTGCACACTGCAGACCAGGAAGATGAGCACTTTATGTAGCGGTTTAAGATTTAATATTTCCTATCATGATATAGGCACCAAATGGTTCTTGTCCAGCTAATAATTTATTGTCTGAAAGTAACGGTTGGGCGCAATCTTATTCCACTTGGTAGTAGTGTCATTCAGAATTCAGACATGGCATGGAATAACAGTCTGTAGATTTGCCACTTTTGGTCAGCATTTCATCTTCTTTTACCAGCAAACCGTTCAATTTTTACTCTGCAATGTTGGCTTGAGTTGTCTTAATTTCTTCTTCCCAGTGTTTGTCGTTAACACAATGAGTTAATGTGAGACATTGAGACATACTTTAAAATCATAATTCCTTCATGTGTATCTCATACATTGTTTTAAAAACCTTGTATTTCAGGGTTCAAAGGATGAAACCAAGCTTGGGAAAATTTTGGTCCTAGCTCTCAGACATGATGATCCCTTGTATTTCAGGGTTCAAAGGATGCAATCAAGCTCTGTAAAATTTTGGTCCTAGCTCTCAGACATGATGAAATCCTTATGCTGTTCCATGATTTTTGAGAACACCAGAACATGATCTGGTCTGTCATACTTACATATATGGATGTAAAGTTAGATGAATGAAAATAAAATAGCTTAACTTTTTCCAGATAGGTCTTTATTTATGCACTATGTGTTATTTTACCATAGGGCCTATATTCGGGTGAAGGCGCCAATGCGTCATGTCCCCTGTTCCATTCACTGAATATTTCAAAACAAACTTTTTAAAAGATGACAACGGCTATATTTGTATTTTAAAGTACTTTAAGAATTTATATCATTGCTATGTTCTGCTTACATTCCATACTACTAATTAATATGGTGAAACCAGTGTCTGCGTAGCCATGCTGTGTATTTTCTGTCAGTTGATACGTTTATCTTACCGACTGTGGAATGACTCTGCATAGGTAATTAAAGGATCGCTGCAGTATGGGCCAAGTTTCTCAAGCTAGATTTGCATTATAGAAGTCTAGAACTTACGACACGTGCTGCAAAGTTTAAGGGCCACTGGTGTATTTTACTCCAAGCTTTTGGTATATATGGTGGGAGAGAAGCAAGAAGGTGCATGTGGAGATCCTGTGGCCCATGCGTGCCTGTGTAGGTTCTAAAATTCGCAAGGGATGGTCCAAGCCACGTAGATGCAAGTTTTGATACTGATACGGGAAGTGGAACCACGGGGGTTTGTCATTAGAGATGCCACCGGCGAAATGTTGCGTCATCGTGCTGTTATCTGCCCCGTGTCACTGATGCAACGATGGCGGAAGCGTATGCACTGAGTTGACTTGCAACTAGCTCATCAAATTGGTAGTGATCGATTCATTGTTCAGGCAGACTGTACAATGGTGGTTGAAACAAATGGAGGAGGGAATTTCGGCAACTTCGGCAGCACCCATTTTTGTTGATTGATATTGTATGTTGAGAGACTTCATGGATGTTCAATTGAACATTGTCATAGGGATGCTAATCGGGCTTATGGGTATTTGTTGAACGATATAACTATTCTGATGAATCTATAAAGCTGCCTGCTGATGAATCTATAAAGCTGCCTGTGGGCATTCCTTAAAAAAAAAGCTCTAGATGTATATAAATAAACTTTGCACTACGGAAGCTTGCTGAGGTCACCAGGTCTCTGATGAGTCACATGTCCCATGCATGGCAGGCCAATTGCAGTGAGGAGAAGTTCATAATGTTTCTGGAGTGTGACTGGGTTAGTCAATTAACAATTGAGTTGGGTCCCTGAAGGATGCAGAGAAGTGGCCCGGCCCTACCGAATTTGAAGACCCAACAGCAAATAAGATTGGATTGTTCTTAAATTTTCCAACCCCTCTCCCTTATCGTGTCACTGTACCGCCGCAATCTCTGAACATTTCAAGGCATGGCATGCTAGTGACGGCTTGAAACCGCGTGACAATCTCGGATGAGGAATCAAAAGTTGCTGCCTTGACCTCCCTACGTTTTCAGAGTTCTGATCAGTCAATGCCGCCGGCCCGACCACGGGCCGTTGACATGCTCTCACTCGGCAGATTTTAAGCCTCCCATCGTGTGTCTGTCGCCAGGACAGGGAACCAAGAGTGTGTGTTGGTGTGTGTGCGAGGACTGCGAGCAAGCGATCGCGAGGTGCAGCCACATGGACGCCTTTCATGCATGAAGGTTTTCGTTTTCCCCTTCGTGTGCGTTCTTCGGTTGAATGCTGTCCTCTATCTGTCAGATACTTATACCCCAGTTGAAGTTTTCTCCTCGGGTCGCTTGGTCCTTTTTATTTGTTTCTAATCTCTTGGAGCTTCTCTGCAAATTCCTATCGTTTATTACAAGTCCAGACAAGTCACTGTCGAGCCAACATAGAGCGAAGAAATCGAAACAAAGCCTCCGTTTTCGTCACCAAATCTTGGTGTTTCTCTTTGTAAGCAGAGTTCTTGATTGAGGACTGACAGCTGCGGCACGCAAGGAACAACATTACAAGGCGCCAGCAGAATTTTTTGCGCCAGCTTGCTCACCCGTCGAAGAAATGGGCTGCCTGCGCCTCTTCAACGGCAGGTCCAAGAGCTGCAAGAGGCGGCCGGAGGCAACGGCCCCCGCGCCGGCACCGGCGTCCGCCACACTCTCCTCTACGACCGTCTCCACCGAGGCGCCGTCGATCGCGTCCGCGCCAGCCGCCGCCGCCAGCTGTGCCTCGTTTGCGTCGTCGTCTTCGGCGAATGTCTCGTCGGAGGCTTCGGGCGCAAGGCCGCCGGCGAGCGCGTCCTCCGGCTCGGGCTCCGCCTCCGCTTCGTCGGCGCGGAGCATCCCGGAGCTGTACGAGGAGAGGGGCGCCCTGCGGGAATTCGGCCTCCGGGAGCTCCGCGCCGCCACGCGCGACTTCAGCCCGCTGCTCATGGTCGGCGAGGGCGGCTTCGGGTGCGTCTACAGGGGCGTCCTCCGGCTCCCGGGCGGCGGACCCGGCGGCACGCCGGTAGCCGTCAAGAGGCTCAACCCCAACGGACGTCAGGTACGTCGTCGCGATATCGCAATGGGTGCGCTACTACGCTCCATGGATGTGCTGTGCTCATTCGATCGATTCCGTTTTCTTGATGCCGTTCCGTCCACCAGGGCCACAAGGAGTGGCTCGCCGAGGTCCATTTCCTGGGCGTCGTGGAGCACCGGAACCTCGTCAAGCTCATCGGGTACTGCGCCTGGCACTCGCAGGCGGACCGAGGCCCGCAGCGGCTGCTGGTGTACGAGTTCATGCCCAACAAGACGCTGGACGACCACCTGTTCAACCGAGCGTACCCTGTCCTTCCATGGGACGTCAGGCTGCAGATCGCACTGGGCGCCGCCGAGGGATTGCTGTATCTCCATGAAGGCCTGGAACTTCAGGTAGCAATTAATATTTCTTTCCAACACTAGAACTAGATACAAGAATGTTTGGCAGTAAACATAACGGGCGTTTTTCTGATTTCGGTAGATCATATACCGGGATTTCAAAGCGTCCAACGTTCTGCTGGACGAGGAGTTCAGGCCCAAGCTATCAGACTTTGGGTTGGCAAGGGAGGGGCCATCAGAAGGCCAGACTCACGTGTCCACAGCGGTACTGTCGTCACCAAAACAAACAAAATGTCGCATATTTGCATTCTGAAGATTTCTGAAAGCTTTTGCATGCTCCATTACGCGATCATCACCATTCACCAGGTCATGGGCACCTTCGGCTACGCGGCGCCGGACTACGTGCAGACGGGGCACCTCACCACCAAGAGCGACGTGTGGAGCTTCGGCGTGGTGCTGTACGAGATCCTCACCGCGCGGCGCTCCATCGAGCGGAGCCGGCCCCGGAACGAGCAGAAGCTCCTGGACTGGGTGCGGCGGCACCCACCGGGGAGCGAGCGGTTCGGCGCGATCATGGACGCGAGGCTCCAGGGGCGGTACCCCACGCGAGGCGCCAGGGAGGTGGCCAGGCTCGCCGACGGCTGCCTCGCGAAGCACGCCAGGGACCGCCCCACGATGAGGGAGGTGGTCCAGGGGCTGAGGCGGGCGATGCGGCACACGGAGATGGACGACGGCGGCGGCGGCGGCGGCGTGGGTGATGGCGCCGCGGCGGAGTGCCAGGGCTCGCTTCCTCCTCGTGCGGAGGAGGCGCCGGGCGCGGAGGATGAGGATGCCAGTGCCGTGGCGATGGCAGCGGCGGAGGCGAGGAAGAGGCGGATGCTTCATCTGGCTGCTCTGGGGGATGCTGCTGACGCTCACGCGAGGCGGCGGCTCATGGTCATGAGGGCGGCTGCCACTGCCGCTGCTGTTCCGACGTGATCTCCTGCCGCTGTTGATGCCATTGACTTCGTTCGTGTACAGTCTGAACCTGTGACTTCTGATTGTTGTTGTGTGCGGCTTAGAAGGGTTGACGTTGATTTTTCCGTTGCCTGATCTGATGGGTCAGTGTTTGCGTAGGCACTAGCAAAAGATGACAGAAAAAAAAAATGGAAGGTGGGAAATGCAGTCCTGTCTTTTTCTTCTCAACCTAATAATATACGATGCTGAAAGTTGCAATGTTTGAATACAAGGAAAAAAAAAGGTGCTTTCTTGTTCTACTGAAATACTCAACGCCACCTGTGCGCCATTGAATTTCTGCTCTAAAAGTCTGACGAAGCAATTGAGTCAAACGTTTGACAGAATGGCAGTCTCCATAGATTCTGTTTGCAAACTTGGAAAAAATATTGATAACTCCTATTTCTTCCTATGAAATAAGTATATGGCTTTCCAGCTTTAATACGTAACAAGCTGAAGATTAAACATAATGCTCATTTTCCTTATAAACCATGCATTCTTATGCTCACCTGTCTTCTGTGCAGACCGTACTGAGTTTTCATCAAGAAACAGCAAAGCAGTAAATAAACTTGACAAAGCCAGAAAATATTCAGTGCAAAGCTCCACATACACAGCAACAAAACCATGAAAAGTAATTTTAGTCTCAGTTATCGGCTCTTTCACTAGTGAAAGCAGCAATACAAATTGAATAGTATGGTACCTTTTCATGCACAAGTAAGCAGCCATCCTTGAACAGTACAACAATATTAGCTTCATATAAGTGACTATGAAACCAAAAGTGAAGATTTACAAAATTGCAGAAGCGGAGCACCAAATAATCAGTTCTCTGCAATGGGAAAAGCTGATCCAATTTTGTTGTTTCCCAATCGGTAGCACTTGATGTTCACACTGTACGGACCAATATCGACGCGGTTATCTTCCCCTCCAACAAAAAAGCACAATGTGTAGAGTGCAACCTCAAACTCAGGACTGACACCAATCAACGTGCTGGATACTGATTTCAGCACACCATGCCACTCAAACTGAACAGTCAGCAGCTGTGTCTCTGAATCAGGCTGCCAAGACCAGGGTAGAACATTTTAGCTAACATTATTCGTATCCCGTAAGGTTGCATCAGTGCTTAACTATATAGTATATACTCACCGATTCGCCACGGCGCCTTGGAAATATATAACCTTGGTAATCCACATTGCCCTTGGCTTCTTCCAGGTAAAACTGCAAATTAGTCACGGAATACCTGTTAGAAATGTCCAAATAAGGAAACCAGGTTTTTGTAACAATACGAGAACTTGCCTGAATCCAGTTATGGAAGCCTGATACCTCAGTCTCCCCTTGTCCCCGTCCTTTGATCTCACCAACAAACACATGCTCAAAGGCAGAAGAGCAGCTAGAGTTGCCACATCTTCCATACAAATCAAACCATAGGGATGTCAGCATTCTCTTGAAGTCCTCATAGTCCTGAGGTACAGCCCCCTTCTGCACTAAGTACCGGTGTAAGTACTTAATTGGCGCTGTTCTGGCAATCTCTTCAATGAAAGCTATTTCTTCATGCTTATCCTGCTGGGTAACAACTTCTTTGTACCCCTGGTGTGGGTTGTAGTTATCAAGAAGTGCGCAGAAACGTGAGTAGGTGGGTTTTCTTAGCACATCGTCGCCTAGCCAGCTGAACAAGCTTTCAGATGCCATATCACCCTTCTGATAAACTTTCTTCCCGTCACCACAGTCGATTCTGTAGTCCTTACCAGGAACAAGACGGTTCATATCGAGCTCCCAAAGTCTGCTACATGCTTTTGATAAGCTATTCAGCTCCTCCCTGGTAGGCTCTACATTGAGTCCTTGGTGAATCTGACCGACATCCTCAGAGTACTTTTGTTCTGATGGCGGCTTTCGGTATCCATTCCATGCTTCAGACTGCATTATGCAATATCGTGAATTCAGAGTTCAGGTAGTACAAGAAAGCTTCAGAACATGCAATTTAAGTCGCTGTCAGATGTTTCCAATTCAACTAGAGTGTCAAATAGATTTATGTGAGCATAGAAGTAACAGCATTACAAGAAACAAATGGGCTGTAGCTGTGTATGTACACATACTGATCAGTCAAAGATAAGCAAAGAGAGAAAAGCCGGGGAGTGGCATTTTTAACAGACCATACTATGTAACAGTAAACTGATACATATTCAGTGTAACAATAAGTCAATAAAGCATTGATTCTATGGAACTTCACAGGATCAATTCATTTTCACAGGAAAAAACACAGGAAACTAGAAAAATCCCCGCTTCCAAAGGGGGCCTAAAATGTTGATAGACTGTCTGTATATATATAGAGGTAAAGGGCCTGGAAACTAAAGTAAGAGCCTAAATGTATTTATTCTATGAAGAAAAAAATAGCGAAAAAGAAATAACATTTTCTGATGTTTGGAAGACTGAAATCAAACCTGCTGTGGTCTTCCATGGTGCTTTTTCTCACCAATGGTTTGCCAACCTCCATCATTTATCCTCCCTTCTTCCTAATAAAATATTCAAAATCATAAACTATATACGACACTCTTAACAGGCAACCAATCATAATTCTTCTACGAAAAGGGTTAAGAGAAAAGCTATCTTTGCGTGAAAATAGTATGACACAACTTTGAAATTTAACCAAGAAAGCTGTAGTGTTATTGCAACTTTGTACTTCGGAAAATTCTATACGCAAAGAAAAAACTTGCATATTATGTCAGTGATTCTCCAGCTATCAGCTCATTAGTGTATCAGAGAATCATTCATTCATTCAACTAAATATAAGCATACCACACTATTCCTATATGATTATGCTACAAATCCAGAATTTACCCATTTCCATCGGCTGCACTGTGCGTGCCCTTTCAAGCAGTATCGACTGAAAGATGAGCAGGTAAATTGCCCAATTCCTGTAATAAGGAAAGTAAAAATGAGGGGGAAACAAACCTGTCGCTGATTACCGTATCCTTGTGCCTGCTGTTGCTGAGGCCGCCGGCTGCCACCATCCCACCTTTCCTCCCCCTCGCACTGCAGAAATTGAACCCGCTCAGCTTCATCAGCACGCTTCAAAAGAAGTAACCCAGAAAATCCACACTTAAATCTGCATATAATCAATCTAAATCCAGCCAACCTTGTTATACCGGCCTGCGGGGTGCTGCGGCTGGCTCCGACCATCAACCCTTTTCCATCCCTCGTCCTCCATCCTCTCATGGCGATTGTCCTTAATGCAATGAGAAAACCGAAGTGAGCAACTCGATAATTAGACCTACGGAAACGGAATCCTCGCTCGCCCACCAGCGCAGCAGCGCGCGGCCACTCACTCACCCGCCCCGAACTCCGATGGTCCCGGCGCTCCTCCGGATCGCTGCCCTTCTGCTCGGAAACGACCTGCGGGTCAGCAGAACCAAACCACTCACTCCGGGCTTAGAGCAGCCAGCCAAGGCCAACACAACAAAATCAACATTCGCATTCGCAAATGCAAGCAGCGAGTGGCGCGCGCGCACCTCGGCCCACGTCGACCGCGACCGCTCGTCGCGGTCCTCCTCCTCCCCATCGGCGTCCGGGTCGGCGCGCTGGGGCGGCGCCCTCCTCCTCGGCGCCTCGTTGTCGTCGTCGCCGCCGTCGTCGTCGCGGCGGCCGTGGCCCCGGCCCCTCTCCCGCACGGCGTCCTCCACGGCGTCGATGGCCACGTGGACCAGCCCCTTGATGAGCCCCTCCATCGCGTCGCGCGCCGACGAGAGCGAGCGGGGAAGGCGGACGACGGAGATGGATCGGACTAGGCGGCTGCTGCGGATTGGGATCTGGGACGGGGAGGGACGACGCGTGCTTGGTCGGTGGAGTCCACTAATCGAGTGGCTTGGGCTGTGACGCGCAGGAGATCATCGGGGATTTCCTGACTTGGATTTATCCGTGCGTGATTAAGAAGGTGAAGAAGAAACTTTAGCAGGGGAGGCCAGGTGGCTGGATGCGATCGCGGGAGGCGTTAACTTAAGCAGTATGTACTGGACGCTGATTGGCTGCGACCCTTTCGCTGACTTGGACAGCTGCACGGGGCCGTCGGGCGTCGGCGCAATCACGCCGATGCTTTTCGCATAAGTCTGATTTTCTCTTCACAATAAAAAAAAATATCAGCTCTTTTTTCTCTAATAATTTTTGAACCGTCCAAATCAACTCCTAAGGCTCTGACGTCACACGTCAGCCAAAAAGGGAGTAAATCGAGTAGCATTTATAATTTCTAGGATCAACTTGAAAATTTACAAAAAATAATATTTCTTTCGATCTCATTCTTGACTGAAAAGGCTCTCCAACCACTTTCAAAAAAGATCCATCGGAAAGGTGCACATGGAGTATCATCTAGAACCAACGAGACCGTCTAAGATACTAATAAATATCATCGAGAGACTTGCCGAATAGTAGGAGGGGTTAAGAGAGGTAAAGGGGCAAAGAGAGTTGATTGATTAGTTTTTGTTCAAACATTATTTTTCAAGTTTCATATAAGTTTGGAACAACCCATATCAGAATCTAAAAGCTAGATCTTCAATGGCCGGCCTCTACTCCTCAAGTCCTCTGCTTAATGATCTTGGAGGAGGCTGCCCTCTGGCTCAGGGCTGGTTTCTCGGCGCTCGTAGCTCATGGCTTTGTTGTGGTTCTCTTTGGTGCTCGCGGTTGCTCCGTCATGGTTTTCCTTTCCTAGTTTGTTTCGGGTTTGTTGTCTTCCTTTTTTTTTCTCCCGAAACTGTTGCCTCGTCAGCCTGTAACTTTTGTTCCTAGCTATGATGAGGTTGCTTGTAACTGTTTGGTTCTTGTCTACTTTCTCTTAATAAAATACATGCTACATAGCACGTTCATGACAAAGAAAGGTCATATCATTTTGGGTCATTGGTACCAATGTTTAGGCATATCTTTGAAAGCATAACTCTCCCATCGAGACTGAATTGAACATCTTACATTTTTTTTTATGACAAAGACATGATGGTGACGTCCATTTCTCATTTTGGCAACTTCACATAATGGACAATTTTGGTGTCAACAACATCAAAACATTATTTTTCTGAAAAAGTATTCATTGACCATGTGCCCTCGTTGTTTTTGGGAGGGTGATGGAGCTAACATCGAAGACGACAGGCCATCCAAACCACATCTTTTTCACACGTTTTGGTTTCTTATATACGTTGGTTTTTGGTTTGGTTTCGTTCATTTTTTTTATTTGGTGGAGGCTTC
Organism: Bothriochloa decipiens; assembly: GCA_023333625.1. NCBI lineage: Eukaryota > Viridiplantae > Streptophyta > Magnoliopsida > Poales > Poaceae > Bothriochloa > Bothriochloa decipiens. The sequence goes on along the minus strand of CM041640.1, from coordinate 21,524,002 downwards.
GATTGCAAGACTAAAAAAGTCATTTGGCCTGCACTTTTCCTTTTTAGGAAACGTCAGGACGAGTTTCTAAAGTTTTGCCAAAAAAAAAAATTCGTTGTGGCAGGCCGCATCAAAATTGTTGCTGCCGGCTATCTTGGGCCAACGTGGGCTGCAGCAGCTAGCAGGCTTCAGCCTGTGAAAGGAAAAGGTCACGCTGTCTCGATAGAGAAAGAGAGGTTTAGTGGGCTGGGTAAAATGATTTTGGCCCAAATTGAAAGAAGAACTCTTGAACCTTTTTAAGCTTTAAAACTTTATTTTCAAAAATCATTTAACCATTTGAGCTTTCAAAACTTTCCACTTCAAATATAATTTTTTTTAAAAAATTGTTGTTCAAATAAACTTAAATTTTATTGAATAAAAACTATTCATTGCTTAACCAATTTGTTTATTTAATTAATTATTATTTACACGATAAAATTAATGCAAGCATCGTGAATGCATCAAATATAACAGATTAATCTTTATAAAAAGAATGCACATTTTGCACAGTTTAAACTGTAAATAACCTAAATAAATATTGAAAAATTATGAAAAGTGTTACTCCATTTATTTTATTTGTTGTCGTGTACTCATAATAAAAAATAGAAACTTTAGAGTGTGTCATAGATTAAACCAAAAAAAGTCTAGTTGATTTCGTGTAGTACAATTCACATCTCCTTAGATCCTGGTTTTCGCTTTTCTATTCTTTTTTCTTTTTATAGTATGAGCACAATGAAGAGATGTTTCATTGGTACTTCAAGGAAGATATAGGAAGGAAGTAGGTTTCATAGTTATTTGAACATAAATAGCAACGTTTCAAAGACACATAATTGACAACAGCTTTTTTAGAGATTTTGCAAAAAAAAAATAACTTTTTTAGAGCTCGTGACTGAACAACTTTCCAATAAATAAGTTTTTACAATAAACTTAGCAAACTTTGACATGTTCCCCACCTAAAAATGCATTCTTTTTAGAACACATAGACTATATTAGCTATACATTGACAAACATATATTTGTTGTACAAAAGTAAGCAGTTGAGTTTCTTATTTGAAACTGGCTTTTGACCTTCCTAGTAAAAAACAAACATTGTACTTTCATTTTTCTGCTAATAATTAGCTGGCTAATAGCTTATATCTAATACTAGCTAGCTAACTAATATCTATATATTAATTGCAGAGTGTTTGGATGGACAACTAATAAGATATGATATAAGTATTAGCTGATGTTATCCAATTTAGTCCAACTAGCGTGATAGTTAGTATCTAGTGTTCAGCTAATAATTAGCTATTTTATTAGTTGCGATCCAAAAAAGATAAGTATTAGCAAATTACTATTATCCATAAAAAGGACCTAATGAAAGGCCATACTTGCCACATAAGCATCCGTTATGGCTAGCGTCTTAGACCTCTTTTGGCTTTCAATTTTTTTCTTGGTGAGTGGAAATATAGAGATGTTTCTTGGCTGCTTAAGGAGAGATAGGGCAATGAAATAGGTTTCATAGTTGTTTAAACCGAAACAGCTTACAACGTATCAAACAACACATAATTGACAAACAAACTTTTATAGACCTGTGCTCAACCTAAAATTATATTTTGTTTCTTTTTAGAATGAAGAAAGTATATCAGCTATAATTGGCACACAGATATTAGCTGGACAAAGTGAGCAATTGGCTGTCTTATTTGAAACAAGCGTTTGACTTTCCCAATAAAAAACAAACATGTTACTTCCAATAATGAAGACCAGACCTGCCATCGTGACAGTCGCGTGTCGAACGAGCCAGATAAGATCCGCTATCGCTAGCGAGCGTAGTTGCAAGTATATTATTACTACCTGAACAACTAGTAGTAGTACAGGTCATCACCACATGACTACAAATGTGTTGTCCAATTCAACGCTTGAGTGAAGAAGTGCAGAGAAACCGCAGATGCCTGTGATGTGATTGTGAGCGTGGCCCCTACACACACAGGATTACAACGACACACAAGATCAACTCCGAAGCAACCCCCAATTTGGTCAACCCATCTTGTACGCACCCCAAGGCCGGCCGGCCCTCAACATTATGTGGACGACGAACCCGTGTATACTTGCCCAATCGAGAATTGGAGATCCCATAAACTCCAAGCCACTGCACTGCACACCACTTCCAGCCGTCGTCGCTGTCGCCGTCGAAGGCCAAACCAAAATACGACGACCCAAAAGTCAAGCGAGAGGGGAGCCGGCGAGCTGCGGCAGCGTGGTGTCCATCCGTCCACGTCCACGTCCCCGGTCCCGGCTGGTAAAAAGATCGCGCGCACATCGCTGACCCGCACCCACCTCCCTCACCTGCCACTGCCTCTCACTCACCGGCCGGCGCGCGTCCAAGGTCCGCAGCCGCACGACAGCACCCCGTCCCGGTCCCGTTGTACTGCAAGACCGAGAGCCTCGGTCGCCTTTTGTACTGCACCCCGCGCGTCCGCACGCACGGACCCGGCGAGGCGCAGTACACCGCCGCCTGGTTTGGGAGGCTGCCTTCGCCGCCGTTGCTTCGTATAAATGGACCACCGTGCCACTCCACCCTCTCGCCGCGGTTCGTGTCAGGGGTGATCGGCGTTCGTGCTCGAATCGACCAAGCGCTGCTGTTGTGTTCGGCAAGCCAGCCAGGTGAGGTCTCCGGCCGGCCCCGCTCTGCGTGCCTGGTCTCCGCTCTCCAATCCGCGCCGAGAAATTTGATCTTTGTCTCGGTTCTGGCTGTGACCTGTGCGTCGTCTTCCGGGCCTGTGCGGTATATCGCGTCAGAGTCCGTTCAGTTTTCTTGGTGTTGCTGTTCTGCTGGAGTGATTTCTGGCGTCCGTGTTCGTGGTTTTCGCTTCGGAATTCGATCTTTTGGGCTAATCGGAGTCTGGGTGCCGCGTCTCCAATCCTCTGCTCGTGACATGTACGTTAGCGTTTCAGGAACCGTTCCTCATCCTTCCTTATCTTCTCTGACCCATTTGGGAATAATCTCGGGTTTCCATTACAAAACTGACCAAAATAACGAAGAAGAGTAGAGAAGAGAGAGAAGGCGCGACTGGTTTTAACAACCCGAATCCATCCAACCAGTCACGCCTTTGCAGCTGTCCAAGTCCAATGCACGAGCACATGGACGATGGCGTAGTGGCAACCTGCTGCCATCCCTTGCCTTGCCATAGTCTAGTTTCCGTGAACGAATGAACTCACACCTCCGCCTCCTCCATCCTGCAGCCGCCGCCGCCGCAGCCGTCTCGGAGCTCCAGCTGCTGGTCCCCCGGGGGCCCCCAGGCGCCGGCGCGGCCATGGACCAGCTCCACCACGACCCGGCGGGCGACGCGCTCGAGATCGAGAAGACGACGACGCCAGCAGCCGCGGCGGACCCGGACATGGAGTCGGAGCCCGCGGCGGCGCGCGTGGCGGAGCGCGTCCCGCCGTGGCGCGAGCAGATCACGGCGCGCGGGATGGTGGCGGCGCTGCTCATCGGCTTCGTCTACACGGTGATCGTCATGAAGCTCAGCCTCACCACGGGGCTCACCCCGACCATGAACGTCTCCGCCGCGCTGCTCGCCTTCCTGGCGCTCCGGGGATGGACGCGCGTCCTCGGGCGCCTGGGCATTGCCACCCGCCCCTTCACCCGCCAGGAGAACACCGTCGTCCAGACATGCGTCGTCGCCTGCTACACCATAGGGTACGGCGGTAAGTAGTCGTCCATTCCATCACGCGCCTTGACAATCGATCCGAGCATGAAGAAGCACCCGCCGTCGTTCTTGACCACCATCCTGAACCTTTTTTTTTTCTCTCGAATAACCACCATCCTGACCTGAATCTGCAGGTGGGTTCGGCTCGTTCTTGCTGGGCATGAACAAGAAGACGTACGAGCTCTCCGGGGTGGACACGCCGGGCAACGTGCCGGGGAGCACCAAGGAGCCTGCCATCGGATGGATGACGGGATTCCTCCTCGCCGTCAGCTTCGTGGGGCTCCTCACCTTGCTTCCACTCAGAAAGGTACCAAACTCCTGTGCTCGGTGTTGTCACCTTGGAGCGTTTACTATTTGATCCGCACTTTCTGAATTTTCTGTGGTTGCTGAACTAGTCAAGTTTTCGTTTAGAAGATTTTTCCATAATCGTCTATGATTGGCTCAATCTTTCAGTACCATTTTCTCAATTAACTATGAACAGTCCGTTTTAGAGAACCTGGTTATTTTCCCTTGTTGTCACCTTTCTAAGATCGAGCTCGAAACTAAATAAGTAATTTTCAGGTGCTGGTCATTGACTACAAACTCACTTATCCAAGTGGGACTGCCACTGCGGTTCTCATAAACGGGTTCCACACACCTCAAGGAGATAAAAATGCAAAGTACGCTACTTTATTACACTTCAGACTTTCATTCATATACATGCTGGCGAAATCTCCCCCCAACTTGCCAACACGATAAAACCGAAAACCTGAACTATTTACCGCTTTCACCGGTCATGGCAGAAATCAGGTCCGTGGATTCCTCAAGTACTTCGGGATCAGCTTCCTGTGGAGCTTCTTCCAGTGGTTCTACACTGCCGGCGACAACTGCGGATTCGCTCAGTTCCCCACTTTCGGGCTCCAAGCTTTTAAACAGACGTAATCATTGTTGGCTTTCTCGTTGTTATAAATTTTATATGTTTTCAGTGCACAAAGGCACCAAAACGCTCACCTTTCTGAGCCCTTTGAATCGTCAGGTTTTTCTTCGACTTCAGCCTGACGTATGTTGGCGCCGGGATGATCTGCTCGCACCTTGTCAACCTCTCTTTGCTGTTCGGCGCCATCCTTTCCTGGGGCGTAATGTGGCCACTCATCGGCAAGCAGAAGGGCAACTGGTATACCACTGAGTCTAAAAGTAGCATGTCAGGCATCTACGGGTACAAGGTATACATACTGATGGATTGTATTCGCCAGTTCTTACTAAACAAACTAGATTCAAATTCTTAATCCCGATCCCAATTCATTCCCCGGTCAGGCCTTCCTCTGCATTGCTCTTCTCGTGGGAGACGGCCTCTACAATTTTGTCAAAGTCATAGCTATCACTGTCATGAACATACGCGAGAGGTCACGTCGCAAGAACCTGAACAAAGGTAAGGGAAAAACGGTACACAAAAAAAGTCCGATTACCTCACAGAAATATCATTGCTGACTATTAGCTGGAAATGCAGTGGCGGACGCGGACACCATGGCGCTGGACGACATGCGGCGCGACGAGGTGTTCAGCAGGGACAACATCCCCGCCTGGCTGTCCTACGCGGGTTACGCCGCGCTCAGCGTCATCGCGGTGATCGTGATCCCGATCATGTTCCGGGAGGTGAAGTGGTACTACGTGATCTTGGCGTACATGGCTGCGCCGGTGCTGGGGTTCTGCAACGCGTACGGCACGGGGCTGACGGACATGAACATGGGGTACAACTACGGCAAGATCGCGCTGTTCGTGCTGGCGGCGTGGGCCGGGAAAGACAGCGGCGTGATCGCGGGGCTGGTGGGCTGCGGGCTGGTGAAGCAGCTGGTGCTCGTCTCCGCCGACCTGATGCACGACTTCAAGACGGGCCACCTGACGCTGACGTCGCCGCGGTCGATGCTGGTCGGCCAGGCCGTCGGCACGGCGATGGGCTGCGTCCTGGCGCCGCTCACCTTCATGCTCTTCTACAGGGCGTTCGACGTGGGCAACCCGGTCGGGGACTGGAAGGCCCCCTACGCGCTCATCTACCGCAACATGGCTATCATCGGCGTGGAGGGCCTCGGGGCGCTGCCCAAGCACTGCCTGGAGCTGTGCGCGGGGCTCTTCGCGTTCGCGGTGCTGGCGAACCTGGCGCGGGACCTCCTGCCGCGCCGGCTCGCGCGGTTCGTGCCGCTGCCGATGGCCATGGCGGTGCCGTTCCTCGTGGGCGCCAGCTTCGCCATCGACATGTGCGTGGGCAGCCTCGTGGTGTTCGCGTGGCACAAGATCAACGGCAAGAAGGCCGCGCTGCTGGTGCCCGCCGTCGCGTCGGGGCTCATCTGCGGCGACGGGGTCTGGACGTTCCCGTCGTCGCTGCTCGCGCTGGCCAAGATCAAGCCGCCCATCTGCATGAAGTTCACGTCAGGAAGCTAGAGAGCAGCACAGCACAGTGACGATGCGACGCGTACAGAAAAGTGGGCATCGTTTCAACCAAGATCTCGAGTGTTTTCGTGCAGTAGAATTACAAATGAGGCCTGTTGTAATGTCCATATGAGCTGGTGAATCGTGTATGGTGTATATATGTAAAATGGAAATTCGAAGGATGACGACAAGATGGATAGATGGATTTCTTGTTGTCTAGTACTCCTAGGATACTTTTCGGTATTTAGGATCGATGCTATAAAAGGATGACGACATTGATGAAGATGTTAGGCATAGAATTTCAGCCGGTTGGTTGAAATGGCGTCAAGCTTCAGGCGTCCTCTGTGACAGAAGGGTGCCTTAGAAGTTAAAAGATAAGTTTTATAGGATAGCGATTCGTCCGGCGATGTTATACGGTGCTGAATGTTGGCCTACAAAAAGGCGACATATCCAGCAATTGAGTGTAGCAGAGATGCGTATGTTACGATGGTGTTGTGGGCACACAAGGAAGGATAGAGTTCGGAACGACGATATTCGGGATAGGGTTGGGGTGGCACCAATTGAGGAAAAATTGATTCAACACCGGTTGAGATGGTTTGGCCATGTCCAACGGAGGCCTCCTGAGACGCCGGTGTGTAGTGGGGTTCTAAAGCGGGTCGATAATGTAAAGAGGGGTAGAGGTCGACCTAAACTGACTTGGAACGAGTCGGTTAAGAGAGACCTTAAAGAGTGAAATATCCCTAAGAATTTAGCTACGGATAGGAGTGCTTGGAGACTAGCAATTAACGTGCCTGAACTGTAATCTTTTTTCTTACACCATTTATATATTCTTTGTTTTCATGTCTCTTTTGGGTTTTATTTCTAGCCTATCCTAACTTGCTTAGGATAAAAGGCTATATTATTGTTGTTGCTACTGCTAGTACTCCTAGCATACAGCATAGCATTAATAAAACTCTTACAGAAACTCTTACTGCAATTAGCTCTGTGTTTCTTGACGCGACCTAGTGCCACAATTCGCCAAAGCTATTCAGCAGATTCTACTGTGTGCTCGTCCCTCTTCCGCTGCAGTGACAGTGAAGCAGCATCACTCAGCGGCACCGTTCTCCTATATCCTTTGGAAGAGAAAATTGGGCACGGCATTTCCGTGCGCCGTGAATGGCAGAACCAGTACGCGGCCGCCTAACCCGTCGGCATCAACGCATCTTCCGTCCATCGCCACGGTTCGCTCAACTTGCCCAACGGTTCCTCAGTTGGCACCACAGGTTGTGGTTGTGAGGTGCGGCACCTTCTCCCGCCTTTTTCCCGTTTGGTGCCTCACCGCCACTAACCAGAGGTTCCAAACGGGCCAAAGAGCTCATTTGACACATTGAATCGATGCTCGCTGAAGAATGCATGGCCAAGCTTTCCAAAGGGTGGCCGGCGTGGCTCGTCTCTGTCGTCACTTCTGTTCTGGGAACAGACGTCCCCGATCTCGCCTCTCACTGCTTCGGAACAGATCACGCAAGATCGTAGCCTTGGAACTCTGAAACAAGAATGCACGGACATCTGTCGAATGGGGAGGGGCAGTTCATGTTTCAGACGCCTATTGACTGTATAGTTGGCATCGAGCTTCCCGTCAGTAGTGAATGTTGCTGTCGTGCGTGCTATGCTCGGTGGTCGTGGTTGGAAGGATAGGCTTCACTGACACTGAGCGATCGGATAGATTGGGGCTCTGTATACGCGCATCGTTATTGCACTATCGTGATAACGGAATAGAATCTAGATGCTAGTATGCTAGTGTATCCACTTCCATAGCACCGGCGACTGAGCAGAGAAGGATCGACGATTTTTTGTTCCGTCTGTCAGCTCTACATCCACATGAATCGGTTTGGTGCCGTGCGTGAGGATCTCCGTGTCGCCATTGGAACAGAAAACGAGTTCGCTGCAATATTTTAATGGGCTGGTTTTTTAAGTTTGCCTTTCCCACCAGTTCATGGTTCCGGTTGGGCTCGCACTAAACGTACCTGCCAGGTCCATCTTTTTAATTTATTAAATTTTCTTCCTTTTACAAAGGCCTTTTGTTCGTTTCCCTGTACTTACGTATAACCCTTCAACAAAAATTCAGTCAAAGATTTCAAACTTTTTTTCACCAATCAAAATAATTAGTATGGAAATAAAAAACATATGTGTACATACTACATAGAAGATCCTTTTAGTAAAAAAACAAAATCTTATTCCAAAACCTCTAGAAATCAATCAATAATTTCTAGAGGCAGGTGGTTTTGTTTTACCTCCGTAACTTGACAGTCTTTAAACAATATTCCAGTGCCCACTCCTGAGTCAAGGGACCATCTAGTGCTCATGTGTTTTTTCCCCGGCTGCTATATATAGCAAATCACCGTGCAATACTTTGGTGGTCCAAATAATAATAACGCAAGCATCGGACCCTCCGTAGCTTCCACATCTCTGGTAAAATGATCCTTCACTACAAGTTCTATCTCAACGTGCCATCTCCTACTAACTATCCACAGTAAAGTATATCATCCCATTAACTTTTAGTCTCTTAATACGTGCTATCAACATCATCTCCATTTAATTTCATTCCACATTCTTCGTAATCTTACGGCAACACGCAGGGTATCCTCTGGTCAAAGCTCAATACTCTTGTCCACATGCAGCTCTCCAAGCACTAGGTTCGATTATGTTCCGCAAGGCGAGAGTTTTCAAGGGGTCACCTTTCCGATGAGTGTCCTATGTTACCAATTAAGTATTTATTAAGTCCCATACAAAGACTTGCGTGGAAGGGAAGGTTCAGTTACGTGTTGATTAGTAAGGAAAGCGCCGTTGCATGGTGTTTAATATGAGTGCAACACTGGAAGCACCTCTTGTGTGGTGTTTACATATCACGCGCGGTAGTAGATTAAAAAGGGTAGCACATGAGATAAAGATTTACATCGAATTCAGGTATGGATTATTCTACGTCTGTCGAAGCCATAGTAGAACCCAAAAGACAAACACATAGTACTAAAAGATCACAACTATTCTTGTCCTCATTGATGATGTATTCAAGGTGTCGATCCAAGGCTTTGTTTCTATCCCTCATTTTATAGTTTGGAATAGAATTCTGACCGGTTTTACATATATTTTTCTAGTCAAAATAACCTAATAAGTCACACTTCACTTACATCAAAAAACTTAATATAAAAACATCTACACCATCAAATTGATTTTATTAATTCTTTCATAAATTGTTTCTTATTAATGCATGTATTTATTTATAGATATAAAAATGTTTGTTAAAATTAGATAAGTTTAATTTAGAACGAACGAAAGAAGATGGAAGGATTATAAAACAATGGCTTGCTTGATTCCCGAGAGTGCTTGGTCGAGATACGTCATGGGCATACTCTAATGGAAAGGTATCCCGTTCCTTTGAAAGCACAAGAGAAAAGCAGAAAATGAAATCACCTCTCGTCCTATCCACGCGATACATGCATTTAGTACACTGTACACAAGTACTACTATCGTTCATCAATCCTTGTCCCAGTCGCTCAAAAAGTCAAAATCGAACCTTTTAACATATGCCCCATTGTCTGCTTAACTGTCGACTCTCACGTGGCAATTATACAAGTCACACGGCACCGCCAAGCGAGGTGAGCTCGGTCGGGTCGGACAGTCAGGAGGAGTATCAGGAGCGCCGGCGCGTGTCCTCGTCCCGCTCCCGTAGCTTGACCAGAAAAAGCGGACGCCGATGCGTGCGTGCGTGGGCGAACGGTGAACCGCGCCGTGCATGAACATGCTGCCGCGCGCCCAGCGTGACAAGGACCACATCCGTGTGTGCTCACTGTCCTTGCTGCCGTTGTCGCGTCATTAGGAACTGGGAAGTGAGGTCCGGGGCCAAGTTTTCTTTTGATGAGCGCCGCTGCTGAGCTCTTACGCCGTGTCGAGCTGTAGGCAACGTCTTCTTGTCATATATATACTCCCCTCCGCCACTAATATAGTATAATAATAATAATAATAATAATAATAGATAAATAAATTCGTTGAAATCATTGTTCGATATAGCGTGGGGATTTCGCCCCCGTTATCCGTGTTGACTTCAATTTTTTTGTTTTTTGTTTTGGCTGAACAGAAATTAACCCCAGCCGCTCGCCGGGACAGGGTGCGGAAGTGTTTCTTGCACGGAACCCAGCATCTGATCTGTGCTGAAGTGGATTCTTCTCCCTTGCTTATTTGGAGTAGCTTCGAGTTCTATGCCTGCAGCAAGCGTCTACTCGTAGTTTCTTGCGCAAGAGCTCTCCCTTGCTGATGAGGAGCACTTCATACTGAGAAGAAGCATCACCCAGGTAGGGGAATTTACATTTTTTTTATGTTTCTTTGCGAGTTTTTGGCCTGTCAAAAATTGGAGTTGGAGATGCCCTTTGTCCTTTTGCCCATCATTTTCCCTCTTTTCGGAGACCTCCACATTTCTTCCTCTGTCAGCTGTGTCGTCCTACAGGCCTGTCAGCTGTGTCGTCCTTCTGGCTGCAGCAGGCGGAGCCCAGGTGTGGCGAGATATTTCCTCTCCTTCCCTCGATGAACTTTTTCTCCGTTCTACTCAGAAATAAGTTCCATGGATTCTTCGTCAAGTTATTTTCTTGCTCCATGGATTGCTTGCTCTGATGATCTGATTCTTAGCACATCGCAAAATCTCACTCGTGTTCATAGACTCGCCTTTGCCAGTACAACTCACTGGCACCGTGTACTCTTGTTCACCCAACGGCCAACGGGCCAAGAACTCGCTGACATGCGAGGCTTCCTCTTTTTATTTCACCAACAACTGCCTCCGCCGCCGCATCCGAATCTCAACCCCCCACGGGCACGAATCTGACGCTGCGAAAATCTTTCCGCCATGACGCAGGAGCGGCGGAGGCGGCAGCAACAGCACCACCGGCACCAAAGGCCGCCGCCGCCGCCGGGCCTCGAGCTGGCGATGGCGCACGCGCGGGACGGCGGGGGCCACGGCCACATCCACGAGGACGAAGCGGAGGCGGCCGTCTGCCTGGACGGCGGCGACTCCGAGGCCGGCGAGGCGCGCGGCGCGGCGGGGCGCGTGCCGCCGTGGCGGGACCAGCTGACGGCGCGCGGGATGGTGGCGAGCCTCGCCGTCGGCGCCATGTACAGCGTCATCGTCATGAAGCTGGGCCTCACCACGGGGCTGGTCCCCACGCTCAACGTCTCCGCCGCGCTCATCGCCTTCGTCGTCCTCCGCGGGTGGACGCAGGCGCTCGCCCGCTTTGGCGTCGCCGCGCGACCGTTCACACGGCAGGAGAACACCGTCGTCCAGACCTGCGCCGTCGCTTGCTACAGCATCGCCGTCGGGGGTAAGAGGCGTGTTTCCGTTCTTGTCTGTGGTGACCTCGGGTTGATGGTGTTGCCGCAGGTGGGTTTGGCTCCTTCTTGCTTGGGCTGAACAAGAGGACCTACGAGATGGCCGGAGAGGAGACGGAAGGTAATGTGCCGGGAAGCTACAAGGAGCCCGGCATTGGCTGGATGACGGGCTTCCTCTTCGCCGTAAGCTTCGTCGGGATTGTTGCGCTGATACCTCTAAGGAAGGTCGGTAAACTGAGCTCTTATTTATTCCCAATAAGTCAAAAACTGCGACATTACCTTCCTACTTCTACCCCGATGGCGTTCCGTTCACCATGATTGCCCGTCAAAATGTTATCTTTCCACCATCCTGCTCTTTTCTTAAAAAAAGTTATCTTTGAGTACAAAACAGAACTAAAAGTTCTCAAAAGAAAAGAAAATGATTTCTTGGCTGTATCTCTCTTCCTTGGCGTCATGCACTCATGCGTGAGCCTTAACATCTGTCTTGTTATCTTGTTGGTTTGTGAACGTCAGCTTATTTCAGGTTTGCACAAGAGTTCCTCACAGATTACGTATAAGAGGGGGGAAAGGGACAAAAGTTCTCAAAATTATAGTTAGGCACTTTACTTTGGCCCAATGGGTAGCATTTCACCATTTAGTTGATGGTTTCCTTATTGTTCCTACTAGGCATCGTTTGCCGATTGAATACAATCCAGACCACTCGTGTTTCGCCATACTGAATGCTAGCTTTTTTTACCTGTGCATTGAGGTATACATTGTCAAATGGAATGCATATTTTAAAATGTGAGGATACTACAACTTTGAATAGCCGTTTCGCTTTACTCAAATAGAAGCATAACTAAACAAACATCAATGTCATATCCTTGCCTTCATTTTTGGCCTTTTGTGATAAACATATTGTTTAGATAATGGAATAAATAGTAATGTGGCTTCTGCTTCCATAGATGCATAGATCTGCAATTGTTACATTGTTACAACCAGACAACCCGTGTTGGCTGAATTGAAGTTAACAAGTAGTACAAGCTACAAGTGCACCGACACATGCATAAGTTGATAAGCTCATGCACGAAGTCGATAACTGAGTATTGTGAACCCTTTAAAAATGGATCCACTTCCTCTGAGCTTTTAAACATGCTATTTCAAGAACTTCTGGAATTTATTAGGTTGTTTGGTGTAAGTGGATGGTGGAAATCTGCTACTGACGTTGTACCATTTCAGATCATGATAATTGACTACAGATTAACTTACCCAAGTGGCACTGCAACAGCTGTGCTTATAAATGGATTCCACACAACACATGGAGATGCAACAGTAAAGTATGTCGTTCTCTCGCATAACTCATCCCTCAGATTCAGACAATTTCAATTTATTGAATAGTTTTTGTGTATGTTCACAATAGGCAGCAAGTGAATGGGTTCACAACATACTTGGCAATCAGCTTCTTTTGGAGCTTCTTCCAGTGGTTTTACTCAGGAGGAGACAACTGTGGGTTTTCACAGTTTCCCACTTTTGGACTTAGAGCTTGGAAACAAACGTAACACAAGTCTTTTGGTTCATTAGCCATTCAAAATTAGTTCCTGACTGATAAAAATTTCACCTGATGAGATATATGTTTCTTGGATTTCAGCTTTTTCTTTGACTTCAGTCTAACATATGTTGGTGCTGGGATGATTTGCTCCCACCGTGTTAATCTGTCTCTTCTTCTTGGTGCACTTCTCTCGTGGGGAATAATGTGGCCACTGATCAGTGATTTGAAAGGGGATTGGTATCCTGCAGATATGCCAGAGAGCAGCATGAGAAGCCTGCAAGGTTACAAGGTTTGTTGACAGTTCAACTTCGTTAGTGCAAATCTATCTGTCATGTCTTACATACCTTCTCTTATTTTCTAGGCCTTCATCTGCATAGCGCTCATCTTGGGAGACGGTCTATACAATTTTGTTAAGATTGTTGCATTCACTGTTAAGAGTCTGCTTGACAGATCAAGACTGAAGAATGCAAAGAAAGGTGAATAGTCTGACTAGCTCTTTTTTTGTGTGTGAATATGATCTTATGTGGGTGTCATCCTATTTGTAGAGGAAGAAATTCCAGTGCTTGATGAAATTCAGCGCAATGAGGTTCTTACAAAAGACAGTATCCCCAATTGGCTAGCCTACTCTGGATATCTTGCACTATCAGTTGTTGCTGTGGTTGCCATTCCCTTGATGTTCCATGAGATGAAATGGTACTATGTTATCATAGCATACTTATTGGCTCCAGCATTGGGTTTCTGCAATGCCTATGGTGCTGGCCTTACTGATATCAACATGGCCTACAATTATGGAAAGGTTGCGCTCTTCATTCTTGCGGCCTGGGCTGGGAAGGACTCTGGTGTTGTTGCTGGCCTAGTGGGCTGTGGTTTGGTGAAATCACTGGTGTCAATATCCTCTGATCTGATGCATGACTTCAAGACTGGACATCTTACATTAACATCACCTAAATCAATGATTGTTGCTCAGGCTATCGGCACTGCCATGGGCTGTGTCATTGGACCGCTGACATTTTTTCTATTCTACAAGGCTTTTGACATTGGAAACCCTGATGGGTACTGGAAGGCACCATATGCTCTAATCTACCGCAATATGGCAATTCTTGGTGTCGAGGGCTTCTCTGCTCTGCCCCGACATTGTTTGCAGCTGTGCTATGGATTCTTCGGATTTGCAGTGGCAGCCAATGTGATGAGGGACCTCTTGCCACCGAAGTATGGCAAATGGGTTCCTATACCAATGGCAATGGGGGCTCCCTTCCTAGTTGGTGCGAACTTTGCCATCGACATGTGTGTGGGGAGCTTGATAGTCTTCATCTGGCACATGATTGACAAAAGTAAAGCATCTTTAATGGTGCCAGCAGTTGCATCTGGGTTGATATGTGGCGATGGGCTTTGGATCTTCCCTGAATCCTTGCTTGCCTTGGCCAAGATCAGTCCACCATTGTGCATGGCATTCAGGTCTTCACACTAGAGCAGTAACAAACGAGCTCGACATCTGAGAACAGCTCCATGTCCACAACAGGAGGACATATTGGCATGCCAAGTTCGTCGGTAATTGGTTGGGATCTGATACATGCAGGTAGATGCAGCACCTATCTGGATTTTACCTACATACATATAATGACGTAATGTGGTGCCCCACTAAAATTTATCATGTTCAAGATGATTCATCACATCAGAAACAATGGTAGGGTTGAGAATTTCACCTCCAGTGGTTATGGATGGATGCAAGAGCTAATAGTAGCTAAATTTTTGCACCATATAGATTGAAACAGTAACATGTACCCCACTACCCCTATAGTTTAGTATGGATCCACAAGTTGCAGTATACAAAGCATCTTCCAAGTCCAGCTGATCCTATTGTCAATTTCCAGCTGCTTTTGGTAAAGGAAAAATGCAGTCAGATATATAAAAATGGATTCGGCAAATTTTCAGATGATGCGTGACTCTGACTGGTTAGCAAACCATGTATATAAATTGATGTATGTTTTTGCCATAACCTGAATTCACAAGATGCAATGTAGTAAGAGGCATCTTCGTCAGGCATCTGATACAGTTGTAAAATCATCTGTCGCATCCTTTTATCATAAACAAAATGCAGTCGGTTATAATATCAATAATATAGATTTTGTGAATCATCAGGTGATGTATGGCTGTGAATATCTAGCAAAAGATGCATATAACTTTGGTTATGTATATTAAGCTGTACCCATGAACAAACTCATAATGACACATTATTTCCAAAAAAAATAATAAAAAAAAAATCGTCGCCGAACATTCAACGTTGCATATTCATGGCGTTATCTCTACATCTGATCATTCTTTTTCAGAGAAAAAGCGGGACATTTGGTCCCATCAAAATCAGAATATTTAGTGAAATCTTTGGAGGATAAGAATCTCAACCTCAAGGCAAACAAACGAGTGGACCCTCCAGGTCTGTAGACTTGTAGCAAGGGGGCCCTGACCCAGTGACCCTCCAGGTTTGGCATGAGTAGCTTGGTTGACTCCACCCATTCCGCCATGATAAGGTTCTTGAATCAGAAGTAACCCTCTAATCTATTTTCCCTGTCAATTTCCAGGAGCACATACTTACATCACGCTAGGCCAGGTAAAGAAGGTAGTAAAATAATACTCTGGATATGCCTGCCTGATCACTTGACCTGACATGAAGAAAGTGCCTTCCTGGCCAAAACTTCTTCGAGAAGAGAAAACAATCTCGAAAGAAGGCAGGGATGATGCTTGCAGCCCACAGATTGTGCTGAAAACAATACAGTAAAGTGATGATCAGTTACAGTTGCCGTTTCTTACTTGTGCCCCCAGGCCTTGGTGGTTTCCGCGCGCGTCGCGGTCCAGCTGACGCCGGCGCGCGTGAAAGCCTGAAAGGGATGGGTCGATGGGTCTCTCGCGGCGAGATGCCAATGCGAGTGCCAGGACGGGGAGCCCAGGACTTCCCACGCGAACCGCTCGGCGTGGATCGACGCGCATCAGACGTTCCGCCGATGCCTTTTGCTGATTGGAGATCGGCATCGTTCAGGCTTGAACGATCACAGATCACTGATGTGCTCGCTGATTGGAGTGCTCCCTGCTCATCAAAGACGTCTGAACGGAACGGCCCGAGATGCTGCTCCGGTTTACCGATGGATGGCGCAGCGCGTCGCGGAATCTTTGGCCTACTAGCTAGGCTACTAGTACCAGTAGCCTACTGCGGCCCGACTAGGGTGATTTTGCTTCGGCTTGTGCCGTTGTGCGGTGCCATTGACATGAAGGAGCAATAATACACTTTGTGATTGAAATGAACAATAATACACTTTGTGTTTGTGCAGTCCTGTTCGACTGATTGGTACGTATAGTACCACACCTCCACTACCGGCTGAGTTTAACGGTCCAAGGCTGCCTTGATCTAGCCATTGTTGCCATTGGAAAGGAAGTGGGCATCCTATGCTCGGCACGGGACCGGACCCCGGCGTAGTATTGTCGTCTGCGCTTCTGATTCAGTTTGTCATTTGGTCGGTCGGTCTGCCTCACTGCAAAGGCTCGAGAGCTGCCACTCTGCCATGGGATCAACGATCATCTCCAAGGGCCGGCCACCAAGCAATGAGGCAAAAGCATATTTGCGGGCCAGAACGGGAATTCTCGTACATACAAGACCTAAACAAGTCGCTGCCGCTACTTGGAATACGTAAAGGCGGACAGGGAACCTACCAGGCCCGTGCGTGCAAAATTTCTACAGATTCCAGCAAAAGCCCTCCCTCACCAGCGAAAGTTTCAGAGCATAAAAATTCTTGACAGGGGGCATCGTTGTTACTCCGTCGACAGACAGACGATGTAAGCCGAGCAATGATGTCGAATCTTGAGAGTAATCACCTTGCTCTGGTATGGGCAAGGCTAACGAACGATGGGCGATTGGGTTGGGCGGTGTCGCCTTCACCGAAAAGCAAAACACGCCTGTACAGAACCAGTAGGTGTGTACCATTAGTCCACCACACTAAACCGGAAGAGTCATACTCCTCCTACAGTATTATCCTTCTACTGTTTCAGGAGGTGACCCGGCATCTATCCACTCAGGGGCCCAAAGTCCTGTGAGAGACCACGACAGCTGTGCTGTAAGCGAGTAACGATGTAAGGTTTTGTTTGCTTACCTCGGGTTTACATAAAGAACTTGTATGATTGAGTGTTTGCTTCTAGTGGCCAACAGACGTCTCAATTTGTAGGCCACCTTATATTATCCAGGCTCTCCAAGTCATATAATCTTATAATAATAAGATGTTCGAGACTAGTTTATTTTCGATTTTGTTTTGCACACCTATAAACTGGATTATACAATCTGGCGAGCAAACCAACTGGGTACAAGAAATGTCACCATTTATCCTATTATGACAGTGAAAGATGAAAGACGATAAGCCTTGTAAATTGCTGTTATCCTTCGGGTGTCTTCTGCGTTACGTTTTATACCGAGCCAAAATCTGAATCTGAATATACTTACAGTTTTCGGAAAGTTTCACTAGTTTTAAGCTAAAACCATGAGCTCAGGAAAAGCTCCTTAAGTGTAATGCTATGTCGTAATTGAGTGTTTATCATCAAGTTTTTTTTCATAAACCAGCTTCGAAGGCCATGACTTATCATTTATCATCATGCTCAAGCAACGCAAAAGTAAAGCATTTGTGCAAGCGGATATACTAGTCCATTAGTACATACATACAGATTAGGAAAGGCACTCTATTAGCCACAGTGGTATACAAAAACTAAGAACACACACACCACATCTATTTTGCACTTCTGCAACACACTAGACCTCAGGTTTAATAGCGACATGAGCTCTGCTAGATACACAGGCTTTAGCTAGAAAATTCTTTGCCAAAGAATTGTAGAGACATACTACTAGTTGCAGACTGATCACAGTAGTTTTCTTCCAGGAAAAATACTGGAGAACCTGCAGCTACTTCCACAAAAAATACACCTGATAAACCTAGTAAGGAAACGCCCACCTTTTTGGCATTTTCAGTGCCTGGCAGCTGGCTTACACGCACAGCACTACGCTACGCAGCAAGAAGCTGCCAAAGGTCCGACGGAGGCAGGCAGCTCAAGTGGAGTTGAGTGACGTGGCCAGAGAAGGAGACGAGACGAAACCTCCAAAGGAAAGGGACGTCCATCCTTCTTCACAGGTCGAGGAAGCCGGTGGTGCGCCACACGGCGTTACGCACGCGCCGGAGGTCCCGGCCCTTGAGCGTGCGCCCGGCGCCTTCCATCACCGACGCCGCCGCCGCGGCGCGGCGCGCGGCCATCTCGTGCGGCGGCACCACGGGCTCGCCTTCGTCGTCGTCGTCGTACGCCGCGGCCTGCAGCTCCGCCTCCCGGCGGCGCCTGTCCCTGTCCGCCGCCGTCATCGCCTTGGGCCAGGCCGGCACGGCGACGGGGGCCGACTGGTGGTACGGCTGCGTGGGCGCGTGGTGCTGCCTCTCTGGGCCACGCGCGATGCCAGCCGGGACGGGCGCGGTGGTGGGTGCGTGCTGGTGGTGGTGCTCGTCGGCGAGCAGCGCGGACAGGCCCATGCTGCCCGCGGCGGGGAAGTGGCGCGACGACGTGGAGATCGGCCTCCGCAGGCTGCCAGCGGACGCGGACGGCGACAGGGTCGGGGACGGCGAGGAAGCCGCGGAGGTCGACGACGAGGAGGGGCTCGCGCTGGAGCACCACACGACGTCGCGCTCGTCGAGCTCCAGCGGCGGCTCCTGCTGGACGCCGCCGTGGGCGCTGGGCGCGTCGTCGGGCTGCTTGAGCAGGCCCAGGAAGCGCAGGGACGGGGACGCCGTGGTGACCAGGCGGCGGCGAGGCGTGGACATGGCCGGCAGTGCTGCCGGGCTCAGCTCAGCTCCTTGGCGTCGCGCCTCCCCGTGTGGTGGTCGTGGTCGGCACTGGCCCCTGCGCGTCGCGGCCTCGCGGGTCTCGGCCTCTGCTATGGGCGCGTTATTATTGGCGGGCAGCGTACGCCCAGTGGTGGCGATTCGCCCTGTACATGGTCCGGTTATAACCCGGACCAATCCACGAACCAGCCCACAGCAAACCGCGTTAGAAAGCACGTCCGGGTTGGTTACATCCGGTTTGGTTTGCACTAAACCGGCCCGTCAACTCGTCGTCGTCTTCGTGACGCATCTCCGTGGGTCCTCCATCTCTCGTTGCCCATGGAACAGGTGCTAGTCACTCAGAGACCTTTCGTGATACAGTTGAGACAAGATCGGACCTCGTCGGCACCGTCAATGGTGAGGTCGACGGGCAAGTGGTCGTTGAGCATGGGCAGCGAGGTGCCAAGCAACTGCACCTGCTCGAAGGTGAGTTGGATCTGGGTACGCCGTCGATCTTCTCGAGATTGCCCGCGGCAGTAGCACGCCAATCTCCGTGACTGTGGACGGGCGGCGGCAGCCGTGGAACCCATCCTGAGCCCGAGCACCATCCGGCCACATCAGATGGTCCTGCGTTGGCCACCGCCGCGGCCTGCATGCGCGCGGACGACCTCAAGGTGGGCGCGGCGCCGGCGAGCCGTGGTGCACGGAACACCGTTGCCGCGCACAGCAGGCGGGGGAGGAAGCGTCCATGGCGAGCAGCGCGTAAGCCATGCCATTGCCGGGGCAAGGTCGGCGTTTGGCGGCGGTGCTGCCATGGGAGCGGAGACCGGGGCGGAGTTCCTGTGAGGCTGTGATCGGGTCCGGTTTGAAACCGTGAAACCGTGGGGTACAGACCGCTGCCATATCATCTTCTGCGGTTTGGGCTGGATTTTGCCCAAAAACCGTCAAACCCGGACCATGAACAGGGTTAGTGGCGATGGGCCGTGAATTATTGAGGCGTGATGGCGACAAAGGGGGGGTCGCGTCGCCCGGCGACCCGCGCGTGTCGAGCGCTCGTGTGGTGTGCGCGCCGGGATTGTGGTGCTACGGTGTCCGCCGCGGCCGATATATCCATCCATACAAATTCCAATCCAGCTTTTCGAGGATTTGTACCTGAAATCCGGAATCATTCATTCATTCATTTTCATTCGTTCCGGGTGAGCGAACCGCTCGCTTCCCACGGAAATTGGAAGCGCAGCGCAGCCGCAGGGACTGCAGGAAGGAACGCGACGACATTGCTGGCGACGGCAGCAGGAAAGGAAGATTGACGGCGACAGATCCAGTGAAAACAGAAGCGACGATGCTTACTTTGGTGCAGTAGGCACAAGAAAATACTCCATCGACAACACGTCAAATACGTCATTGGCCGGGCAGTTCGCGGTTTGATTTACGGTGTGCTTGTGTGCGGATAAATATATCGGCGATGGTTGGCATGCCTGTCGATTAAACATAGTCCGATCAATTTGTTGTATCTGAACTAATACGGTGTCTACATGCATGGCGCATCCGCACGAATCACGGGGGCGATTGACAGGATACCTAACCTACCACAACCAAATTTTTTGCCATTGGGGGCAGGGGGAGAGACGGTTGCGATAATAATTAGACGTCCCACTCAGTCTGCGATCGATGATCGGAACAATATAACAACATAAAAAATAAGGCTGCGGTCGTTTGTTTGCTGTGCTGAGGGCCTATGCCCCCGTCGTAAGTGCTTCATGGGACTTGTGTGATGATGATTATTCGAATGACTTTTGTGTGACCAAACATTTTTTTTCTCTTTCCATTGGAAAATCCTGAGCCTGCTAAGGCCTAGAGGAATAGTGAAGTGAAAGAATTTATCATCCTTCTAGGGTAGATGAGTCAGTGCATCTTTCTCTATTTGGGATGATAAGCAACTTGTAGAACAATTGAGAGAGATCTAGAGAGATGGCGAGAGAGGGGTAAGGTTACCGACCATCCTCAGGCAGCCCGGTGGTAGCAGTGGAGCATGTGTCAGTGGAGGGGTGTCAGTGGAGCATGTGTCGGCGAACGAGGTAGCACAGGCGCCCGGTGGGGTCGTGGATGGCAGCGGTGGAGCATTCCGTCGCTCATAGTACTCCTTGATCGGTTAGGGACTAAGGTGGGGATTGTGGCGGCCACAGTACAAACCTCATAGTGCGAGCCTCTAGCCTCCACCTTTATTGTGTTGTGCGGCGGGCCCACTAGCCATGTAATTGGGCTGGGTGCCCCCGGCTAAAGCACCTTGTCAGGTGTGACTCGAAACCAGTCCTTATTTTTTGGCCATTTAGGCCCTGACTTGAGCCTGATATTATGCTAGTGTTTTTTTCCCCTCATCAATCCATTGGGTGGTCATTTTTTTTTCTTCCAATGTTTTTTCAAGTTATTAGGTCGAGTTTTGGGTAAAAAATTGCAATCCATGTTCAATCCAATGGTGTTAAAAATTATAGCCCGAGGTTGGGCATGCCATCCAATGCTAAGTGAACAGAAAGTAGCAAAAGGGATTGGGATGTCACATTCGCCGACCATTGCTTGGGGTTAGCTGTGGGCACTCTAGTTACCTCATTAATATGTGTTTTATGAATTTTTTTTTTGATTTTGATACCAAAATTTTGTATTGAGAATACAATACCTAACATTTCGAATACCTTAAATTTCGTGTTCCGGTATTCCTAGACTATTCAAAATCTTGAAAAATCATCAAAATTCTGAAGAGATAGAACTACGGCCACAGTTTAAGCAATATAAACAACTCTAATAAAAGATACACTCATTACACCATAAATGAGTAGGCCCAATTACATCACTATTAACAATTTAACATTAGATAATAGCACAATCAATCAATCACAAATACTCTTTCCGTTCAAAATTATAAGTCGTTTGACTTTTTTTTTGATACATATATTTTGCTATGTATCTAGTAAAATGCATGTAAAAAAAGATCAAACGACTTATAATTTCGAACGGAGCGAGTACTAAATAGCATATAGTATATATATTTTTTTGGCTAAAACGGGTACCATGGTCCATGGCTTAATACCAAAATTACCTGCGATTTTTTTTTTGGTGGGGGTTGGGGGGTGCATTTAGTACCCGAAAATCAGGTATTTGTATTTTGGGTTTGGATATTTTTATAGTCGGGTTGAGTAATTTGGGTTCAGATTTCGGGTTCTATGCCACCCATACTTGGTGTAATGGGCTTGATCCTCCTCCCATAGACGTGATATCGGACGCTGGAGGTCTCGGCTTCTTCGCGACGAATGGTAGCCACGGGCCAAGGGCCATTGTCCGGTGATGATCGATCAGTTGGGATACGCAGCGGAGGATCACAGCGCCGGCGCCAGGTGCCCTCGCCATCCACGAAACCGGATGGAGGCAACCGGGCACTGCGAATGTCGGTGGCCACGAGTCACGAGTTCCTATGGATGCAATGCGCCGATGCTTTGAGTTTTTAAGATGTGCTCCATGGGCTTCCAGCACAGCAGCAGCGTGTGCTGGCGTGCATGGAGTGGAATGCGTCACGACTGACGTAGCCGCCAGCCTTCATGCTCGACGCTTGAGTCTGACTGTATTTCCATTCGCCAATTCGCTAGAAAAAGAATCGCAAAAAAAAAAAGAATCGCAAAAAAAAAATTCGCTAGAAAAACGGATCGAAACCAGGTGCCTAAGAAACGGGCCTCCAGCCGTCCACAGGAGGACGGGAGCGGTCCAGACCGAAAACCATAGTACCACTAGTCCACTACCACTATACCAGTCTACCATACAGTATTTCAGATAGAGGCAGTCCGCAGTCAGGCAAGAATAAACTCCGCCCTCAACCCCAACGAAGTTGACAGAGCGAAATGGACGGTAGTAATAGCAATTAGGAACCACCAACGAATTTCATCTTATAAAAGGAAAAAAAAGGAACCAGAAACACACACGGTCCATCCCCAGAAATGACTAACACTACAACTATCAACCAAGTAAGAATGTACATTAGGATTACCTGAAAAGAACCACATGATCGAGTCCGGAAAGCAAAAAAAATGTGGACCCGTACAGGAAGAAGCTCCCAAGGGGCAAGGGCGCCGCACAAGAGTTGTTAGCTGTTACATCTCACCGAGTTCTCACGGCTCTTCATGGGACGCCAGAATTTGGCACGAAGTAACTTCTGTCGACCAATCTCAGCACTATTCCGTCAAAATATGATGGGAGGAGACACGACGGCAACACAAAGCCCGTCGATAGAGGTTCTGGCGGAGGAAGTATCATGGCATCCCCGTTCTTCTTGCTCAACATTCCAATCACGCTCAACCGCATTCCTTCTCTGATATACCTGTAGTCATGTGAGATCATACTGTTCAGTTTACAAGGGTTCAAATACGTAGTCCATAGAAAAAAGGGAATGGATATTCTGGATCATTTGATTACCCTTCCTCGAGACGGATAACCTGAGCTTCTTCAGAAGAAAGGTTTCTTTCTTCGAGCCAATATTTTAGAGTGGAAGATAACTCAGTATCCCTGCTTGTAGTCACCAGAGGATTTTCATCGATCAGAGGCACAACCTTTGAGTGGTGCCCAGCTTTCACCAAGGCTCTTTTACCTGATTTTGCATCCGTTATGTAGAAATCAGCAGCAAACCTCTGCCCAACCCCACAGAATGTTTGAATAAGAAATATATCATATTTGACAACTTAAACTCTTATTAAGGTGTTATTGTCTACAATAGAGCTTATAGATTGACTTTTTGGAACTAGGAAAGTCATTGGTGAACAATATTAATTGAAACAAAATATTAAATTGCAAGTACTTGTAATATTGTTCAGATATGCAACAAGACTCTTCAAATAATACAACGGAGAACTCTAACATAGAACTAGTGTCAGGGGAAGAACAACGCGAAGTTAGTTGTATCCTGGGGACCTTTTTTTCAGTGTCTTGCAAGAAACAGAAGAATATAGGTGTTGCAATACAATATACTGAAACTAAAGCAATAGAAAGAGACTTAGCTATTCTATATTTCTTTTGCTAGCACTAGCATTATCATTTTGAAAAAAAAAAGGAATGTTTCAGAAGAAATTGGATTGCATTAGACTCCTGTAGGGCATGACAAACAAACACATCAGGGCATAAGGAAGAAGATAAAGGAAAGGATCTACCTATATGTTTCATATAAAAACGCGTAAGAGGACATTGAAACTGAGAGCATATGACAACAAGCATTATTACCTCAGCATGTGCTAATTTCCACTTGGAACTTTGATTCCAAGGATTTAGTGTCATGGAACCCCATCTAGCACATTTTCTTAAAAGAGTAGATGTGTATACACAATTCTCAACCTTCTCATATGAAGAGATCAGTGAAATATCGCCACATGAAACAAACTGCATGAAAGAATGAACAAAAAATTGAGATTAGGATACAAGGAATACTGAAACCAACTCATGCCTAAGTCGGTAATTGTGGCGCTCATATGACAGAAAACATAAAGCAGCAGTGGTACCAAAAATGTGAAATGGCTGGCTAAAACTGCAAAGGAGCTGTTCCTGCCTCTTATTCAGAAGGTTTTATCACTCGAAACTGAACAATGGATCCAAAGTAACAGCTATTAATAGATAAGGTACTGTGAAAATAGTCAGACACAAGATTCGGATAAAGGGTGGGCCCTCTCTCCCCCTCCCACCCACCCACCGACCCACCCCCGTTGCAAGGTCATCGCACATATGTTTCTAAGCTGCCGTTCACAGACATCTAGTGCGAGTGAGTAAAGTGCAGAGAAGCGCAATGCAGATGCGAACAACAGCTCAATTGCAAAGCACAAATGCTGCAGTTCACAGCGTTGAGCACAATTTCTCAGACCAACTGAGGATTCACGATGAAGGAAATGTAACGCGCGTGCGAACGGGAAACATACTCCGGTGATCTTGACGAGCTGGCCATCGGCCGCGACGCGGAGGCTGGACGCCTGGAGCCCGTCCACGAACCGGCGCAGCGCGCGGCCCGACGCCGCGTCGGCGGCATTCCACAGGAGGAACGCCGCCACGGCCGCCGAGAGGAGGAGCGCCACGACGAGCAGCGCGGCGCTGTGCACGACGGCGAGGACGAGGGCGCCGACCCCGAGGCCCACCGCGAGCAGCGCGGTGACCGCCCACGCGGCCGCCCTCGGGAACGGCGCGCCCGCCGCGGAGGCGGCGGTGGCGCAGAGGTCGTTCAGGGACGCCGCCGACGCCGAGGTGGCTGCGTCGGCGTCGGTGGCGGCGTCATCGTCGGCGGTGGCGCCGCGGCGCTTCCCGTCCTCGCGTGCCCCCGGAAGCATAGCGGCATCGGCTTGGTGGTTGCGGGGGGTGGGGTTGGGGGGCGACTCGTCTCGTCTCGGGCTTTGGCCTTCGCCTTTTGACCTTTTTGTCCTCGTTTCTCCATGGTGGGGTTTGGTATTAGCGTGCGGTTTAAGGAAACCGGCTTCGGTACTTATCAAACTGACGTGTGGGACCACGTATGTCCTGGCCCCAGTCGTCAGCGTAACAAAAGATAGACGATGACAAGTGCATCCGTGTTACTTTTTGGGGCAAAAAGAACGCGCACAGCTCGTCCAGCACATGACATGTGGGTCCTCCAGTGCTGTACCACGGGCGTCAGCGACTATTGGCGCGTCACTGGCCCGTGGGCGGAGCACGGGTGCAGGCAGCAGGGCGGGGATCAGGCGTTGCGTGCTCACATAAGGTGGTGCGCTCATCATCACCGGTGGGACTGACACTGAATCAGCTGATAGATTCGTACCGGCACCGTTTGCGCAACGCACACCTGTGTCTGACGAGTGGTCCCAGGGCCCAGAGTGACGAGTTCGAGTACGGTACTTCGTAGATCAAGTGGAGGAGGTGACGTGGGAACGTGCTGGACAGAAGGATTACGAAACTGACAGTGGTTTAAGCTTCCTTTTTCGGTGGATTAGTTAATAGTATAAGCCCATCCAAATCCAATGGTACTACTGTTACTAGGCTATGAGTATGACAGGCGGTCAGGGGTTACTGTAATCTGTTTTTTTTTTTTCTCCTCGTCTCTTCTCGACACGAGTTTGAGCCCCCGCTTCTCCCGAGACCGACACGAGTATGACAGGCGGTCAGGGGTTACTGAGTAGTGACACCGGAAAGCGAGCAGCCCCATTCGGCGAAGCGGCTCTGCCCAACGTCCGTCCGGCCGTCCCTCACCCCACAGTCTGCAGTCTGCACCGCACACTGCTCCATTCAAGCCGTACTCTGGGTCAAACCGTCACAAATGGTAACCGTATCCGTATGGGAGTACTGTACTAGTGGTGTACGGACTGTTTATTCTTGGCGCTTGTGTTCGCGGCGTCGGTGTGGGCGTACTACGGCCTCACGGAGTCACGGGAGCCTTGGACGCATCGGCACTTCTGCGACGCCGACGAGGTTCGAGGGAGCACTGTTTTGGTCCCGCCATATTCTGGTACAGATGGATCACACGACGACGGCCTCTCGCGCGTGAACGGCGATGGCATCTGAACTGGATGGAATTTTTTTTATTTTTAATTTTTTTTTAAAAAAATTTACAAAAATAATCGGCCGTTTCAAAAAATGACAGAACTAGTCGCCTACAGTGGGCGTTTTTTAAAAAACGCCCACTGTCTGGGCGTTTTTTGTGACGTGGCAAACGGCCGACCGACGCCGGTGCCGGCGTTTGTGGGCGGCCCCCTGGTGGGCGTTTTTTGGCCACCTGGGGGCCGCCTGCAAAACAGGCGAGGCCGGCCGTGCACTTTTGCAGGCGGCCCCCTGGCCGCCAAAAAACGCCCACACAGTGGGCTTTTTTTGGCCGCCAGCTATACATACCCAGCCCCCCCTCAGATTTTCATTATATTCACTAAAATTTTCAGAAAAAAAGGAAGAAGAGAGGAGGGAGGAGAAGGAAGTAACGGCGAAGCCCTGCCAGTTTGAGACCTCGGCTTTTAGGTAAGTTTCTTATACATTACAGGTCTGTTGCTATGCATTAGTAAAATATAATGTGCACTAGAGTTATTTAGTTTTTAGTTGACTCTGGGTAGATCTGTGAGTAGTATGTATATTAGATCTATAAATAATGATGTTTCTTTTATGATTTAAACAATGGATTGCATGATTTGAAATGTGACGAATATCGTATTTTCTCTGAATAGATATG
>CM041640.1:21463489-21479637 GCA_023333625.1 Bothriochloa decipiens | reverse complement strand
CACTACTGCTAGGCGAGAAGTGATAGGAAGGTATATGCATGGGATGGAGCTAACACCCTACCGAGACGATCATGGCACCCCCTTCGGGAGTGGGTACATGGCATGGCATCCTCTTCGGGAGCGGATACATGCTCTCTTCACAATTCCAGTGATCCAGTGCTGGATGGTAGAGTGGCATCGCCTATGGCAGTAGGCGCCCGGAATCTGCCTAGGTGCGCGCGTGCATCGATGATGGTTATCTGGTGGATTAGTGAAACCTCTGCAGAGTGTATGGTTGATCGATCGATACATATGCCGAATCCTCGGCTATGGACCTTTCCTATGTTTCGCATGCACCGGACTAGTGAGTGGAGTGTTCTACCTTCCTCTGAGTGTGTTTTTCGGCCGTGAGCCAGTTTGAGGGCTGCGGGCCGCTGAGGCAAGCCAAGAGGGAGTTGGCTTGTCGACCAGAGTCTGAGAGGGTATTGGAGATGAGATGAGATGATGCTACAGATATGGATGGAGATAGATGAAGGGAATGGGTTTGTGTTTAAAACTTGTTTATTATACTTTTGTTTTATATACTTGAACAATTCATAGGAAACCCAACCTTTATAGGTTCCTTTTGAGATACCCTTATTTTGCACCCACTTCCACAAAGCAATGCATAGGGTGGGAGTGTGGCCAGTACAAATCGTACTAAAAATTTGGTTTCAGGTTCAAGGAGTGAGTACTCATCTGGGGAGTACAGCGATTGAGGGTTTCGTGCCTACGCTCAAGTTGGAGAGAAGAAGATAGCTTCCGCACCTCAAGCTTTTATTGTTATGCTGCATGAACTCTGATTCCGCCCTGTGGCGATGTAATAAGTTATTGTAACTCCCTCTATTTGCACTCTTTTGTTCGATGTATGGATTATGGATTCAACTGTTATCGGGTAATGTGATTTAAATGGTCATATTACACTCCGACACTGTGGATTTCCCTTTGTGGAAATCAAGGTCGTTTCAGATCCTCTTGGAGCTCTCAAATCGATCACTAGAGCTTTCTCTCTCATTTGATTGCGGCTCAAATCAAAGGAGTGAGAGAGGGAGGATTGAGAGCTTCTTGTTCTAGAGTTTGCAATGGGGAAGAACAAGATAGAGGAGGCAGCTTCTCTGCGTTTTCGTTGGAATAGAATGAATGAATTGAGAAATGGGGTGAGACGGGTTATATACCCGACTCTCACATGAACTACCAAAAATTCCGGTTAACCCTCACCGAAACTTTCGGTCAGTCCAGATCTAGCCGTTGAAGGCGCCAAATCTATCCGTTTTGTGCGAAGTCAACCCAGATCTGGCCTACCGGAACTTCCAGTCACCTGACCGGAACTTTCGGTCATCCACCGGAACCACACCGGAACCTCCACCGGAACTTCTGGTCAGCCCGAGATCTGACCGTTGTGCTGTAAACTGGGCTGATCGGAACTTCCGGTCAGAGTACCAGAACTTCCGGTGACAGCCGAAACTTCCGGCAGGAGACCGGAACCAAAAGAACGCACGCGGTCGCTCGCGAAATGTCAACTACCGAAACTTCCGGTCCGTTTATCAGAACTTCAGGTGACCACTGGAACTTCCGGTCGTGAACCAGAAGTAAATCAGGGCACGCGGTTGCTCGGGCTGGACTGACCGGAACTTCTGGTCCAGGCCCACCGGAACTTCCGCTGGTCCAGCACCACCCCACACTAAAACAGGCATATCTCTTAGCCCCGGACTCCGTTTTTGATGATCTTGGACTCTATGGAAAGCTTATTCAAAGGACTACACCACCACCATATCCTCTTTATCCCAATCATTAGGGATCAAAGCATTTTTCCAAATCAAGAACCATCACCTTCTCTTTTTCAGCACAAGAGTTCTTCAAAATTTCTCAAGGGAATATCTCAACCATCTCAACAAGCCACTAAACCCCAATGCATATGCAAAATGAAATTCAATTTTAGTGGCACTAGATGAGTAACGCAATCATAATATTCCCCTCTTAATAGTACGGTTATCAAACCTAAATCACTCACACCCTCTATGGTGTCTTGAGTGCAAACCAAAAATGACTCTATAGATTATACCTTTGCCTTGAGCCCATTTTGTCGATCCTCCAACTGCCAAGCCTATACATGACACATGACACTCCATGTCATCATGCAACCGTCTTGGTCCATCGATCTCGATATTACTTGCTCTTCACTGTTGGTCGGTCCATCGGCGCTAAGTCTTGCCCAAGCTTCACCATCGAATGGTCCTTCGCTTCGAAGCCTCAACTTGCCCTTCACACTTTCAACCGATCCATCGAGCCAAGCCCATCTTGATCTTCACCATGCTTAGATTACATAACTTCATGTCATGCCTTGTAACGTCCCGCCTCCTCGAGGCCGGGCCCGCTTACATCTGGCCGCTTATCTAGGACATAGACTGCCCTCATAGACCAACACTAGTCTTTTCTGCGCACTTTGTCCTCACTCGTGCGCACCCGGGAAGACTTCCCGATCGGTCACCCATCCCTAAATTGCTCCAGGCCAAGCATGCTTAACCTCAGAGTTCTTTATTGATGGGCTTCCGAAAAAGAAGTTGCAACTTGTTGGTATGAGTATCCTATTAATCCTATTAAGCCCTGGGCCAGGGTGTTACATACTCACCCCCTTAGGAGACCGACGTCTGTCGATACCCTAGACACGGGTACCCCAGACCCCTGGCTTACCAAACTAAAACCCCGCAAAATCAGCATCTTGACCCCTCCGATAACCTCCCGCGCTAACGTACGAAGGCCCATAGGCTGAGACGTATCGGACTGGCCAGCGAATGAACAACGACGGCCCAAAACCAAAGCCCGCTCGAGAGGCTACCGAACGGACTAGTACTGTATAACCGAGAGGTTACCGAACGGACCAGTACTGTCCACCCGAGAGGATACCGAACGGACTAGTACTGTATACGCGAGGGTACGATTCGAGCGACCCCTCGAGGACGGAACTTCATCCTTCGAACGAGCCTGCCTTCGAGGACATAACTTCGCCCAGCGAACGAGCCTCCCCTCGAGGATGGAACTTCGCCCGGGCGAATTTGCAGCCCTCGAGGACAGTGCACCCCTCGGCCACCAACTCCCCCGTACGGATCCGAGCGCATTTAATGCGATCTATCTAGCCCCGCCTAACCGCATGGCCACAGTTACGGTAACAATTACAGGCGTGGCGGTCAAATCAACTTTTACCGCCCATACCCCGGAATCCCGCAAGTCATATTACGCTGTTGCGCCATACCGAGCGCTGTGTCACGACCCGCACCGCCTCGAGACGTATAAACTAACGTGTTTTTCGTGTCTTCCGAGATTCGGTGTTATCCAGCGAAGCTCGACCTCCTCGGCACGACCCCCTCGGCTCCGGCCAAGACCCTCGACCGTCGCCCCTCGACTTCACCGAGCGAACCCTTGAGCTGAACTTCAACAATTCCCGACGCGACGGCTGCAGGGCCTCCCATACCGACGTACATCACAACAGCGGCACCGACGTGATCGGCCTCAACGTCGTACGTCATCAGCGTCATACGAACTCGAAATACATGTACACCTGTGCCCCTCCTTCGTCTATAAAAGGAGGCGCCAGGGCGTTAGAGAAAAGGACCGGACTCAGACCGGGAGAATCTAGAGCATAGAAACATTAAGGCTTTAGATCACAGAGCGACAACGTGAGCCTGTGCAAGGTCGAGAGCAAGGCGTCCGAACGCCCCAACTCCACCTTACACTCCTCACACCAGCTTGTACTTTCCCCTGTACTAGCACTTCGGTGCAAGATAACACGAATCATCCTCCCCCCGCTAGACGTAGGGCCTTCTTTGCCCGAACCAGGATAAATTGTTGTGTCCTTCTTGCATCACCCACCGGATTAGAGAGCACGCGAATACAATATTACTCGTTGGTGTAAACCCCTCGAGGGTCAGAACACCGACAGTTGGCGCGCCAGGTAGGGGAGCCGCGTGTCACTAACGATTTCCCGCCATTTTTTCGGATGGGCGATTTTGTTTCACCACTTCCGCACAGTACGGTGATCTGGTTCGGGAGCCTGGAGTTCATGACCCTCGGCCAGGGCTACGACATGACCCTGCTCTCGGTCAGTGACCCAAACGAAGGTCGCGGTACGCCCCCACATTCATGGGGAGCCGCTCGCCAGTCTTATGACCATGCTTCCACATCCAGAAGGAGGCACGGTCGGCGCCATCATCGCCGTCAACCCGAGTCGAGAAGGGTCCCCGCGGCTTTCTCCACGCCCCTGACCGGAGATGAGAAACCTCTTGTTGAGGGAGTATCTGACACGAGTTTAGAGGCAGAGGGCAAACCGGCAGGATCCCAGCACAACCCTGACTCCACTTTCACCGTGCGCTCGTCGGGGAAGCGCGACGAAACCCTCGCTCGATCGAGCTCGCTTCCGTACGGGCTGTTCGAGCGTCGTCGGTGGCCTTCGTCCGACTTCAACAATCCCACGACGATGACTACGACAGCGACCCACTCCAACACGAGCACATTGGAGGACCGCCCAGACACCCTTCTCCGCGCGATGACGGACGTGGGGACTGTCACACCGGCCTCCGAGGGTTTGGACTTCGCAAGAGCGCCCGGCCCCCGGAGGTACACCGTCGGCACACTTCGACGGCGGCTGCAGGAGGAGGCGCGGGGGCAATTCCCCGTCTTCTACTGCGGCGACCCTGACTCTGACTCTGATCATTGGGATCCTACCCGTGAGTGCCTCCACATCGACGGTGGCGTCGACTCCGATCAGGAAACCGTCGATCCAGTGGCCGCGGCGTCTACCGCCGTGGCGAGAGACGCTCCCCCCAGAGCAGAGGACCAACAACCAGACGCACCCCGAGAAGCATGCCCTCGTCCTGGCGAGCAGGACGCGTAGATGGCACAGATTCAGGAGTTGCAGGCGAAGCTCGCCGACGAGCAGGAACGCTTGCGCTTACTCGAGCTGACCCTCGAGCAAGAGCGGCGACCGCTCGGCGGTAGAGCCTGAGCCAGGGCCCGAGAAGTCAACCAGCAGATCATCGAGGAAGGAGTACCCGAGCAACCCGCCCACCGTTATCCCCGAGCAAGCCAGAACGTTGTTGCGGTGGCTATGCTGCTTCGCAATATGCCCGCACCGTCCAACTCGCAAGCTCGGCGGATACAACGCGAGGTCGAGGACCTCCTCCGAGTTGCTGCTGTCCAACAAGCCGAGAGCTCAGCCTCGAGGCGTCGAGGGGCTGCCTCCGAGCCTCAGGTCGAGCCCTCCCGGCCCGAGAGGGAGGGCTCGGTCGATCAGGGGGCAGCCCCCCGACAGAAGTAGAACCCGGCCCGAGAACCTATCAACGATGACCACGCTCCCCGCGACGCGTGCCTCGACATCGTCGAGAACCGCAGACGCAAGCACGGGGATGCCGAGGATCGAGGGTACAGCGCCCATCGTGGAGGGCGTTACGACAACGAAGAAGACCAACAGGCCCCAGAGCCACCGGGCCCCCGGGTCTTCAGCAGGAGGATCCGCTGCGCCCAACTGCCCGACAAGTTTTGACCTCCCATGAGCCTCGTCAAATATAACGGCGAAACCAATCCCGAGCTCTGGCTAGCCGACTTCCGATTGGCTTATCAGGCGGGCGGGGCGCGTGACGATCACGCCATCATACGTCACCTTCCCCTGTTCCTGTCTGACACCGCGCGTAGGTGGCTCGAGGAGCTTCCCCCCGACCAGATTCGCACTTGGACCGACCTTGTCCGTATCTTCGAGGGGAATTTCAAAGGTACCTACGTGCGTCCCGAAAACTCCTGGGAACTGCGCAACTGCAAGCAGAAGCCAGGGGAGTCTCTCCGTGACTTTGCTCGACGATTCTCCAAGCTCCGCACCGAGCTGCCCCACATCTCCGATCTCGACGTCGTCCTAGCGTTTGTTGCGGGTACAACCTGCAAGGACCTAGTTCGCGAGTTAGGGCGTAACCGCCCCGACACCGTCGATGAGCTCATGGATGTGGTCGCCAACTACGCGGCTGGCGAAGAAGCCGTCGGCGCCTTCTTCAGCGATGTGAAGGACAAGAGAAAAACGCCGGTAGCCGACAACGCCGAAGGCTCGAGCAAAGGGTCGAAGAGAAATAACAACAAGAAGAAAAACCAACAAGGCAAGCGGGAGGCTGCAGAAGATGATCTCGTCGCTGCAACCGAACGCAAAAGACCTCGAGGTCCCCCCGCGCCCCCCGAGGGCGCCATCTTCGACAAGATGCTCGAGGAGCCCTGTCCTTATCATAAGGACGGGGCAAGGCACAAGCTTAAGGACTACCGCATGCTTCGAAGGCATTTCGAGCAAGTGGGCGTGAAGAAAGGTGACGACAAGAAAGACCAAGGCGGCGGTAAGGGAGACAACGGGGAAGACGCAAAATTCCCCGAAGTCTATGACTGCTACATGATCTACGGGGGTCCCTCGACCCAGCTCACGCCCCGACAGCATAAGCGGGAGCGTCGAGAGGTCTTCTCCGCTCGTGTCGCGACGCCTCACTACCTCGACTGGTCTGATGCACCCATCACGTTCGACCGCGATGACCATCCGGATCGAGTCCCCAACCCCGGGGCCTATCCGCTCGTCGTCGACCCGATCATCATCAACACCCGCCTCTCAAAGGTCCTCATGGACGGCGGCAGCAGCCTAAACGTCATCTACCTCGAGACCCTCGACCTCCTGGGAGTCAGGAGGCACCAACTCCGACCCAGTGCCGGGGGGTTCCATGGCGTCGTGCCAGGGAAGAAGGCTTTCCCCGTCGGCCGTATCGAACTTCCTGTCTGTTTTGGCACCCCTGCCAACTTCAGGAAAGAGACCCTCACCTTCGAGGTGGTCGGGTTTCACGGAACGTATCACGCCATCATCGGCCGGCCGGGCTACGCGCAGTTCATGGCGATCACGAACTACACCTACCTCAAGCTCAAGATGCCAGGACCCAAAGGCGTCATCACTGTCGCCTCCTCCTACGAGCACGCGTACGACTACAATGTTGAATGCGTCGAATATGGGGAGGCCGTCGAGCAAAATGCCATGATAGCCGCGACCCTCGAGCACCTCACCGACGAAATGCCAGATCCCAAGCGACACGTCGGCAACTTCGAGCTAGCACAAGACACCAAGAAAGTCCCCCTCGATCCGAGCTGCCCATGCGAGAAGGTGCTAACGATCAGCGCCGACCTCGAGGACAAATAGGAAGTCGTGCTCGTCGACTTTCTCCATGCGAACGCCGATATGTTTGCATGGAGTCCTTCGGATATGCCGGGCATACCGAGGGAAGTCACCGAGCACGCCTTGGAAATCCGGGCCGGGTCCAGACCGGTGAAGCAACGCCTGCGCCGCTTCGACGAGGAGAAGCGCAGGATCATCGGCGAGGAGGTACACAAGCTTTTGGCGGTTGGATTCATCAAGGAAGTTCATCACCCCGAATGGTTAGCTAATCCCGTGTTAGTTAAGAAAAAGAATGGAAAGATGCGGATGTGTATTGACTATACTAGTTTAAACAAAGCATGTGCCAAAGTTCCATTTCCTTTACCACGCATTGATCAAATTGTCGACTCTACCGCGGGGTGTGAAACCCTCTCGTTCCTCGATGCTTATTCTGGCTACCACCAAATTAAGATGAAAGAGTCCAACCAGCTCGCGACTTCCTTCATCACACCTTTTGGCATGTACTGCTACGTGACAATGCCCTTTGGCCTCCGAAACGCCGGGGCAACGTATCAGCGGTGTATGCTACATGTCTTCGACGAACACATAGGCGACATGGTCGAAGCCTACGTCGATGACATCGTGGTCAAGTCCAAAAGAGCGAACAACCTCATCCGAGACCTCGAAATCGCGTTCGGGTGCCTTCGAGCCAAAAACATAAAACTCAACCCCGAGAAATGTGTCTTCGGAGTGCCTCGGGGCATGCTCCTCGGATACATCGTCTCCCAGCGCGGGATCGAGGCCAACCCCGAGAAGTTGGCGGCCATCACGCGAATGGGGCCGATTCGGGATCTCAAAGGCGTGCAGAGGGTCATGGGCTGTCTCGCGGCCCTCAGCCGCTTCATCTCATGTCTAGGGGAGAAGGCCATGCCTCTGTACCATCTCTCGAAAAAATCCGAGCGATTCACGTGGACCACGGAGGCCGAGGGGGCCCTCGACGAACTCAAAGCCAAGCTGACGTCCACTCTGATCCTCGTCCCTCCTCGACCAGCAACGTCGACTGAACCGCCTGAGCCCCTCCTCCTCTATGTCGCCACAACCACCCAGGTGGTCAGCGCGGCCATAGTGGTAGAGAGGCAAGAGGAAGGACGCACCTTGCCAGTCCAACGGCCAGTTTATTTCGTCAGCGAAGTGCTTTCGGAAACAAAAATCCGCTACCCACAGGTGCAGAAGCTGCTCTACGCCATCGTCCTTACACGTCACAAGCTCCAACAATACTTCCTCAGCCACCCGGTTACTGTGGTATCCTCGTTCCCCTTGGGGGAGATCATCCATAACCGGGAGGCCGCTGGAAGGATTGCCAAGTGGTCGGTCAAGCTAATGGGCGAGACCATCACCTACGCACCACGGAAGGCCATCAAGTCTCAAGTGCTGGCGGATTTCGTCACCGAGTGGACCGACACTCAGTTTCCACCAGTCCAAATTCAAGCCGAGCTGTGGATGATGTACTTCAACGGGTCGCTCATGAAGACAGTAGCAGGTGCGGGCTTGCTCTTCATTTCGCCCCTCGGAGTCCACATGCGCTACGTCATTCACATCCACTTTGTTGCTTCTAACAACGTCGCGGGGTACGAAGCGCTTGTCGCCGGATTACGAATCGCCCTTGAACTCGGGGTCTGACGCCTTGACGTTCGAGGTGACTCGTAGCTAATCATTGACCAAGTGATGAAGGCCTCGAGCTGCCACGACGCCAAGATGGAAGCATACTGCAACGAAGTGCGCAAGTTGGAAGACAAATTCCACGGCCTCGA
This sequence comes from Bothriochloa decipiens, assembly GCA_023333625.1. Classification (NCBI taxonomy): domain Eukaryota; kingdom Viridiplantae; phylum Streptophyta; class Magnoliopsida; order Poales; family Poaceae; genus Bothriochloa; species Bothriochloa decipiens. The sequence continues at coordinate 21,470,652 of CM041640.1, read as the reverse complement.
GCTTAGTCATATCGCTCGACGATACAACGAAGCCGCGGATGAGCTCGCGAAAATCGTGTCGACTCAAGGTACAGTCCCTCCGGATGTGTTCTCGAGGGACCTCTTCGAGCCCTCCGTCGATTTGGGCTCGGGGGCTTGCTCTACGCCCTCGAAGCTCCATCCCATGACCTCGATCGGGGCCCCCTCGACCGGGGCCCAAGTTATGGAGATCCAGGAGACATCTCCTCCGTCGAACCCGCCACCGGATTGGCGAGCCCCTTTACTCAACTGCCTCATTCGGGGAGAACTTCCTGAGGACCGGACCGAAGCTCGACGGATCGCACGACGGGCCAAGTCCTACGTCATCTACGGTGACTGCAAGGAACTCTACAGGCGAAGCCCCTCAGGTGTTCTTCAGTGCTGCATTACCATCGAAGAAGGCAGGAGGCTCCTCGAAGACATACACTCGGGAGCCTGTGGCCACCACGCAACACCAAGGACCCTCGTAGGCAATGCCTTTTGACAGGGCTTCTACTGGCCGACCGCCGTTTTTGACGCCACGAACATCGTCCGCTCGTGCAAAGGGTGTCAATTCTACGCCAAGCAGACTCACCTCCCAGCTCACGCCCTACAAATGATCCCCATCACCTGGCCGTTTGCGGTCTGGGGGCTCGATCTTGTGGGGCCTCTCAAGAGGACGACCAAAGGGTACACGCACCTGCTTGTTGCCGTCGATAAGTTTACCAAATGGATCGAGGCCTGGCCCATCAGCAACATCCGCTCCAAACGGGCGGTCGAGTTCTTCACCGACATCATCCATCGCTTCGGGGTCCCGAACGTCATCATCACTGACAACGGCACGCAGTTCACCGGCAAGAAGTTCTTGGATTTCTGCGATCGCCATCACATCCATGTGAATTGGTCTGTGGTTGCACATCCTCGAACTAACGGCCAGGTCGAGCGCACCAATGGCATGATTTTGCAGGGCCTCAAGCCAAGGATCCTCAAACGCCTCAGCAAGCACGGAAAAAAATGGGCCGCGGAGTTGCCATCGGTCCTATGGAGCTTAAGGATGACACCTAGTCGAGCCACGGGGTTCACCCCATTCTTCTTGGTCTATGGGTCTGAGGCCGTCCTCCCCACTGACCTCGAGTATGGTTCCCCTCGACTAAAGGCGTACAACGAGCAAACCAACGAAGAAGCCCTCGCAAACACCGTCGACCAGGTCGAGGAGGCTCGAGACATGGCGCTACTTCACTCCGCGAGGTATCAGCAAAAACTTCGACGCTACCATGACAAGCACGTGCGCCCGAGGGACCTCCAAGTTGGAGACCTCATCCTACGTCGATGACAGAACAACAAAGGACGTCACAAGCTGACGCCGCCATGGGAAGGTCCATACGCCGTAGCTGAGGTGTTAAAGCCCGGGACGTACAAGCTCGCTAACGACAAAGGCGAAATCCTCACCAACGCATGGAACATCGAACAGCTACGTCGTTTCTACCCTTAGGGCACCAGCGCCCTTGTACATTCTCGCATGTCTTGTACATTTCCGCATGACAAATATAAGGACTACTTTCGATTATAAGTTCAAACTTGTTATTGTACATGCAAGAGGTAGCCTCAATCCTGTCTCACCAGAGTCAAGCCTCCCTCGGGGGCTAACAGGGGGGAACCCCCTAAGTTCCTAAAAATACGAATGATTTTTTTGCACGCCTCCCTTTTCGCTTCCCAACTAAGTTGACAACGCCTCAGACTCCCTAGGGGTCGAGGGCTGTCGAGCCGGAGCTCTCCTACGCCTCCGGGCTATGGTACCTCCACTCGCTCCCCCCTCGAGGGATACGAGTTCACGTCGAACGCTCAGTCGGAAAGCAAAAGTCAGGCGAGCAAATCTCGAGTGTTTCTTCTTTCTCACACCTCGATACGCTTCGCGACTAAGTAGAAAATGCCTCGAACTCCCTTGGGGTCGAGGGCTGTCGAGCCGGAGCTCTCCTACGCCTCCGGGCTACGGTACCTCCACTCGCTCCCCCCCTCGAGGGATACGAGCTTGCGTCAAAAACTTAGTCAAAAAAGCAAAGTCTAGGTGAGAAGAAAGCAGAAAAGGTTCAAAAGTAAAAGGACACATCACATTACGATAGATGTATTAATGTCCAAAAAGGGTTTTCGAAGCCACAATTGAATATAAGTTACAAGAAACTAATTCATTACATGGGCACCCTCGCCCAGTCTTGCCCTACAGTCTTGCCCCGTCACCGCCCTCCTCGACGTGGTACCCTCCATCCACGGGGGGAGGACTTCGCCCTCGAACAACTTCGCCAGCTCTCCCCCCGGCTTCTCGGCGTCGTTGATGAGCCCTCGGCAGCGCTCCTCATTCTCAGCGTCAGTCTTCGAGATGTCTGGAACAAAGCCTTGGGCCACCACGTTCATGTCAAAAACGAAGCCGGAGGAGACCACTGCAAGCGCCCGCTTCACGCCAGTGTGAAACGCCTCCCGCACGCGATCGTGAAGGGTGGCGTCGAGGTAGTAGATCCGGTCCATGAGCGCGGCACCCGGGATGTCTTCTTCGGCACCCTCGACGGGCCTGACCTCCCAGAGGGCGTAGAGCCCATCGAGGGCAACCCGGAGCCGACCAAGAAGCGCCCCCTCCGCCGCAAGGCTCTCCTGCAGTGCCTTGGCGGCGGTCTGGGTTGCAAGCAGCTCGAACTCGATGCCTGAAACACAAAGCAAGAATTTGATAAACCATACGGAAAGAACAAAGATCAAAAACCCTTTGAGGAACTCACCAGCACAGCGAGTCTCGAGGGCGTTGCGATCCCCCAGCACGGCGTCGCGCTCCCCCCGAGCCTCGTCCCGCTCCCGCTGGGCCTCTTTGAAGGCTCGGGTCACCTCCATCTTCTCGAAGCGGAGGGTCTCGAGGGCGCCACTAGCTAGGATGATGGCCTGCTCCTTGTCCTGGAGGGTGGCCTTCATTGCCCCGAGCTGGGTTTCCAGGCCGGCGGCACGGCTCTTCTCCTCCTAGACCAAGGCGGAGAGGGCGTTGCGCGTGGCGGAGACTTCAGCGAAGCTGGCCTCGAGCGAGCGGATGTGCTCCACGGAGCTCTGAGCCTCCACCATGAGCAACTCGACACGCTCCTGGGCTCGGACGCTCTTGACCCTGGCCTTCTCTGATTCGGCCTTTGCCGCGTCAGCCTCCTCCCTGGCACGCTCCCCCTCGAGGCAGGCGGCTTCCCCTCGAGTGGCGTCGGAGTCCGCCTTCGCCCAGGCGGCCTCCTCTTTGGCCTTGGCGGCCTCCTCCCTCGTCTGCTTCAGCTCCTCCTCGAGCTCGGCCACCCTGCTCTGCGTAGAGCGGCCGGCCTCGAGTTGGCGAAGCACTTCCTCCCGGCTGTTGTGCGTTTCGTGGAGGAAGACTGACTTGGAGTAGGACCGCCTCCGCGCCACCTGGGGACAGGAAATCGAGGGTTAAGGCATCCCATACGAAAGAACTTAAAAAACTACATATGGCCTAACACAGCGACTCACCGCGAGGTTCCGGTCAAGGCCTTCGGCGAGCTCGGCGCCCAGTTTCAGCAAGTGCCGTAGCCACGCCCGGGACCGCTCAGCCTCCTCCCAGCACTCGACCTCCGCTGGGTCGTTCATCTCGATCCCCGAAGCGCTGGAATCGCCAAGTTCCCGGAGCACGATGCGCTCCTTGCCCCAATGCGGAAGGACCATCTTGACCTTGGCTCGCGCCAAGGACTCGATCTCCTCCACCACATCGCCCGGAACGCCGTAGCCCACGGCCAACTCCCCCGGGATGCGAAACTCTGATGCGGCGCGGGCACTCCTCAGCCCGGGGTCGGACATCGACCTCCTCAGCACACCGACAGCCGCCGTCTTCTCCGGCTGCTCCGTCGACGGTTGCGGCGCCTGATCCGGTGCTGCTTCCGGCGCCGTCGGAGGCAGCGGATGTGTGGAGGCCTTCGCTTCACCCAACGCCACGACTTGTAGCGCCGGTGGGACCACCGTCGGCGCGTCTTCCGCCGGGCTCGGTACCGAGGCATCCTCCGGTTGTACCCCCGGCAGCCACGGGATCGTCGACGCCTTCGACGCCGTTTCTTGTTCGGCCAGCAACTCGTCCAAAGTAATCACGGACACCCATTGTTTGGGCAGTCCGGAAGTCGCTTCCGCCTCCGACGTCTTGGGCGGTTGCTGCGCCGGCGGGTCCAGCAGCGCCGCGTCCCCCGGCGGCGTCTGTTGCGCCTGCTGATGCTGGGGCTGGCCCCCAGTTTTCTCCTCCTCCTGCTGCGGCCGTGGCAGCTCCGCTTCTTGCAGAGCCCCCTGCTCCTGCTCCCTCCGGACCTCAAGCTCGCACAGCCCCGCCGGCCAGGGCCGCCGCTCTCCCGTCGAGGAGGGAAGGGTCGAGGTCTCCTCACCCTCGAGGTCCACGACGACGACCTCCTCTCCCGGCTCATGGCCCTCGGGGGCTCCCGCCTTGGGTGCAGGGATCGAAGCCTCTGGACCACCAGGAATGGAAGCCCCCGACGTCGGGGCGCCGCCTCCTGGTGCCGGGTCGAGCTCGAGGGCCGCAGGCGGTGACGTCAAGGAGGTGCTCCCTCCCTCATGCGTCCTCCCAGGCACGGAGTCGCCACCCGCCGTGGCCCCCAGAACGCTCGACCCTGCAGCAGGAGTGGAACCCGTCAGCCTACCGTGCGCCATAGCACCAAGGGCTGAGGACAACCACTTGGCTTCCCACGGGGCCAAGGGCCTCGACGACGCACCTGTAGCCGGGGCCTCCGTCTTCACGGCTGCATCCATCTTGAGCCGCTTAGCGAGCGCGAGAGACGCCTCCTCGATCTGGCGCTTGGGCCTGAATGAAAAGCAGAACGGCAAAAAGTTCATTGAAGCGCACAAAGAAGACATAACGAAAAGAAAACGATTCAACGGCACTTACCCGAAGGGTATAGAGGCCTTTCGGGCACCCCTCGAACTGCCCGCAGATTTTGAGACCCCTCCCGAAGCTGAGCTCTTCGCAGGGCCAGGGCTGCTCGGGGCCGTCGGTGGGGTCGCCGCGCTTCCCTGCTTCGACGGGCCTCCTGAGCACGCCTCTGCTCCGCCCGCGTCGACGACCGGGACCGGGTCTCCCGGATCGAAGTGGGTGGGCTCCCGCCTCGAGTACGACGCGAGGGAGGTGATCCCCCTCAAGGCGAGGCCTCGGCCCCCCTTTTTCCACGTCGGCACTCCGAGGCCGACGCCGCCGGCTGAGGGGCGCGCTGCTCCGCCACCTCCTCCTGCACGAAGGGGCGGTCAGCATGGGAGGAATCCGACAGGATGCGATCGAGGTGCCCCTCCACCCCCTCGACGTCATCACTGTCATCATCATCATCTTCATCTCCATCAGAAGGAGACTCCCCCTCCGGGAGCCCATCGCGCCTCTGCTCAGCGCGGCGCTTCGCGAACCTTTCGCGCTCCCGGAGCTTCTTGGCTTTCTTTTTCTCCTCCTCGTCCTTACTCCGCTTCTCTTGTTGGGCGGTGAAGCGTCTTACCTGACGATCGGGAGCGTCCTCCCTCAGTGGAGGCCTCGATCTCCGGTAGTCGATTCTCCCCTGCGCAAAGACGTTTAGTCACAGTGACAAGAAAAAGGGGGGAGAACTCGAAGGGCCCGAATCGGGGCACTCACCAGATCGAGGCAACCCTCCTCCGGCCGCATGGGGAGGCGGTTGACGTCTTCCACCCTGAATGAGCCTGCCACCATCCCCTTCACCCGCGTGACAACTTCCGAGGCGGACGGCCTCTCGCCGGACATCTGGCACCTCCTGAGAAGCTCGGGCGCCGCCGAGGGGAGCATCTCGTCCAACCGCAACGGGCGCTCCATCAGGGGGAGCACCCGTCGACTGTGAAAGGCCGAGGCAACCATCCCCGCCGTTAGGCCCGCTTCTCGAAGGGTCCTCATCACGATGACGAGAGGGTGAAGCCGACGCTGAAGGTCTCCCTCGACACCGAACGGCCAATTGTATGGACGCTCGGCGATGAGCCGCCCGGTGTACGGCGGGAGATAGCCGCCGTCGTTGCGAAGATAGAACCACTGCTCGTCCCACCGGGAGTGGTTTGACCGCCAACCCGGTGGGGATGTACTCGCGTGGCTCCTCTGACCTCCCGGTCTTCAACGTGAAGTTGAGGCACCCCGCTCTGACGATTCGCCTTACTCCGACCGACACCGGGGAGGCGAACCACTCCCCCTTGTAGAGGTGGAGCCATAGCTCCCAATGTGGCTCCATTCTGAGATAGCCCTCGCAGACGGCCGCGAAGATGGCGGCATTGGAGATGGCGTTGGGGGAGAAATGGTGGAGCTCGACGCCGTAGTAGTTCGTCAGCCCCCGCATGAACTCGCTCGGGGGAACGCCGAACCCGTGCCGATGGAACTTGAGGAAGCTCACCACATACCCCTCCGGCGGATTTGGCTCTTCGTGGTCCCTGGGCGGCGCAATCCACTCCGACCGATTCGAATCAGTGACGGGGCAGAGAAGTCCTTCTCTCACCAGCTCGGTCAGCCTTTGCCGTGTCACGATCGACGAGCGCCAGGGCTCGGCGGGCTGCAGGACGGGGGCCATGGCGGCGGCGGCGGCACAGATCTGCTCGGTGGGCGCGGCGGTGGCGGCAACAGCACGAATCTCCTCGGCAGACGGTCGACCAGGAAGGTTCCCAATCGTGACTTCTCGCTCTAAGTTTTTATCCTCACGCGCGCAGGAAAGCAGGAGCTCGGCAGAATGGCAAAGGTGGGAGCGAACGCTTGTCCCCCTCCGTTTTTATACTCGGGAAGAGCAACGGGTGGAGCCCGGCAGCAGGGAAAAGGTAACTTCCCACAATTAATGCGTTTACCTGACCGTTCCCCCCTCGACCCTCGACCGGACACACGCGTCACACCTCTGACAGAGAGCTGTTGCTCGGGCCCGCCACGATCGCACCGCTAAACCCTTCTCCTCAAAAGGCGTGCCTAACGGTAAGAAAAGAGAACCGTCACTCGCTAACGGAGTTTTCTACATAAGGTAAAACGGGCTCTGACCCCGCCTCGAAGTCTCTAGGGAGCGAAGGCCGGTCCTCGTGTGAGGGCTTAACGGCCGCCCTTGAGCACCGCAAAAGAACGGGCTCCGACCCCGCCTTGAAGTCTCGAGGGAGCGAAGGCCGGTCCTCGTGTGAGGGCTTAACGG
>CM041640.1:21411090-21463479 GCA_023333625.1 Bothriochloa decipiens | reverse complement strand
GTCCTCGTGTGAGGGCTTAACAGCCGCCCTCGAGCACCACAAAAGAGCGGGCTCCAACCCCGCCACGAAGTCTCGAGGGAGCGAAGGCCGGTCCTCGAGTGAGGGCTTAACGGCCGCCCTTGAGCACCGCAAAAGAGCAGGCTCCGACCCCACCTCAAACTCTCAAGGGTGCGAAGGCCGGTCCTCGAGTGAGGGCTCAACGGCCGCCCCTGAGCGCCGAAAGAGAATGGTTACTCGTCGACGGAGATTTCCACGAAAGGAGAAAACGGGCTCTGACCCTACCTCAAAGTCTCGAGGGAGCGAAGGCCGGTCCTCGAGTGAGGGCTTAACGGCCGCCCTTGAGCACCAAAATCGGGCTCCGGCCCTAAGTCTCGAAGGAGCGAAGGCTGACCCCACGAACAAGGTTCGACAGCCGCCCTCGAGCACCCGAGTCAGGGGTGACCAAGGGGGAGCCAACACGAGGCCCTGCTCGAGAACGAACTCTCGAGACCCCTTTGGACGCATCCAAGGCGAAACGCTATGGACTTTATGGAATCCCCCCGAAGGGAGGCATCGAGCCGCCGAGACCTATCGAATGGAATCAGAATCCGTAGGACCATTGCGTTTTGCTTTAATGAGACCGCCTCCGGGCCTCCTGCCGACCTCTATCGAACGAGGAACGGGCTCTCGCTTGGATTTTCCCGTTACCAGATCACTGAGAACTTCGCGGCTCGCCCTATCGGGGGCAGTCCGATGCTTCTCGCCTCACATCCGATCGAAAGGACTCGTGAGAAGAATGCCGAGGTCAGCAACGCCCCAGCCGCACGAGTCTCGGGGGCTCGCCTGTGCCCGGCGCCCCTCGACGAAAGAGGGTCAAAAATCCCCCGGGGGCTCCCGTCGGTAAAGCGCTATGACTCCAGTTCAGGCCTATACCCGACTGGACGAACACCCTTTAACTAAATATAAATAAAGCCCTCACAGGAGTCTTTCGACTCCTACGAGGCCTCGGGGGCTACCCCTGCGGGGGTCGCTCGCGCGCCCCCCGCGAAAAAATCTGAATCACGTCTCATTCCTAAATTCCTGACCCCCTCCCCGAGTGTCATCACTCGCGCAGGGGCTCGGGGGCTACTGTCGATACCCTGGAGACGGGTACCCCAGACCCCTGGCTTACCAAACTAAAACCCCGCAAAATCAGCATCTTGACCCCTCCGATAACCTCCCGCGCTAACGTACGAAGGCCCATAGGCTGAGACGTATCGGACTGGCCAGCGAACGAACAACGACGGCCCAAAACCAAAGCCCGCTCGAGAGGCTACCGAACGGACTAGTACTGTATAACCGAGAGGTTACCGAACGGACCAGTACTGTCCACCCGAGAGGATACCGAACGGACTAGTACTGTATACGCGAGGGTACGATTCGAGCGACCCCTCGAGGACGGAACTTCATCCTTCGAACGAGCCTGCCTTCGAGGACGTAACTTCGCCCAGCGAACGAGCCTCCCCTCGAGGACGGAACTTCGCCCGGGCGAATGCGCAGCCCTCGAGAACAGTGCACCCCTCGGCCACCAACTCTCCCGTACGGATCCGAGCGCATTTAATGCGATCTATCTACCCCCGCCTAACCGCATGGCCACAGTTACGGTAACAGTTACAGGCGTGGCGGTCAAATCTACTTTTACCGCCCATACCTCGGAATCCCGCAAGTCATATTACGCTGTTGCGCCATACCGAGCGCTGTGTCACGACCCGCACCGCCTCGAGACGTATAAACTAACGTGTTTTCCGTGTCTTCCGGGATTCGGTCTTATCCAGCGAAGCTCGACCTCCTCGGCATGACCCCCTCGGCTCCGGCCAAGACCCTCGACCGTCGCCCCTCGACTTCACCGAGCGAACCCTCGAGCTGAACTTCAACAATTCCCGACGCGACGGCTGCAGGGCCTCCCATACCGACGTACATCACAACAGCGGCACCGACATGATCGGCCTCAACGTCGTACGTCATCAGCGTCATACGAACTCAAAATACATGTACACCTGTGCCCCTCCTTCGTCTATAAAAGGAGGCGCCAGGGCGTTAGAGAAAAAGACCGGACTCAGACCGGGAGAATCTAGAGCATAGAAACATTAAGGCTTTAGATCACAGAGCGACACCGTGAGCCTGTGCAAGGTCGAGAGCAAGGCGTCCGAACGCCCTAACTCCACCTTACACTCCTCACACCAGCTTGTACTTTCCCCTGTACTAGCACTTCGGTGCAAGATAACACGAATCATCCTCCCCCCGCTGGACGTAGGGCCTTCTTTGCCCGAACCAGGATAAATTGTTGTGTCCTTCTTGCATCACCCACCGGATTAGGGAGCACGTGAATACAATATTACTCGTTGGTGTAAACCCCTCGAGGGTCAGAACACCGACAACGTCCTCGTCGGTCAACCCCAGGCCAGGAACGTACCCTCTTGGCCACGTCCGTGTGTCTAGTGCCAACGCATGTGTCATGCTGTGTGACCACTCCGGATCCACACCAGCCATGCACACCATGCCTGCGCAACTGACACACGCGCCCATGAAACCGCAAGGGTTGGCTCTGATACCATTTGTAACGTCCCGCCTCCTCGAGGCCGGGCCCGCTTACATCTGGCCGCTTATCTAGGACATAGACTGCCCTCACAGACCAACACTAGTCTTTTCTGCGCACTTTGTCCTCACTCGTGCGCACCCAGGAAGACTTCTCGGTCGGTCACCCATCCCTAAATTGCTCCAGGCCAAGCACGCTTAACCTCAGAGTTCTTTATTGATGGGCTTCCAAAAAAGAAGTTGCAACTTGTTGGTATGAGTATCCTATTAATCCTATTAAGCCCTGGACCGGGGTGTTACATGCCTCAACATTGAGTTCCACTTGGCATGGACTACCTTTCTCTAAATCATCCACTTAGAAACAAGGTTAGTCCTTAGGTTTCATCAATTATCCAAAACCAAACCGAGGACTTTCACCTATTGCCAGACATAATACTCCTACACCTATGAGTTTTGCCAAACCACCGCCTCGTCTCTTCACGACTTCACCCCAGTAGCTGCTCATGTCGTCACATGCCTGAAAAGCTCTCAGCCAGTTCCAACAACAGTACAAATAAACGGCAATAGTACATATCATATCACGATGAGATTGTTGCCTTAATTATGACTTATGTATCAGCAAGCACTAATCCGGATCACGCCCATTTCTATCTATTAAAGAACGTCAGTTATCTCTGACCATGATTTATCATAGCGATTTGAAGAGAGCAATCCACAGCCACTGGGCAATAGATGCAGAACAACGATACCGCCCTGACTAGTCCCCATCCAAATTTAAGTCCCCAAAATAATTGCTATGATTTTCACATTGATTTTACCTCCACACTGCCTTGGACGCGCTGCACTGTTTTAAGAGCATCTCCAATAGACCGAGAAAAACTCAACTCCAATACTAGTTATTGGGGAAGCTGTAGTTTTGTTTTGAGAGGTTTTTTAGTCTGTTTTGTTTTGAGAGTTTAGAAGTATTTCTCTCCAACAAAATGAGAAAATCTCATCCCCAATATCTATTCTAACATGTGGGGCTAGATTGTCATTCTACAGAACCTCTCCACCACCGTTCTTTCTCTCCGACTCGAAGCCACGCGAGTCCGTGACCTCGCACGGCTCTTCCGCCACCGTGCTCCTCTGCGAATCTCTTCGCCGCCGTGCTCTTCCTTCTCACCCACCTCTCCTCGTCGGCCTCTTCTACCACCGCGCTCCTCGGCCACCTCTCCTCTATCGTCACCGTCGCGGGAAGTCCCCCGATCTCGGAGCACTGTAACCCTGGAGCGCCGCCGTCGTGTTACTCGCCAACGTTGTGCTACTCACCGTCGCCGGTGGCGGGGAAGACATGAGGTGCGTACTATTTCTCATATTGGGGGCGAGTCGAGGTCCCTCGTCATTAAGGGATTGCAGGATGGATTTTGAGGGACGGAAAAAAATTTTTCATTGAGGACTAGAAGATTGGAGAACCGTTGAAGCATTTAAATCCCTCAAATCAGAGCGTTTTCTTATTTGTGGTGGGAATTGAGAAACTATTAGAGATGCTTTAACTCCTGACGCGATCATACTTGAAGGTGTAGTGTACAGTATTTGACTAAGCACCGTTGTTCCCCAACGAAACGTTTCCAACAAAAATACATGTGGCATCTCGCACGTCCGTCCACGGAATTATCTGCTGAGAACTGTGAAACCTCGAGAATCTTTCTCGCCCTCTTGCTTAGCTGGCAAAATAATGATTTTTGTGTTGCTGTCTTGACACTGCCCGAGAGGACTCCTTTTGGCCACCCATACAGCTGCCGGGACCAGGGCTACGAAGTCCAGAACTTTCTCATGGCGTCCCCTAGCCTGTCTTCTATCTCGGGCCCTGCACTGTGAAAGGTGATTCGCAAAGCGGAGCGGCAAAGAACGAGACGAAAAAAGTCGATTGGGTTGGTGCTTCCACGAGCTGAACCTTTTGCGCTTGCATAGCACCCCAAACCAAAGGTGTTCGCACGTACTCATCGTCTACTGTGAGTAGAGTGGCGACGGGCCGATGTCGACGGATGGAATACGTGTGGTGTGTGCAAGTGCAATAGGGACGTTTTCTCTCGTCCACCATGAGCGTAGCGTGTTTGTTTCACCACGAAGCATTCAAGCGTGCTCGGGTGCTTACCACGCTGGTTTTAGTGCTAATATATTTTAGTGCTTGTAAAATAAATGAAATCACCAACCATTGGATTTATATCCTGATTATTTGGGATCAGATCGATGGAGTATGAATTACTAGTCATAGGACCGAGTTCTACAATGGAAAATAGGAATAAACATAATGATTTTTGCAAATAATCATTTTCCCTAACCCCCTATTGGTGTTTGGCCACTTTTTTGTTCACTGAGTTTTAAGGTACCCAAATTTCTAAATTGACGGTCTACTTATATTTTCTAAATATATGGGTTACCAACCAATCATCTTATTGTAAATCGACCGTAAAAGATATACCTTCATGGCAGCTAGGCTATATGAACACCACATCCATTTCAAATTATAGGGCTATTATGATTCAATAAGTTGAAACATTGCAAACTTTCATCATGGAATCTTGAAGACATGATCAAAAGTTAAATGTTGTCATGGAATTATACAAAGCACACATCTCTTTGAAGTTCGATGTGTCTTTGGCTATGGCTAAAGGTTCTGTGGGGCAACAGGATGGCCCATCTTGCACCGCTCTACAGGATGCCGTTCCGCGTAGAGAGTTTGATCCCACGTCCGTCGAGGTGGACGCTTGCCTGGATGTGCCGGAGGTGACTCCGACGGCGTTGGAGGTGGAGGCGGACATCACGGATCTAATCGGGGCGGAGGACCTGTGTCTCTCTGGCCCAGACATTGGCGGCTCTAGCATGTGTTCTCTGGGGCCTGTCGAGCCTCCCATGGTCCAGTTCGACCCCCCAGTGGCCACCCAGCTGACGTGGGCCGCACGGGGGGTGACTCCTCTGTGCAAACCGTCGCCATGGAGCCTGAGAGCGTGGGACCACCTGCTTCCTCTACTTCGGTCCAAGAAGAGTTGGCGCACCCTCGGCGGATTCCGCGAGCCATGAAGTCGGCGGTCTAGCCACACCGTCAAGGTCGGCTTCACCAACAACTTTGGAGAATTTGGAGGAACGCCTCTCCTTGCAGACGCCTATCATTCCTGGGCCACCACGGCTGCGTAGGCCTCGGACGCCGGCCCCGAGATCATCACTGCGGCACAGTAGACGCATCATCGCCCAACCTTGTGAGGTAGACACCACCAAGCAGGTTCAACGCGTTCTCCTACAAAAAGCTGGGGGTGGTGGCGCTGTCACCTAAGTCTGACTCAGAGATGACACGTTTATGCAAGGCTGCCTTCTTCTAGGGACCGAGTTTGACCTGGTGGCTATGGGGTTGGATATGCTCGGTTTGGACGAGGAACTTAACTAGTTCTCTTTTGTCACCTGGTCGCTTGTAGTGGCAAAGTTGTTTCTTATGAAATCACAATCTCGTGCAAGTATTGTTAGTAGTCTAGGTTTCGGTAACCTTCAGTTAATAGGGTCTGTAAAACTTTAAACTTCGATTTACCACTGCTTAATGAAATAAATGCTACGCATGTTCTCAAAAAATGGAGCAAAGCGGAACTATACGGAAATAAAAATACTTGACGGTGCCAATGAAGTTTGAACTTGGTGAAAGTTTCTTATGGGGTGTTTGGTTTGTGGAATGCAGTGATCCATTGTCATCTCACTCCATAGTTTTTATTTAATTTGTAGAATAGAGTGAGTTGATCCATCACCATCTTATTCCTCGCAATATAATAATTATTACTAGTAAGACTGTACGAGGAATGTGGTCATTGCACTAAAACTAAAGAATAAATTATCTTATGATGCATTACCCTATCTAGAATGGTTGGTTCCTCAAGCTAAACACTTCATTAGCTTTCAAGACTCGAGACCTTCGTTTTGGCATCATAGGTATATCGTGATTCTCTAGCTAGTAGTGCAATCTCAGGTCGTGGTTCCGACTCCATTAGTTCTCGACCCCCAAGAACTTAATTTTGGCGGTATTCTCTCGTTAGTCGTGCAATTTCAGGTCATAGTTTTAGACGACACGCCTTTACAAACTCCTTCGTCACTATTTAAGTGTCATTATGCGATTCATGCCCGTCAAACTTTCTCAAGTTGACTAAATGATAAAGAATATTAACAACATTTAGATCTCCAAAAGGTTGTTATAAAAATTAGATTTAGCGATGTATCTAATGTAGTACTATAATATTAATATTTTATTCTATATATTTAGTAAAAAAACTAAATATGCTTAACTTCTCAATAAACGAGAGCAACAGAAAAAACGAAAGTTGCCATTCCTGTTCTATAATCTAAAAAAATCGGCTATATTCTGTAAATTACTTGAGAAAAAGACTATCGTGACTACATAAAAATGTACAGTAACCGTGATCGATGGGCTTGGAGAACCCTACAGAATACTCTTTGCAAACAGGCATACATACGTGCACGACAATACAATATTTGTGAAGAGAACATTCTTCCATTAGATTATCTAACCTCGAAGGAAAAAAAACAACAAGAACAAGAAGAAAAAACTGCAACAAGCCGTGCAACTCGCTACCACCGCGGGCGTCTCTGAACAAATATCATTGAGTTTTGCAGCATCGAAAGCAGTATTGGCATTAGGTGATCGATTTGCCTCCAAAACTCCAAAGGTTGCCTGCCTCACTTCGATCGCGCTCCGAATCCGGCGACCAACTTCCCGGCGGTGCCCCGGTCCCATCCGCCATTGGCACAAAGCGGCCGGCTCTCTCCTGTCCCGTTGAGAGCACCATGGCACCATGCACGTACGTTACACATCGCACAAGCCTTAAGCCTCTGTACTAGCTTGTCCATTTCAGGCCACCGCATTCCACTCCACAAGCGGCCAGGGCTCCCACAGCTCCGGCATGGCGCAGTACGACTCCGGGAACCCGTCGTCGTAGTCAAGGTGGTGGTGGTCGTCGCACTCGGACTCCTCCACCGAAACGTCCGCCGGCGTCGCGCACGACCCGACGAGCACACAGCTCTCGGGCGGCGGCTCCATGTTGTTGACGCCGCACCCGAGCACGACGTTCCTCTTGTCGTCCTCCACCTCCTCGGCCTCACCACCACCAACGTTGCAGCTGCTGCTGCTAGCTGCCGTCGCGCCGCCGCCTCCACCGCCGGCCCGGTCTTCCCGCTCCCTCAGCCTCTCGCTTAGCTCGTTCAACTGGTCATGGACGCAGAAGCACCAAGCAAAAAGTAGGAAAACTTGATCAGCCATGGATCGAGCAAGGGCTTTACATGTTCAGAGAATCTATCAGAAATCGCGCAAGGAGGTTCAGAATTGGTACCTGTGTGGTGAGGGCGAGTTTGTCCTGCTTGAGGGACTCGACGCGGGCGTGGAGGTCGTCGAACTTGGCGCGGAGCAGGGCGTAGTCGTGCTCCAGCTGCTTGGACCGCCAGCGTGCGCGCTTGTTCTGGAACCAGATGGCCACCTGCCGGGGCTGCAGGCCCAGCTCCCGCGCCAGCTCTGCCTTCTCCCGGGGCTCCAGCTTGGCGTGGTGCGCGTGGAACATGGACTCCAGCGACCGGATCTGCTCCTCCGTGAACCGCCGCTTCCTCTCGCCGCCCCTCGACGACGACGGCCCACCACCTCCGCTGCCGCCCAACCCCGCCAAGAACGACGACGGCGAGTCGTCCATCATCGTCGGCACGCAAAGCTGCTGCTGCTGCTGTGGCTGCGGCACCTGCACCGGCCCCGGCGCCGGCATGAAGAACTGGTGCTGGTGGTGGTCTGGCCTGTCCATGTCGATCGATCGTTGGATTGGATCCTAGCTAGCTAGTACCTGTGTGTGTTGTTCCTAGCTCTCCCAGCTGCCGGTCTAGCAGCAGGGCTCTCCGATCCCTTCTTCCTTCTACAACTCCGGGCTCCCGTCCCGCGCGGCCTCGTTTTATACCGCGCGCGCGGCGTTACGTGTCCACGTCCGGCGCGATGCCAACATCATGTGGCCTTTGCGATTGCGGATAAAGAAAACCGGTAGGGCCCGCGCGGTGCGAGACCACAGACCAGGCAAGCGAGGCAAGCAAAGCCGCTTTTGTTCCCGTTCCCGTCCAAGTGTCCGGAATCCGGGCCGTGGCCCGTCGTCCAATGGTTATCCGGCCGCCTCGCGATCCGCACCCGACACGTGGCGCGTGCCATCAGCAGCAGCCCCAGATATTCTTCTTCGCCCCCTCCGGCTGGCCACCTCTCTTCGTGTTCGTAGGAGTGGCGCGCGTGGCCGGGAGACGGCAAGGGGGCCAATGGGCGGCGTAAAGGTGTGCGCGGCCGGGCGAGGTGGTGTGCCAGGCGCGGACGGAGACGGGCGCAATTGGAATAGGTGGTCCGATGGAAGGGCGTGCCGTGCCGCACGGTGTCGCCGTCACCGGCGCCACCTGTGCAGGGGGCTTCGGCTTCCTCCGAAAGGGTCGTCGAGGTGGCGCGCCGCGCTTGTCCCGTTGCGGCGGCCGGGGGCCGACGATCAAGTCGGCTCCAGTCCGGTGGGTCTGCCCGTCTTTTGCGCGCGCGGTGTGCCAAAACATCATGTTGGCCCGTGTCGTGTTGCGTTTACTGGCAGGGCACTGGCAGTGGTAGGCGCGCGGTGTGTGTACCGGCCGTAAAAACGACAGGATAACTAAACAAGATTAGATAGGCTAGATAGATGATAAGTACGCTCATCTAGCTAGCTCAAGCGGGGAGCAGGGCTTATCTCGATGCATCCATGAGTGAACATTTCCTTCTAGGAGAAAGAAAAAGAAAAAAAGATCCATCGTCGCTTCCAACTTCCTATGGCCATGCGTGTTCTAGCAGATCAGGTAAGTTATAAAGCGGTAGACTAGTAGTAATCCGATACGATTAACAACCAGTTTCGCGTGGAACTCTGGGATGCTCAGTTGCCTACGCAACGGCTACGTGGTGAAAAGCCTTTGGTGGTTTCTTCTTCCAGCTTTAAAAGCGATCAGCTCGAGCAACAGTACAAAGCAAACTCGGCAACCCTCGCGAAGCCAAGACCAGAAAACCGCGGCGATGAAATGATTAGCAGCAGGGCCACGTAGCTAGTGAAGAACAGGACGTATTACGTGGTGATCCTTGCCGCTCGCGCAACTCGCAAGCCCGCGGCGCGGCCACAAGATTTCGTCCCCGCTGCGCGAGCACGAGCGCGCGCACACGCAGTGCGACGCTTCTGCTCGGCGAGGGCACGTCAGCCGGGGCCGGGGGTGGCTTTCCGCCGGGTCACCACCGCGATTAATCACGGGCGACGACCGGGAAGGGCGATGTGCGGCGAGGTGTGCGGTGGCTTAATGCGGGGTAGTCGTTGCGCAGACTGATTGGTGGGGGCCGGCCGGGACCAGGAGGAGAAGGAGGTGGACGAGGGGGCGCGCGCGGCGCCGGGGCCGGATCCGCCGTGACGGCGACGCCTGGCCGCGCCGCGCCGGACACATGGCTCGGGGTCCAGGGTTAGCGTCACGCCTCGCGCGCGCGGGCCTCGTGGTTGTTCTGGACCACGCGCGCGCGTCGGCGTCGTTGGCTTGGCGTGGGAGGATCAGAAGCTCGCGCGAGCGCGGCCGGCGGGTACCGGCCGCGTGGCCAGACCTTGCTTGTGGCGGCCTGGCGCGCGCGTTGCCGCAGGGCCTTGATTCCTGCCCCTCGCTGCAGCGTCGATCCACAAGCCAGGGCCCTCTTGTTTATTTCAGGCTGGTCCAAGGCGATGCTGAACTATAGATTGGGACTGGGATGGCGAGAAGACATGCAGAATTTTAAATTTCCTTTTTGGATGAGATGCCACCCCGGCTTATCGCCGTCTTCGAAAGCTGTTCTGGATGACTCTATATCGTGTTCATGCAACTTGCCATGCATGACCCACCAAAGTTTCGCTGAAGATACTGTAGTGTGACACTGTGACATTCCATCAGTTAAGAGGCTGCTTGGCTGTGCTGCCTGAACTCTGCAGTTGCAGCTGCAGCAGCTGTAGCTGTATAACCGTAAATTTCAGGAGGAAAACACGTTGTAGATTCGCGTATTAATTTGATTATACTGTATGTCCTTATAATCAAAACAATGTCTCAGTTGCTTTAAAGGGTAGTAAGATTGGATGGTGCGCCTTTAAAGATTTAGTTTGGCGGGTCACCCAAAAGGCTGTACTGCACAGCTATTGGGACTGGATGCACTAAATCGCACTAACCATGTTTTAGTCTAGTCTAGTACATAAAAATCGCACTAATCACCAGAATTTAAAATTTTATCATACTTGATCAGCTGGTCCTACCAGATTGCTTGCGGTATCATCTCGTGTTCCATTTTTCTGTGTTTGACCTACAATGATGGTCCATCTTTTCTAATCAAGGAGGCGTTCCATATTAAAGAAACATATCTCCAACACATGTTTTGGAGTGTGCTGTCCGCGGCGATGCCAGGAGCAGAGTAACTAGTTGTAGAAAATACAAAGTCCACAAGAATTTTAGACGTAACTACTGGGCGCCAATCATTGTTTCACACTCCTGCACCTCCACGATACGGTTTTTCCCACTCTCGACGTGGTATGTATACAGTGGCTGCTTGTAAGAGATTCTCCATTCCGAAATGTTTAGTGTTTAGTCGTTCTAGTTTTGCTTTCAAATCAAATCTTTGCAACTTTTACTTGGTGTATTAAGAAACAGAATCTCTTCACCCTAGTTTCAAAGCACAATTTGACCATCCATTTGTTTCTTTAATTTTAACCATCCATTTGTTTATATCATAGGTAAAGTAAGTGGGTGACATCAATTTATCCAACGATTAGTGTTTTTCTTGTACCTCCAGCACACACGGGAGAAATACGGTGTTCAAAATCGCTAGTGCGGGCACACGTGGGAATGGAAGTTCACCAAGTTAAATGTTTCCACTCAACGATGTCTGTGGAAATGAAAGTTCGCCAAGCATCAACGTCTACTTCCTTCAATCTGATGTTTTTGTTTAACTAGATAAATGCCTGTGCGTTACGACGAGTAAAAAAATTATCACGAGATAATATATATTGCTAACAACATTAGTTACCTAAGGATTGATTATAGATGCCACAATTTTTTGCGTGACCTCTTTTACATTTTCCATGCCATAATTTTGCTTTTAATTTTAAGGAACAACATATCAAGATCTTAGAAATAGTATTGTTTGTATAGATTGTATAAGGTGCTCATCAGCATCAAAACTCTCGCACCTTAATGTTAACAAATACTCTCCAGATCACCACAATAGCATCTCATGATCAATACAACGTAATGTAGACATGCTCAAAATAAAGAAGTACGTAGTATATCGCTTATCAATTTATCATAGGTCACAGTTTCATTCTAGAAGCACCTCTCAACAGATGGATCAGATTCCAGCAAACAACAATAGAATTCAACTTATAGCCAGCAGGATACAGCACTGGTCTGGCACTTGCTCGCAGCTATCCTTTGTAACATGTGGGCACGAACATCCAGGTACTCGAGAGCCTTGAAGGATTCAATCACTTTGCGGATCCCTGCAACTATGAACCGAACACAGCTGCTGAGTGCTGATCTTCAAGAGTTTGGACTGAATCCAAGTTCCTTTTCTTGTCCGAGAATGCATCGTCAGTTGTCTGGTGACAACGTCCGACATCGATAGCCACAAGAAATTTATAGTTAAATAGCAGGCAGTTACATAAAAATGTCGTTTTCTCTTACCCTAACAAAAAAAAAAAATGGGCCAAGATGGACAATTACCTAGCTACAAGCCATGCATAGCGCTGCCATGATAGGTGAGTTAACATGGCTTAGTTGAGTTATGACCACAAGAATCCTATTTGCATGATCCGGAGAAAATTCATTAGTATGCTTGAGGAAAAAAATTAACCAATGGATGTATAAAAAAGGTTAACTTTCCAGTTCCTAGAAATCTACTAATTAATTCATATAGTGCTTTTATTTAGCTTGACTTGATTACATTTTTAACTATGCATATTCCTTACTTTTCTCATCAACGCTGTTTTAGTAGAACAGATACATTTGCAGAGTCAGATCAATATGTGATTTTTTATGTCAGCATATTTCAGTGGCTGTAAAATATTCACAGGAGCTTCAGCGTGCTCAAATCTAGGATGTAACCTTCTCATGCTGATATATTAGATTCCATAATTGCTCAATATAGTGAGAACTAAAACACTACTGGGAATTCTAAATGTTGCTTGTACCAGTAAAACTCAAGTCTGGAAGCGAAAAGAGAGTTCAGCTGCTGCTAGGCTTAACCAGTAAAACTCCAGTCTGGAAGTGAAAAGAGAGTTGAGCTGCTGCTAGGCTGCCACACTGAAAAACAGAACAGAGAGACACGAGCTGCTTCTGGACACTCGTGTACTGAAAGAGAAAACTAAGCTCGATCTATTTGACAAAATCAACAAAAGAAATCCAATTCCGATTGACATGAAATCGGAATCACAGCTTAAACATGTCATGTTTAAGCTTAGTCTGAAAGGTTCAATACAAAGAGCAAATAAAATCACGAGGCTACTGAATGACCATCATTTGCAGCTGCTAGTGTGATAAGATCAGCAGCTAGAAAATCAGAAAATGAGAAGGTTCTGCATGTCCTCGTAGGAGCCATCACAGACACCAAACGATGCATACCGTAGGAGTCAAGAACTTGAGAGCGATCCAACTTTAGAGACCTGACAGTAACCTTCAATAAAATAAGATAAAATAACTATCAACAGCTACAGAAGGCAAGGGCAGGCATTCTGCCGAGCAGGTTACAAGCACAAGCAAAAGTTTTTAAAACCCAGGCAACAACCAATCAAGAAACCTCATGCACTCATCCTCCTAGGTTCCACAGGATTTACGAGCATGATTTCAAAACCGTAGGCAGAGCATGAGAAATCATTAAAAACAGCATAGAAAACCTACTCATATCTTATCTAAACTATTTGAAGCCTGTTAATTTGTTCTTATAGTTCAGAAGCTATCAATCATGTCTAGGTTTTTAGAGCTTGAATAAAGGTTCCAAGGTTGAAAGCTCATCTACTGTGTCAAAGACACATATTCCTATTGCAGATTTCGTCCGATATATACCTCACACACAACTACAACTCTGAACAAAAACGAGCATTTCTGCTGTTCTAGCTCTTGAATCATTGCAAGATAATTCCCATCAACTTTTTTTTTTATCTCAACACTGAACTTTTTTTTTTCTCAAAACTGAAATGAAACTTATCATGAGCAAGATAATGAATTGCAAGTAGCAGCCACATGATGCTAGCTGTTTGTGTTTGGACAGAATCGTACTTGATCGGTTGCATCAATACAGAAGAAAGCTCAAAAAGTATGCATATTCATTTTGCTGCAGCCTGCCATATTCAGAACGACACTGAAATCAACCAGTTTGACAATAATAAGTGCATCAGGACTAAGCAACTGGTGATGCTTCTGAATTGGCCAGATCATCTCCACTGGATTGGGAAAGATCATCTCCATAAATATCTTATGGCACTCACAATGTTGAGAGCACTACAGAAAGACAGAGAATTCACAGAATGAAAAGAATGGGCTGTAGCGTACTTGCTCTGTATTTCGTCAAACACCAGTCGAGTGGGTGTGGTGGCCACGGTCCGGCTGAGGCGCGGACGCGATGTCTGGATGGGGGTGGAAACCGGCGGTGGGCGCGGGCGAGCGGCGGTTCGGCCCGGCGTTGGCGGCGCTCTTGGCCGCGGATGAACGTGTCGTCGGCCGCGGAGAGCAGGGCGGGGGCGGAAGCTGGGCTTAGGGTTGCGGCCAGAGGTGGCGTGTTGCGTCGCGGAGGGTGGCGGCCGGAGGTGGGCGGCGTGGAGGGGTCTGGCCGCCGGGAGGAGCCGTACGTCCTCGCGGAGGGCGGCGGCCGGAGGTGGGCGGCGTGGAGGGCTGTGGCCGGACAAGATGTGTCCCTCGCCGGTGGATCCGTTGAGGGGCGAGGGAGCGCCGGCGCGACGATGGGGGCGGCGGCGGCGCGCCGTGCTTCTGCGGGACGGGGTGAGCGAGGGAGCGTCGGTTTCTTTTGAATCGGGAGCCAGGAAGGAAGCGTCCGGGTCTGTTTCACGCGGAGGCGAGGTTACCGCGCCGGGTGAACGATTCCTTTCGGCAATTTTTAGGGGTAGAGATTAGCTCAAAAACCAATTAAAAAACTATTACATGTGCTAGACGAGGTATCTGATACTAGTATCAAAGTCAAAGAGAAACAAAAGAGTAAAAACTTTTGCAGTATACATTTTCTCATGTGTTTTGCTTCACATACTAGGACTCTGCCCATTGATTTGTCGTGATATTTTCCATGCTCTCAATTTAGTACCAGCTCGTAGCACATCCGACATACAATCTATATTTTCTCAAAAAAAAATACAATCTATCAAAGTGAAAACTTATATGTAAGTTCAACTTGGACTATGAGTAGTTGGCAAATAAATTAAGATTCAGACAAATCATGTTATCTGTGATACGTGTTGGACGAAGCGTACACTTTGCAGGATTACTGGCGAAACAAAGTCATGAATTGAAGGGTCAAAACCGCCAAACTTCCCGTCCCGTCAAAAGGGGAGTGAATTACTATATTGAATATATAAGAAAACGCAACACAAATAAACAGAATCAACATATCATCCTATAACCACTCAAATATACAGAAATCTCACAACATTGTTTGTCCAGTTCAAACTCTCAAGCTCTGCAACACCAACCCACGCTTAATCCCATCAGAAAGTATCACTACATAAACATTAGTTGTTAGAAGTGGAAAGAACCCAAGACCCATGAAGTTTGACAACACAGCGTTTAAGTAGATTGTCTACATTGTCGGCCGATCAATCTGCATTGCTCCGGAACCAGGGAGCAGAGTACTTGTCCCTTAACACGGCAAAGCTCACCATCTATGCCACAGCCATTGTGAGTGTTTGCTCCAGGTTTAAGTTTAACAGACTTCACCTGTGTCAATATCAGCATTACGATCGAATCAGCATTCTTATTAGGATTATTGGGAAAACCAGCTTTTGTGCTAAAAAACAGAGCAACTTCCAGCTTTTGTGCTAAAAAACAGAGCAACTTCATTCACAAGCTAACACTCTTAGTTAACTTAGCCCTCAGTGGTGGTCCATGACTAGAGCTGATGTAAATGCTGCTACACAGACCTCACAGCATAGCCATCAGCTGTACATGTACCAAACAGAACATTTTGTTTTGAGGTCTCAAATAATTAAGGTCAACAATAAGTGGTAAAGATACATCTTACAACTTCATTGACAAGCTCAATAATTCCATTTGGGACATGCTGATAGCAAGGAAAACATAGTGTGGAAAGATGCCTATTTAGAATGCATAAGAACGTGGTAAAGTCGATGCAAAACTACATGACATCCATCCAGTTTAAAGTTCTTGAGGATACCCAAGTAGATAATATGATAAGATTAGTCTCGCCTCAACGTATATATTTTCACCCAAAAGTCAGAAAGGGAAACAAACACTAGGGCAAAAACAAAAGAAAAAGATTAGTTAAGATACCTTAACATATTCCACGTAAGGCAATGAGAGATGGCGACCGAATTGCAGAAGTATGAAAAATCTCAGCAATTTCCATCTTCCTTTTCCACCAACTAAAAGTAAGTCCAAGCTGTTGTCATCATGGGTGGCCTTTGGTGCAATAACTTGTGAACTCAGACTTTGCACTGTCTTGCATGAATGGTTGCATACTAGGACACCAAGAAAGTGCCCTTTCCTAATTACCCATTTCTCATCCAAATTTGGCACAAGTTCCATTTGTGCTCCCATTTCCATGTCCTCTTGTGGTTCAGGAAGTTCAATGGGGTGGTCAGGCTCCCAAGTTAGTTCACTATCCCATTTTGGCCCTGTGTCCCACTTTGGTTCACAGTCCCAAATAGGTCCTGGATCTGATATTGTCGAGGAAATGTCTTCCTTATCATGCATTGATGGGGCTGCCCAAGACAATCGTGTGTCATTAGTAGATGATACACCAACTGAATTTCTCTCAGCCCTTGCTTTTGACCTGGTTCTTGGCCAGAATGATCCATGGTGTGGTTGAGGGTGTAGCACTTCTTCAGGTTCTGAAACAATGTTACTTCTCCCCAGAGACAAGCGTTTTGCTTTCGGATCGAGACCACGTACATAGTCTGATGGTTCAGTGCTTGCCACTGTACTGCCTGATGTATCAACATCCCCAAGTGACATCCGACTCGGAGTCATAATAGAATCAATACTGGACAGACTGGAGGCCCTTGGAATTCCTTCTCTCTTTGATCTGCTGTGCATTACATCAGTATAGACATTGGACAAGTAGGTCTTGTCTTGATCTGTCCCCTTTCCATTCACGACCATCTCCTTTGACACAGGAAGATATTCTAGTTCATAGAAGTAGCTAGGCAAACACAAAAATTTCAGTATCCCTGCCACAAAATATCGAAGAGGACCAAATTTCTTCTGATATTTCTCAGAAAGTTCCAGGACTGCAAAGTAGTAAGAAAATTTTCAGCTTCACAATGTCCACAATTTCTCACTAATGCAAACAATGGAAAGTGGATGGACACAAGAAATTTCTATGAGCGTGGCCAATTCAGACAAATGATTTTTTATTAATTATTCATTACGAATGTACCCAGATCTTGAAAGGCATGAAGAATAGTCATAAGTGATAATGTTATAGGTTCTTTATAAAAGAAAGCTAATTTATAATAGGCTTAAAATATGCATGCTGTCAAATCACATATTTATTTAAGATTTGGAATTTAGATGACCTTCACAAATCAGTATAAAAGTAGTTCCAACCTCCAACATATTTCAAATTAAAAATTTCTAATCAGATATGATATTACATTTATATAAGAGTTGCCTCTAGCAGTTGATAACACAACTGCATTCCACATACAAATCACAAAAAGGTAACTAAATCACCACAGCAGAGTGCAAGCTCGATCCTAGTATATTTATTTAAGGCACATGTGATTCGATGGTACTCTCCAAAAGGGTAAAATGTAGTATCTAATAACCAGCAAAAACAGTTGCAACACACATAAGAATAATCAGACTAAAAACACTGGAGAGAACCAAATCAATGACTTAGAGGTTACCATCACTAAGAAAACCATAGTATGAAACAGTTGAGCCAAAATGTAATTGCCCAGATTGAATCCACTCGACAGCCAAGATGTCAAGAGCTGTGAAGCCACCCTGCCACGAAGGAATTTATGCTCATGAGAACAAGATTTAGTAGCAGCCTTATTTGAACAAAATCAAAGTAAGCAAAATAATACTTCTGACTTTCTCTCATATAGGAAGTCGCCATAAAACACCAACAGTAATGATAGTGATGGAGTCTTTGACAAAAAAACATGAAACTCGGAATACCTTAACGATTAATAATGATGCAGAAATGGGATCTCTAATTCCCAAAACAGTCCATACAAGTGAGTTGTCAGACCCTGCAGGAATTATTCCAACTGGAATCGATACAGCTTCTGCTCTATCACTTCTAATGAGAAGACCATTGAGCACCTGTAGAGCTATAAATAATGAGCTAGCAAATAACATAATTATCCCTAACCAAATATATGAACCGTCTAAAAAACTATAATATGAATAGCAAGCCAAACCTCATTCACAATTCCATCACCACCCACACACACGATTCCTGCAAAAATTCCACGGTATCATTAAGGGAAGACCAGTTAAAATGGTTCTCTACATTGGAATTGGATAATTCACAAATCTACATGATTAATATTCATACCATCAGGGCATGCGGTGAAATCAAATGTAGATACAAGAGATTTTGCATGCCCAGCATGAGTAGTTTTAACTACTTCCATCTGAAAACCTGCAAGCTGCATCAATTTTATTACTCAATTAGTATAGTGGCTAAAAGTATAGCAACAAAAAATATGTATGCAGTAAAGCATAACAATATGCAAAGATTTTTGCTCTACTACCAGAGAGGTGAGACTAAATGGCCATTGCATAATGAATCAAACACAACATTTCACTCCAGTCCCAATGAATCAAACACAACATTATTTCCTCTGCTTACTAATTATTACCGCAGAGTCGCACAGGGACAAAGAGAATAACAATCTGTCGATGTGCCAACTTCATATATTTTCAATAACGCAAAAACAGAAGATGTCTGATTTTTCAGTTCACACATGCACAAATTGATATTACAGAAGACATCCAACAAGTTGCAACCAAGCCATGAACAAGTATAACCTAAGCTTAGCAGCATCAAGTAGGAAAAGGAAATTCATTAGAATTTCAAGAAGAAACTATATCAGAAAAATAGTCAAATGTAGCTACTCAAACCACCAGTTGTTTATACTTTGCAATTTGCATGCATAAACATCAAAAGTACCTTAAATATAGGTTCGGCTTTCTCATGGAAAACTTTACTTGATCTACCATGTCCAGATCGAGGGTTCAATATAACAAGTACTCTTTGCGGAGATTTGCATTTAATCGGTGGCTGGTCGAATAAAGACTCACTGAGGGGATTGTCCGAGTCTTGATTGATACTAGATGCTGCAGGGCGAGGTAGTAAATTAACATATATACTTTGTTCGGCAAAGCATGTCACCCACATAATGGCCTCGTCAACGGTAGAGGCTATAAAGCAGAAGTCTTTCTGAACTCTGCGTGTCTTTCCAAATAAAGACTTCTTAGTTGGGTATGCATGCAATGTAAAATGTTTGACTCCCGCATTATATGATACCTGCCAAAATATAAGCAGAGACAAAATATCAGTAAAGTGATGAAATGGATCTAATAATTAATAATAGAGACATATGTTATTTCTGAACTTACAGAGAGTACATCCTCCAGGAGTAGTAGAGAGCTGCCCCAAATCAGAGCTTTACTTGTGAGTCTAGCATCAATTGCGTCAGCTTTTCCGTTTGATGGTAACTGATTATTGTCACTTGCACTTCTATTTTTCTTATCAAAAATCAGCTTTCCAGCATACACTTCATAACCTAGAAAATTGGACCTCTCATCTGCCACATCAATTTTGTGGGCATTATTTTTTCCTTTTTTAGCCTCTTTGTCGTCAATAACCAAGTGCTTCTGCCTTGAGGATTTTGATTTGCTTCTTTTCTCTTGAGTACTGGTCAAAGAATGCTGTCCCGCTGACTTTTGAGAACGCCTACTACTAGAACGTCGGCTAGATTTCTGGGATGAGCTTCTAGAAGTAGGATTTTCAAGCTCGGTTTCATCCATTTCTGCTTGTTAGACAGCACTTCAGAACATTGATCCAAGCAACGAATTCTATACAGCTTCAGAGATGGATGAGGCATCACGGCACCAATGCCATACGAGAAGGTCAGTATAATTAAGTCACTGCAGTTAAAGAAAACAGTTATTATATGCAAAGGTCTTTGGTACATATATCATGCCTATAGTGGGAGCAAGTGAGCTCCTGAGTGTCATTCCCACAAAAACTGAAAGAGGCATCCTTGACAATCGCATTGCTGAAGCTCGTTCAGAAAAAAAAAACATTATAGTTTCCTATCAATAACAACTTTTGGTATGTAAGTCTGTGCTCCATGTTTTGTACTCCATATCCATACTATGAAAAAGGGTGGCACTATGCATATTGCTGTTCCATGTATCATATCTAAATATCAGTCTGAAATCTTGTGCTCAGCACTCAAGCTATTAGGCTGCCATGCTCAGCTATTCAGCTGCCACGTCAGAAATTGATCTAGGAGATTTAAGACTTGGGTTCGTTTTGTTTTCGATGAAGAAAAAGTAAGGGAGACCTTTTCTCTAATCTCTAAAGAAAATGGTCAAGCGATCAGTTGAAATATTATTCCCTGCAGCCATTCCTACCAACATCAAAGATGAAGCTATGGGGCAACAATTTGATAAACTATTATCAGAGGAAGCATTTGACTGCACAGATGTTCTAGGAGCACAAACCCATAATATGTAGCTATGAAAGTCAGTATAGCGATGATATCTTTAGTAACCCACAAGGCGCAAGGAATTGAATGCTAATGGCAACCATTTGTCCTACACATACGAGTATGTGCACTGTCAAATAAATAATAAGATGAGATGATGAGCAGCAATATACCTGGGACGGTATCAACACATCTACTACTGCTAGTTCATCCACGCACAGGGAACGCGCTAAGCCCAACGCAGCGCGCCACAAGCATCTGCGAACCACTACTGACACCAGATCTCGTCTAACACGGTTCAAAATGCCACACGCAGCAGGTCAATAATCGCCAAGCACCGAGTCCCAGACAAACTCGAAGCAGGGGGAGCCAAAGGGATGCTAAAAAAAAAAAAAAAAAAAAAAAAAACAAGCCGACGACGAGCAATCCATCACCAACCGGACCACCTAACACGAAGATTCCGCCGTAAGGAAAGCACTGGCTCGTCTAGCCGGATCGAGAACCCGCAAGGGAACGTACCGAATTGAACCCACCCGGCTGGCGATCGGATCCGGGCGAGCCTCGGATCGAGCGGGCGTCCTTCTGGACTTCTGGAATCGGAGCAGGCCGGCGGCGGCGGCGGGAGGTCGGATGATAGCTGTGGGGGTGCCGGACCGCGAGAAAGGGAGGGGGAGGCGCTGCCCGCGCGCGACGCGGTGGCGATAGGGGAGCAGGAGTGTCAGGACGTGCGTCGATTCGATGGGTTTTAGCGAGGCGAAGGAAAGCAGCGGCGGGGACGGGGAGGGAGGGAGGAAATGGCAGCGTGGCGGGCCGGACACGAGGCGGCGTCCCGGCTGTTGGGGGGTTGGAGCTGCTGGAGGCCGGTGCGGTGGGACGGGCGGGACACGGGGACGGGGGTGGGAGGAAGGACCGGACGGACCCGAAGGCCAGGCAGCAGCAGGGAGGAAAGAGACGGCGGTGGGTTGGGTGGTGGCGGCGCCCGTCCGTTTACTTTGTTTTTCCTTCCTTCTTCTCGTTTTTGCTCGGTTGGTTCGGTTCGTACCGTTCGCCTCGTCCCGTGGTTTACGACGCCGCCTGCCGACTGCGATGCGCCGTGGGCCGTGGCGACTGTTCCAGCCGGCGCTGTTCCCGGCCCCGGATTACCGGCGTTGCTGGCGAGGACGCCAGGGTCGATTTTCGTAGGGCATGATCACCATGGCTTGCACGCCGCTGCCGCCGGCCACTGCAACTGCAATGCAAAGACTTGACGACACCGAGAAGCGAAAGTGACAGTCGAGACTTTGTGATGTGTCATGTGTGGAGAGCATGTACTATACGCTTGCGGTAGGGACGAACGGGTTTTCTCCACTGGAGACCAGAGAACGACACGTCAATAACGTCTCGTGTGCGTCTTTTGTCCGAGTTCTGTTGATTAGTACTCGAGCCGATCGAGTTTGCACCGCGTAACAAATTGACTGATTGATGTGTGTCGGGTGTGTTACCACGCCTATCTGAGCGGATCAAAATCTGCCCATTTTAGAAGAAAAACTGATCCCGGGTTGACCATTTATGTAACTGTGTCAAAGGTGCCTCGCTTTGACTGAACAGTCTGGCGTTCCAAATCAGACGCCTCGATCAGTCCAACTTGGCTGGTTCGAGTGTTTTTTTTTTTTTCATTTCTCCTAATGAAGAGGCGGTCAGCGTGTACTTGGAAGGCTGGCTTGCCCCTTTTGTCCTGGCGCAGATTGTGACAAATCCACAAAGGCCTCACCACGAATGGGAACACAGGCAGGTTTCCAGCTACACCAGCTTGACGTACTTTCCAAATCAGTGAATAGCATGCAATTTTCGGTAACATTGGCTGTCAGACGCTCAGACCACGCGCTCGCAGTCTCGCAGCAAATATCGCCGTGGCGATCGTCACCGACAGTGCTGCTACAGTGCTACGTTTGGCATATTGGATTGCTTTGGGCGTCGTTAAGCAAAGACATCCTACTTTCATGGTTCATATTGCTGCTTTTATTCCCGATCGACCCTATCTCTGAAATAAAGTAGTTCAACTATCCAAGGTTGATGAAGCTCGTTCGGTGGAACTAAAGTTGTTGGAACGAATGATTGGACAACAAGTTCTTTGAATTCCTGGAGTGCGGTCCAACATTAAAGCCCGCGTGTATTGTATTCGATATGCAAGTCTACTCGATTGCATATAACAAAGAAAATAAATAATCAGGATATTTTCTACAACTATATATAGGCCTTGTTCGGCTGGTCGTGGCCGGTAGAATTGGGCTGATTTCAGCTTGGTGGCAGCCTTGCCATTCTGCTGACATATCAGCAGCCAGCGCCTGTTGACCAACCGAAATCAGGCCAGTTCTAACTAGCCTAACAGGCCTGAAGGAAGGAGACCACACGGTGCTC
Source organism: Bothriochloa decipiens (assembly GCA_023333625.1). NCBI lineage: Eukaryota > Viridiplantae > Streptophyta > Magnoliopsida > Poales > Poaceae > Bothriochloa > Bothriochloa decipiens. The sequence continues at coordinate 21,440,560 of CM041640.1, read as the reverse complement.
CATGCCTACATGGCGGATTAGAAATATATTTTAGGAGGAGAACGCCTAACACCTCTCACTGAAAGTCTGAAACAGAAGATGTTTGAGTCTGTTCGGCTGGTTAGAACTGGCCTGATTTCGGTTGGTCAACAGGCGTTGGCTGCTAGTATGCCAGCAGAATGGCAAGGCTGCCACCAAACTGAAATCAGCCCAATTCTACCGGCCCCAACCAGCCGAACAAAGCCATAATAATATCGGAGGTCACTGAACTTTGTATTCATTTGCAAATATGTCATAGAAAACATCAGTTTTGGAAAAAAAATGAATTATCTACTCAAGAAGCAGGAGGGAGCTCGTTCTACTTCTTCAACTGCGACATCTAGGATGAGGATGTGATTTGTTTTTCTTGTGTATGTAAACCGGACAGCTAACAGTATCTCGTTGCTGCGCTAAACAAGCTGATACGATAGGATGGAAGATTGTGCTCATAACATGGATGAACTTCCATTATGCAATTGATCCGTGCTTGACTTAGAAAATTCACAGTACTATATGCTAAATCTTTTGCTTTCAAAAACTTGATAAATTAAATTCTTTCCTGCAAATTTCATTTGCGCGTATGCCTCGATCCTTGCTGTTTCCAAATCGGTCACCCGTTGGTATTAATATTTAGGTAAATCTTGCGTAGTATATTCTAGTACTGATGATGCTATCGATAAGTTGTTTCGCAGATGAATCGCAGCCCCTCTTCAAATATTTCTATCTCAAAATCCATGGCACAAGTGAGCTGTGACAGTCGGTGACCAATATGAGGGCACGAACCGCCCTTGTGATGTAGTAACACGTATGAGTGGACTAACTCTGAAAACTACGTAGCATATGTTTTTTCAGAAGAGATGTAGCATACGTTTAAGCCTCATCTATAACTCTTATAAAGTAAGACACCCAGTATTTATTTCTCTTGATGCAAACCGTCCACCTAAGCAGTTTATCATCACCCTACTGTTTATTTCTATTAACATGCAAAATGCTCATCTAATCAGTCCATTAACATTTGCCACTAGCAATTATTCTTGACATGCAATGCGTCCATCTCAGAGTTCACTATCATTTGTAATTAAACTTCACTGGCATAATAATTACGATATCCACATCAGCGAGACACATCATCCATTCTAACCCATCTATATTTTCTCTTCATACCCGCCGAAACACGCGGAAATCCTTCTGGTTTGTTTTATCATGTGAACCATGTAGTGAATTGGTCGTGACATTGGCAGGTTGTTTTTTTGAACTATATTACTCATAGGCTGACTAATCATCAGCAACCATTACATTGATGTATTCACGGAGAGAGCTTAAGATTTGGCCAAAACCCTCAACACACTCATACCCACTAGCAGCAATTGCATGAGCCACCCTGTTATAATCTCTAGATACAGAGACACAACGGAAATAAATAAAATTTACATGCACCATAAATTTACATGCACCAACAGCGCTTGCATCAAAATCATCTGAGTACAAAGCTTGTCTGACTTGGTTAGCATCTGTTTCCAACACGAGATCAGCAATCCCCAATGAGTTCAGCTTGGAAGGGCCCAAGTGCGTGCTTTGAGCAATGTCTTAAGGTTGGTTAGCTTATGAACAAAGCCTAAACTATGTGTAATTTTGTTGTTTTTTTGGTAAGTAAAGGTTTTCTCACGGTAGAAAAAAGTAGTCACATTACTGGTGAAAAAAAAACAAGAATCCCACCAAATCTTTTGGTTATTTCTAATTCTTCTAGCCACAACTTTAGAACTTTGAATTAGCACATTCGAGAATAAAAAAAATCCCAGCAGTTCGGTGATTATAAGTGGAAACGAAGGTCCTAGCATAACTCTTGATTAGTTTCTTTTTGAGAAATATAACTCTTGATTAGTTTTTTTTTTCGAGAGACATTTCTCCTTGATTATTGATATCTAGGGAAAAAGAGTAGGCCCAATAAAGGGGCAGCCCAATAATTTAGGCCTCCATTGTTACAGTTAAATACCATGTTGCACGGGTTGGCAAAGATGCTAGGCTTTGCAAAGACCGGCCCTTTTCAAGGCTCGCACGGGCTACCCTGCGTTGGGCCGTAGTGCTACTAATCCTCCTTAAAGTGCACGTATATCTTTATCAAATTCTTTCGGCTCTGCTCGTGGAAGGCCCATGAGCCGTGGAGTTCATGACGCTCCAAAACCGATTCTTCTTGTGTCAGAAGCCTGATTATAAAGGCTTAAAGCATCTACACTTGCTGTTAAGCCTGGGCATAATACCCAATACCCGAGATCCAAACCCGAACTATCCGAACCCGCACTTGAACTACCTGAACCCGACTTACCTGATTACTAGTTCGGATAGTGATTTTAGATACCCGAAATTAGTTCGGGTAATTCGGGTAGCATGGCCCGGTACCCGAATTTCCTGTTTTACACAATCTTTTCAAAAGCCCATCAACTACGCAGGAGCGAACACAGCCCTAGCCCAGCAGCGTAGACACGCAGGCAACTTCCAGGCTCCAGCGTAGTTGCATGTACTTCCAGGCTCCAGCTAGCAAATGCGGGCGAGCGGCAGCGTCGTAGCCTGTACGTTGGCATTTGCTAGCTGATTGCTAGCTGAAGCTTTGCTTATACGTTGATATTTGCTAGCTAAAGCCTAGCTGATTGCTAGCTGAAGCTTTGCCAGTACGTTGGTATTTGCTAGCTAAAGTTTTACTTGTACATTTATCTCTATGAAATGCTGAAAACTTGGAAAGAAAACTGATTTACGTATGTTTTTAAAAATATCAGGTAGTTCAGGAATACCCGAACCCGAATCCGAATTATCGGGTACCCGAAATTTCAGATAGTTCTATTTCAGGGCTAAAATCGGGTAACATTTTTCATTACCCGAAATTCTTATTACCCGAATTACCCAGACCTGAAAAGCTTACTTGCTGTCCCTCTCTTTTTCTCCGGCTCCGGTAACTTTACAGTACAAAGCTCATCAGCTTTCTTTCGCATTGCAGAGAAAAAAGTAGCAGCAATGCGTCTTCTTTCCGACCAGTTGGTGTAACCGTCTACAACGGCATAGACTCTGCTTCCTGACACCACAGAAAGAAGATCTACGCTCAGTCACATTATCCTGTAGCAGCAGCGTCAGTGCTGAGCTCCTTTGTACACAACACAGGCGCGCTACCAAGTAATTAGGTGCTGCGTATGTATCAGTACCACGACGAGTCGTTTTCGTTGAGGCTAAAGCATTTTGTCAGTAGGAGTCGCAAACGCAAATGGCACTATGATCAGACCTATCGAAACGAAGCCGGCGGTCGGGAAAGCAAAAGATTCCTGGAGGTATCAGCAGGCAAGGCACACGCGCGCTTTGATGGGCATCCTTTGAGTTGGATCAGCAAAAGAAAGCCCCTCCCGCCGGCTGCTCCCCTGTGCTATGCGCTTCTCGTGCAACAGTGAGCACAAAAGAAAACGGACACCTTTCCGGCGCAGACATTCGAAGTGACGCGGGTGCACGACGACGAACATGCCATCCACCGACCGGCCGGCCGGCGCCGTGCCTGCCCAGGCGCACGCAGCAGCGGCATCCAGCCGTCGGACCGGCCGGCCATAAAGCACGCAGAGCAGTGCTTCAGATGCCAGATAGATATTAGATTAGGACAATCAATCATGGTACATTGGTACTGGAACTGCAACATACTAGTAAGGAGGAGTATATTAGTCTGACTGAGCAAGAGGCAGCAAAGTAGTACTTCCTTCCACATCAGTTTTTCATTCAGGCAGGCTGCTGCAACCGCCACTCTCGGAATCATGGCGGAGTCATGGCCTCATGGGCCCGTTTTATATTATATACTACTCCAATATATATCTCTGATCCATAGATCTGCAGCAGTTAGCTGCCAATGCAGCACCAGCAGCCGCCATGCCGGGCCTTTTATATATATACATCTTTACACCTCGCTCAGAGCCTCAGACGCCCTCCAAGCTGCCGCCGTGCACCGCGTGGTTCACCTGGATGCTGTGGGCCCTAGGGATCGTCGATCGGGGAGCGACGGACGACGACGGGGTGTCACGTTGAGATCACAGGCGCCAGCCAGCCGGCGGAAAACGTTGATCGATGCGAACGTGGACGAGGTGTCAAATCCGCGGGAAGCACAGCACAGCTGCAGAGGCACGGCCAGTGTCGAGGTCGATTAACCTCACTTGCAAATCCTGGCTGTCAGATCTGGAGGCCACGCCCGTGATCGGATCTAATCATGGCGCGCTCGTTATACCACAATAACCACCGCCGGTACTGGTGCCTCGCTTTCATCCACGCGACCGGCCGGCCGCCGCCGGCCCAGTTGATCGCGCGTGTCGAGCCCAGTTGCACTGCCTGACGAAGGAAGAAGGACGGGCGCGAGTCGCGACGGCTGCAGCTGCTAGTACATGGACATCCAGGCATGAGTGCAGATCGGTAATCGATCTCTGTGATGCGGTGGTCAGAGTCGAAGGGGCAAGCCGGCCGGCAGGCCCGGAGCCATAATGTGGGCACGTAAATAGCCGGAACCGCGATGAAAACGAGCTGGGCGCCGCGTGCGCCTGCCGGATCCTGCCGATCGATCCCAATCGGTTTTCACGTGCCGCCGGGGGAAAAAACACGGTATCAGGCACGGCGCGCGGCACGCATGCGGACCCGGAGGACAGGCGTGCCCAGCTCCGGTCTCTCGGCTGGTACGACACGGAACGGCCGGCCCGGACGGGCGTCCGCGCGCGCGCTTCCCATGCATCCACGCGACCCCGTGCCGGCCGGGAGAAAAAGTCGCATACGTACATGCATGCGCGGTTCTAACTTGTCGGCGCGCCCGCAACGGCCATAAAAGCGCACGGTTTCACGACGGATCACTCCCCGGCCGTCCGCGACGGGTCACGGTTGCGGCGTTGCGCTCGCGCCCGGGGCTTGATTACGGCGGCGAGTGATGACCGGCTTTTTTTTTGTTTTGTTTTTTTGTGCGGAGGTTGACTGTTGCGGTGCGTTCAGGCGAGCCAACCGTGCCTGCCCCGTGGGCGAGGGATGGGTGCGACGTGGTGCAGTATAACTTCCTCATGTGCACCGGTGCTCGGTCTGGCCGAGATCGACGGATGGACCAATCGTCAATCGACGTCTCATCGACGATGCCGCCATCGGCATTGCTGGCTGTTGTAGCCTATAGCTAGCTAGCTAGCTACATGATGCGCGGGAACTTAGCGAACCAAATTCACAGATGAGATGACGGCGTTTGTGCATCAGGAGAGGAATCAGATTCTACAGCTCTTGTTGACACTGGGCTGGACGGGCACGCACGTGGTTATATTCCTGGAGGGGAGGGGCCGGGCGCCGGGCTCTTGCGTGCGCCGAGCGAGCGAGGGACCGCGGGCAGCACGCTGGCATGTGGCGCTACTCACGTGCACAGTGACCCACCCCAGCTCATCTGCCCTGGACCCGTGTCGGGTTGCATCGCATTGCGTCGCAGCGCACGGATGGGTCACTGTTCCTGTAAACCGTACGTGCCCTTGTCGGTAACTCTCTCCCTCGCCGACGACGCTTCAATTCGTCGGCGCGCGCGCGCGCACACGCCGAACGCGTTCGCGGTTTTCCCAGGTCACGTAATTGGTGTCCACCGGCCTTCTCCAGCTGCCGTCGCCCGAATGCAGGTATGTATCAGGGGATGAATAATGATGAGCGAACGGCCGGACGAACGGACGAGTGACTGTGTGTATCAGTGGATACCGATGACTTGGCGTGGAGCGGCAGGGTGCGCACGATCCGGTCCAGCGCATCTATCGGCGATGGGGACAGTGTCACCGGGCCGTCGTCGTGCCACGCCCCCCGTGAGCCGGAACGCGTCCGGACTCCGGAGTCATGGGCGTTCGTTGTTCTTGGACGAGTTACACTTCGCCACTCTAACATCAGTAGGCTCCATTGCTTTTCTGCTCTAGTAATCTCAGCTGTAACATCAGTAGATGCAGTAGGAGTTTGTAACACATACGCAGAGACCGGACCAGAGTGTGCCCGGCCTGGCACTCGGCCGCGCCCACTTGGCAATTGGCATGTTAGCACTCACCCAATAATCACCCAGGACTAATGCAGCAACTTGGCGTATTTGCGCGCGTCCATTCACACCGGTTGGTACTTGCCCAGTTGCCCCACACCCGAGTGTGTCAGCGATGGCAGAGCGCTTGCACCGGGTACCGGCGCACTTGGAACCGGATCCCCGGTCGGCCAGCCGCCCCCAAAAATGTGGCGTGCCAACGGTCGAATTGGGCTGGCGTGCCCCGCGCGCGCGGGAGGTTTGGCACGTCGATCGGGCCCCGGGAGACCGAGGATGTATCAGAGGGGGAAAAAAGGCAGGTGCTAGCTAGCTAATGGCTGCTAGCCCGCCGGAGCCGCACGAGGGGAGGTCCCCGTGGCTTTATTCCGCGGTACCGCTGTCTGGCCATCCGCGCCGTTTGTGTGCCACCAGACGACGCGAACGCGATCGCACACACGACGACCGACGAACGCCACCGGCCACCGCCGTGTCCGCTGGCGATTTGCTCCTTTCCTTTCCCTGTCCACGGCCCGCACCGCACCGGCACCGCGCCGGGTGGTGGCTGGGCTGGCTGGAGATGCTAGTGTAGCTTCGCTCCGGTCAGATCAGACGCATCACAGCACAGCTGAACGAAACGTAACCGCACTGTCCCGGGGCCGGTGGTGCCAAATGCTGCTAAACGCTAGAAAGGGGATCGCACTCTATCGCAGCTAGGTACTCTCCTACGTAGACGTAGCCCGCGTCCTAGCGAGACGGGGGAGGGGAACAGGGTAACATGCGCGGCGGTGCCGGTGCGCTGTGGGCGTGTTTGCGTTTCGTTCGTCGACCCGTCCATCGATCCATCCATCCAACCAGCACCCAATGCAAGAAGGACGCCGTCCTTTCTGCTGGGGGGATAAAGCGCTAGGTTGCTTTTGCGACGCATCGCACAGCAGCCACAGCCGATCGCCCGCCGGGCTGGTGAGTGAAATTGATGGAGAAGCTTGTTGTGAGAAACAAACAGGGTCATGTGCCCGCATGAGCGAGCGCGGAGCCGATCGAGTAAAAGCCAGCATTTGTAGATAGACAGCGCGAGCTGGCTGTGGCTGGGCGCGCAACTTGCGTTTTGTAATTGCCTGGGCCAGCCAGCAAGTATACGCTACTGTCTCTCTCTCTCTCTCTGTGCGTGTACTCCTGGGAACTCAACTGCACCGCCATCTCTATGGCTGCCTTGCCTGCCTGAATTTTCATCAGCGGCTAGCTGGAGCAACTGGGATTAAACATGAACCAATGCAAGTGAGGGCTAAGCAAACCAACCATTCTGATTCCGAATCTGAATACAATACTACAGTTTTCGCTTCTGGTTCTGGACGCCCAGATGCGATCTGTGTTCCAAGTGCGCATAAAGAAAGAAGAGATGGGTCGAGGAAGCCGAAACGAAGCGAGAGAAGAAAAAGACCATCAGGCAGCCGTGGTCCCGGGCCGATGATCGGAGATGGCGCGACGCATCCAAGGATGGAGCGCCGACCGTGGGTGTCTGGGTGAGCGAGGTCGCGACGCTACAGAAACAGAATCCAGACTGGAGGAAGGAAGAGGGGGTGGCCCGATCTTGTTGGCAGCTAGGCACGGAATGGATGGAGCCCGTAACTTCCACGGCAAACTTTGTGTCGTCCAGCCATGGATGGTCCCCGGACAAGCCGAATATGAATGGTGGTGCTATGCAAGGACAGGTAAAGCAGGTCACCAGGAAAAATGAAGCCTTCAACCTCCTGTAACTCCACAGTTGGCATGGATGGAGGGAGGCTTGCTTGTCCAACTGCTCCAGTAGAGCTAGAGACGCCGTACTCGTACCAACTAGCGGTATTATTCAAGCTCATAAAAGGGCAGACGATACATACTGCTGCACTGACTGACAACACCGTTGAGTTGCAAATAAGCACAAGAAACGGCGCTATTTCTCAGTTCATAACTGCTGAAAGAACGATTTGACTCTAGCCTCGCTTACTTCTTTTTATCCAGGAGAAACGCGAGGCGACCACACGGGAGAAGAATGCAGTAATAAACTGGAGAAAGCCGGTGGCTCGCCTGCGTTCCCAAATTCTTGCAGCCGGTTGAAAAAGAGCCGTGCGATAACGGGAAAATCAAGTGATTTTTTTTTTAAAAGGACGGCAAAAGTTTTGTCGCGATTTTATTAGACGGATAAAATAAAAAAAAACATACAAAGTAACTATAACTCTACAACTGCACGACTCGCCCTACTGAACTACTCACACCACTACAACAGCGGTGAAAAGACAGACTCCTCACTTTACAAAACTATACAGCATGAAGTTATAGAATAAAAAGAGAAAAGAAAAAAACCACCGAAGAAAACTACAACTCTATATTTGCTTCATGTGGGAACCTGGCCAACCTATACTGACTGATTTTCTCTTTGCACAAACTCGCTACTTGGATAGGAAAAAGTGAAGTATGCTAGAATTGACGCTTGTTTCTCCCCTTCCAAATGTTCCACCAGAAATAAATAAAAATTCTATCGATCTTTCTTCACTCGGACTTTTGGAAAAGCAAGTGCTGTCATCATATTTCAATGACTTGAACCGAATGTGGACCACGCCAACAACGCATGAAGGAGACGCTTGACTTTGCTGCGCCGAGACAGGAGAGGGGAGGCGACTTTTGTATGTGTATTCACGTACTATCATCGGAGGATCATATTGATTGTTTGGAGAGAATAATCTGCGTCATGCGAGGCAAGCAGGCTCCCTCTCTGGTTTATTTTATCCTGCTGGGCATTGTCCTGTAAATGATTAACCTCGCTAACAGCTGAACTGATCGATCGAATCAGCTTTTTTTTATGGGTTTCAGACAAAACTGGTCTGCCTGATTTGGATTATACTATATGCAACTGTCAATCATGTCATCCATAATTGTCAGCTGCATCGTTGTTACAGGATTGCACAGCTGGTACGTCGAGCTTCATGAACTGTACTTCGGCACGATTCCGCGGCTAAAGCATGACAGCTACGTTCTAACCGTTTACTCACGGCATCCTATTGAAAATAAACGAGTATTTCAGGATGGTCGGCAAGAAGTTTTAATAGTACGATTAATGCTCGCTGATTTCGTTATACTGAAACAGCACAACATAATTACAAAAGTCTGCCGCTTTCAGAAATAGTAGAATAAATAGAAGGAGGAGACGGCCCGTTGCCTCTTGTAAAAGGATATGCTAAATTTAACAGCAGACAGCATTAGAAGTATTTTTGTTCTCATTCACTGTTACAAGCGGGTATGGGCTTAGCTAGGGCTCTGATGGCTAGATGGTCTGCATCGTTCATCAGAGAAACAAAAACAGTGGTTCCCATAATGCTGATTGCATTATTCATCGTCGAGTCACTATTTTTCTTCAGATCAGATACTATAATTTAGCCGTACCTACCACGGAGTACTAAACTACTGCTCCCTCCGTTTTAAATTATAGTTTATTTTGATTTTTTTCATGTATTTTACTATTTATTTAAATAAATAATATGTTTAGATACATAACAAAATGCATAAAACAAAAAAATCAAAGTGAACTACAATTTAAAACGAAAGGAGTATATATAAACGTCGAAATGTCAAAACTTAACCCGTTTGCGTTGTCACTTTGCTGGTTTTGTAAAAACTTCCGTGTGTAACTGGCAATGCTCGTTTTCACACCAAGCATTCAGGTGAGAGTGTGAGATCATCACATTCTGCCTGCTTCGACAGATATGGATGTACCTTGCACGTCTTGCATACGGCACCGATCATGCGAATGGCATGCATGGATGCTTCCCCTGCACACACCAAAAGTTCTGAACATCGTCATGCGTGTAAATGTAAACACCTTCAGCTCGATCATGCGAGCGCAATTTCTGAACTGAAGACAACCGGATATATAGAAGTATACAGCAAGTCACTTCAGTTCGATTCGTATTATAAAGTTTGTCAAATCAGGCTCATCAGTTGGTAGTTTGAAGAGAGAGAAGCCCTTTGTTTAATACTTAATTTACTTAATTGATTAATCTGTTGTCTCTTAATTTATCCATCCGTGCCCGCCCATCATTAGGATTTATCTATCTATTATAAGGAGAGGTCCGCTTTTATAATGGCCGCGCGAGCTCAGCGAGCTAGGCTATCACCCAATCATTACTTCTACTACATCGGTCGAGTTTGTAGTAACATGGATCATGGATGACGCTGCGCAATCACGGAAACACCGAGTGCGCCAGGAGTGTTAGATTCCACCCACCAGCGCACGCAAATAACAGCGCCTCCAGCTTTTTATTCCAATAACTTTGCTTGGGCAATGATCAACAGCTATAGTAGCCTATGATTAAGTTAGAGAAGTGGCCGTAACAGTACCGGTATCAGGGATTAATGATGCCATGGCTTGGCTGGCAGCCAGCAGAGAATGCGCTCCCCAGTTGCGTGCGCCACGCACGCACGCCAACCTTGAAGCGCGGTGGTGTTTGATGCTTTAGTGTAGACCAGTTTCTCGAGTTGTACCCGTCTCATGATTTGATTTGAGGAAGTATGCGTATGTTTCAAGATGCATGCGGGCTGCTCCTCTCGACCCAGATATTTTTCATGTACTTTTTTTTTTTGCATATATGACCATTAATAAGTTCGATCTCCATATATAATGTATGTATGTATGTATATGTCGTAGATTGAAAAAAATATACGCAATGTAAAAACAAACACAAAGGTAAAACACGTACTCCGTCACTAATATGTCACACAGAGCTAACACATTCTCATTATATAAAGGGAAAAATATATAGAGAGAACGTAGGTGGGAGTGGGAGGGAGATTTGAAAAAGTGTAATTATGAGTGGGTAATTAAACTTAAAATTACCTAATCCTCCTACACCCCTTGATCAACGTCATATGGCTTAGATTAAAAATTATATGGTTATATGAAGAAGTTGGTTTGTACAGCATACGTTCCGTGTATACTCGATTTCATATTCATCGTCTATCAATCTTCTTTGGAGGGACCATGCACCGGCATATTCAAAGACAGATTAGATCGCTTGCTATCTATGCCGTGCAGAGCAACGTTCGACAAACTGTTGTTTACGTGGATCATTGGTATTGTTGCCTCCTTCGTGAGGGTGTTGTTTTTATTTTATTTTTCAATAAAAATGCTTCTTCTTTGTTGATATATGCCTGACATATTCTTGTTAGTGGCTCTTACAAATAAATCTTTGGAGATAGATTTTGTTGAAGCTGCCTCTAAGAAAAGTGATGCCTCGAAAAGTTATTTTTATGGTTGTGATATACATTTGTATGTGTAAATACACAGTAAAAGCTATTCTCTCCATCGAAAAAGAACGCAATAGTTTTCTAGCTAGACAAACATTTTTAAGTTTGACTAATATTATAGAAAATAGTATCAACATTTATGTCACCAAATAAGTTTATTAATAAAATGTATTTCATAATTAATCCAATGGCACTATTTGGTACCTAGAAATTAATAGTTTACTTTTTGAAGGCAGAAATTAATAGTTTATTTATATAGATTACATCAAACTTAAATTTTTAGAATAAACTTACCTTCTCAAAAACCAAGAATCATATTTTTATTATTAAAAAAAATAAGAATAATATGTTTTTAGAGAGATGGAGTATATATATCTAGAAAAGTTAAAACAAATTGTAATTTGGAACGGACAAGCAAAAGCATGTACCAAGAATTTGTAGGGAGTTAGCACACTTAATCTGTCGTTTTTGGGCGATTATGTATCACATGTATGTTCAATCAAATAATATTTCGTGATGCCACACATCTATCGGCCGTATTACCAACGGTGGATATAGAATACGTTGACTACTTAAGTACCATGCGGATGTTTATCCGCGTGACCGTGTAGAAGATGATCTGGGCTAGCTCGGAGTTCTTTCACGTACTCCATGTACTGTTGAGTGCACGGTTTATCCAGAGCCTGGATGATTGATGGCATCTGGCATTATTTAGCCATTTGAAAGGGAAAAAAAAAAGATAGATACAAAGTACAACTAACTTGGTACGTGCAGTGACAGCTGTGTAAACATGATTAATTGGTGACATGTGAACCCTGCGACCTAGACGTTTATGACGGATAATAATATCTGGAAAACCGAAGACGACTTTCGCTGTGGGCCGCGCAGGTGGGTATTTTACCTGAACCACTTACCTGCTGCGGCGGGCTGCGGCAGCTGTACACTGTCCGCCCCCAGATACGTGCAGATCAAGTTCCTGTACGTATATTCGTATACAAAAGGTAGATTTTTTCTTTCTTGGGTAATACAAGTCGTAGAGCTGGCTTGTCCGGGCATACAATAAACGAGAAAATGACCGGTTTACCCCCACGCACCATCGCATGGGCCTACAGGTGCGGGGACGGGCCGGCCCAGAACCAACCAAGTTGTACTGCTCGCGTCCACCTCATCGCAACCGTCCGCTTCAGCTGGGACCCAAGGGCACTAGGACGCCCGTCTGCCTCTCTGCCGTTCGAAGCCGTTACCCTCCAACCTCGCGCCGGCTGACTGGCTCTAGAAACAGGAGACGCAGTCAGGGACCGATTTTACATCTGCGCGTGGTAGGCTCATGCTCGTGCGCAACTGTTCGAGTTCGACTGCCTAGCCAGCCATGCATATGACGCATGTCGTCGTGTGTGTCGCCATGAGCCCGGCCCGTGACGATCGACGTGGCTGTAGTAACTCGATCATCTCGTAGATCTCGGCAGATACTTGAGCAAGGAAATGGAGATCGAGACACGCATGTCTTGCGAGATTAATAATGAGAACATATTACGCATGGAGGTTGAGTTAACAACAACGGAGGAACAAGCTGTGCAAAAGCTACATATGCTTGCATAGACGATGCATTCATGTTTTCTGATGATAGATATTATAATCGACCCAAGACGCGCGTGAGCACGGCGCGCAACTTCCGAGATGTGGTGACGATCCTTGCTAGTCGATCTGTGGAGATGCAGATATCTATCAGCTGCGGCGGGGCGGGTGGCGCCGGTAAATGTACAGGAGGGCTAGCCTGGGGATAAATGGATACATAAAGATGGATACACGTAGGCAGCCAGCCGCGGCGTTCCTGCGTGCATGAAGTCAAATGAAGGCAAGGCCAAAAAAAAAAAAAAAATCCACTCCAGTATATCTTTTTTTTTTTTTTTTTTTGCTCACGCAAGGATGTTAATTGCTTGCCACAGCGCAGTCACTCTAGGAGTATCTATCTATCTCAACCACGGACGTTGTACACGAGGCGCTAGCTGCGTGACGACGGCGGCGGAACGGATAGATAGAGCCATAGAGGAGGCCCGGCCGGCATTACAGATGGGCATGGGCAGCATGCAGAGCGGACGTGGGGATGTGTCACGGCGTGCGGGGGCGCGGGGCGGGGGCGGGGGCGGCGGCCCCAGCAGCCATGCATGCATGCAGCGCGTGACGGCGTGAGGGGGCCGGGCGTCGGCCCGGGGCGTGCAGCATGCGCTGTGCTCCACCGGGGACGAGCTAGATGTCAGCGCGGACCAGTTGTCCGCGCGCGCCCTCCCCACCACGGCACGGGGGCAGGGTCCGTGTCCGGAAGCCGGGCTGGGGTCGGCGCGCGCAGGCCGTTCCGTTTCACCCACACTCTACTAGCTACTACTGTACTGCGCAGCCCACACCTTCACTGTTTTGTCCGCACGCCACGCCCCGGCCGGTTCATCAATTTCGCCATATCCATGCTGCTGCATCACACACCATGGGGCGTCCGGCCGGGCCCCAGGCTATAAAACACGGCACGTACCGCCCCGGTAACACACGCTACTACCCAGGCCGTGCGACTGTGCCTGTGTGCGTGAGTACGCCCGACGATCGTGACTCTCCAGTCTCTGCTACTGATCGGTCATACGATACGTACACGCGTGCAGTGCAGGGGCAGCAGGATCGCTCCGATCGATCTGGCGCCGCGCGCGCCGTCGTTGCGTTTCGTGCTGGGAGAAGGAACCAAGGGGGTGTCAGCAGATCGGCAGGGGTAGATGGAGATACACATGCGTACGACACGGCAGTACATGCGCCACCAGCCCTTCCTTCCTTTTGTAGGCGCCCCTGCCCTGCCTTGCTCTCTCTCTCTCTCTCCCCTCTTTCTCCATCGGCCGCCAGCCAGCCAGCCAGCCAGCCAGGGCGTCCCCTCCCGTTCCGTCCTTCCCCACACACACACTCGGCCAGCCCGGCCCGGCCCTCCTCTTTGCTTGCTTGCTTCTTTCTTTCTCCCCCTTCCTTCCTTCCTTCCTTCCTTTTGGACCCTTTCCAGTTGTCCACGCTCCCATCTTTTTCACCACCCCATCCTTCTCCCTCCTCCCCTCCCACCCCTTGGCTTGCTGCCCTCCGGCCGCCCCGGCCCTTCCCTTCCTTTCCCTACCTGTACCAGCCCCTCTTTTCCAATTTCATCCTCTCCCTCCAATTCCACCACTATCCCTCTCTCGCCGCACACACCACTCTCGCTCGGTGTGTGGGAGAGAGAGAAGGAGACGGAGCTAGCAGCTAGGCTGGCATGGTGGCCGGCTAGAGCTCTGCAAGCCTACAATTCAGTACTACTAGTACCAAGCTAGAGTAGGAGTACCCCCTCCCCGATTGCTACTTCTACCACCACTTGCCATACAGCCCCCTACTACGCACTTCTACAAGTACTACGACGCAGCTAGCCAGCAGGGCGAGGGCGCGCGGCCATACTAATTCCTGCCGAGCTAGCTTCCTCCCGAGGACAGCCGCGGCGGGGGTGCGCCGGCCCGCGCGAGCGCCATGCAGCAGCAGCACCAGGGTGGCGGCGGTGGCGGCGGCGGGTCACAGTTCGGGGTCCCGCCGGCGGACATGGGCCCCTTCTTGCCAACGACGGCGGCCGCCACCGGTGGCCCCATGCCGCTCAGCAGCAGGCCTCCGTCGTCGGCCCAGCCACAGCAACAGCAACCGAGGACGACCAGCTACGACGAATTGGCCGTGGTGTCGTCAGGGGCCGGAGGCGCCGCCGTCGGCGGCCGCCTCGACGACGAGATGATGGGCGGCGGCGGCGGTGGCGGGTCGTCGGCCGCGTCCAGCAACCGGTGGCCGCGGGAGGAGACGCAGGCGCTCATCAGGATCCGGTCGGAGATGGACGCCACGTTCCGCGACGCCACGCTCAAAGGTCCCCTGTGGGAAGACGTCTCAAGGTAAAGAAAGGAGCTGTGAGTGAGCGAGAGAGAAATACCAAACGCATTTTGCAGTCCGGTTCAAGCAGAAGCCTGCCTGCAGTCTGAGTCTCCGGCATGATTTTTTTTCCCCTGCGGAAAGCGGCTAACGGTATCGTGGAATTTAGCAGCCGCCCCACATGAAATGATGGATAATTATCCTGCGTCGATCGGGGAATTTTGCTTTGTTTTCTCATTTTCCATCCTGGCCTAATCAAATGCTTCTCGATTTCAGCGAGCTGGATGGATGGGCCGGACGGAGAGAGAGGGAGAGAGAGAATTGGAAGGCAGAGTAGCAGTAGCAGTAGGTGCAGTGGTAGGGTGAATAATCTGGCTCCTGGGGATCGTACCATGGTGGTGAGTGCGAGTGCAGAGCGAGGCAGCAGGCAGGCAGCTGCTGCCGCCGCTGCAGGCTGCGCAGTCTGCCACTGTTTCCTGCTTTCATGGCTCCAGTTTTTGGGAAAAGAAGGAAGGCAGCCTTCCTCTCCCATCCCAATGCCGCCTCCTTGCTTTCACCGCTCCAGTATTTTTTTTCACTCATCAGATGTGCACTCCATTTCATTCATTCATTCATTCATTCACTAGTGCATCATCAGCTTCACACCCTCGATCCCTAAAAAGACGAGATAGCCTGTGATTAACTATAATTCCATTCCATTCCTGCATTCTGTAGCATATCATCCCCTCTCGGCGGCCCGCTTTCGCTCCTCACTCTTTCTTGCCTGCCTGTCCTTCCAAATTTCCAATTCTCTCCATCCCCTTGTCTCTTTCCTCCGGAGCGAGGCCTTCTTGATGTGTTGTGTTGCGCCACTGCGTTAGATGCTTCCGAGGCCGCCTGTAAACGCTGCCATCATTTAATTCTTCTTCCACCTCGCAGATGATTGCTCGCGAGTCTTTGGTTGCACGCAAGTAATGGGCTGACCGGAACCTTGTGTCTCTGTCACTGCCGTGGCTTTCAGGAAGCTTGCCGACCTGGGCTACAAGAGAAGCGCCAAGAAGTGCAAGGAGAAGTTTGAGAACGTGCACAAGTACTACAAGCGCACCAAGGAAGGACGCGCCGGCAGGCAGGACGGCAAGAGCTACCGCTTCTTCGACGAGCTGGAGGCCCTGCACGCCGCCGCGCCGCAGCCGCAGCCGCCGCAGATGCAGCAGCAGCAGCAGTTGCCGCCAGCAAGCGCCGCGCCGCCGCCGCTGCACGCGTTCGCCGCGCCAGTATCCGCGCCGCCGCCGGCGGGGCCGATGCAGCCCGCGCCCATATCGGCGGCGGCGCCGCAGGTCCAGGTACCGGTGGAGCTGCCGGCCGGGGCACACCAGCCCCTCAATCTGCAAGGCTTGAGCTTCTCTTCCATGTCGGACTCGGAGTCCGACGACGAGTCCGAGGACGACGACATGACGGCGGAGACGGGCGGAAGCCAGGACCGCCTCGGCAAGCGCAAGCGCGCCGACGGCGGCGGCCGGAGCTCTAGCGGCAGCAAGAAGATGATGACTTTCTTCGAGGGGCTCATGCAGCAGGTCGTCGACAGGCAGGAGGAAATGCAGCGGCGGTTCCTGGAGACCATGGAGAAGCGGGAGGCGGAGCGCACGGCTCGGGAGGAGGCGTGGCGCAGACAGGAGGTCGCCCGCCTCAACCGCGAGCAGGAGCAGCTCGCCCAGGAGCGAGCCGCCGCGGCGTCCAGGGATGCCGCCATCATTGCCTTCCTCCAGCGCATCGGCGGGCAGTCCGTGCCGCCCGCTACCGCCGTTGCCGTCCAAATGCCAGTCCATACCCCGCCACCGCCGCCGAAACAACCTTCTCGTCAGCAGCACCCGCCGCCGCCGCCGTCGCCACAGACGACACCGCAGTCCAAGCCGATCTCAGCCGCGCCGCTCCAGCAGCAACCGCCGCAACAGCAACCCAAGGACATGTCGCAGCAGCAGGACACCGGCACGCCGCGCAGCGCGCCACCGACCTCTGGGGCGTCAGCGTCACTCGAGCTGGTGCCCGTCACGGAGTATCACGTCGATTCCGGGATCGGTGGAGGGGATGGAGGGGCGGCGTCGTCATCGCGGTGGCCCAAGACGGAGGTGCACGCGCTCATCCAGCTGCGCATGGACATGGACATGCGCTACCAGGAGACAGGCCCCAAGGGTCCGCTGTGGGAGGAGATCTCGTCCGGGATGCGGCGGCTGGGTTACAACCGGAGCTCGAAGCGGTGCAAGGAGAAGTGGGAGAACATCAACAAGTACTACAAGAAGGTGAAGGAGAGCAACAAGAAGCGGCCCGAGGACTCCAAGACCTGCCCGTACTTCCACCAGCTCGAGGCCATCTACAGCAGGAAGCACCTCCGCGCCGCTGCCGCATCGTCCAACGCCGCCTCCGCCGCCGCTCCTCCAGGTCCTCCCGCCTACCCAGATCAAGTGAACCCAAGCCGGCAGGAGATAGAGGGGAAGCACATCAACGATGACAAAAGGAACAACGGTGGATCAGCCGGCACGCAGGTGCCGACCAGCAACAGCAATGGCGAGACGACAGCGCCGACGACGACGGCCGCCGCGTTCGACTCCGACACCGGCGTGAAGAAGGTAACGACACCGTGTGCTCCAACCTGGCTGTTTCTTCTTCATCCCCTTTGTCGTTTCGTGCTCGACAGACTCAGGCTGACCGGATACGTGCTTTGCTGTGAAGCCAGAAGACATCGTCAGGGAGTTGAACGAGCAACCGCCTCGGGAGTTCACGACGGAGGACGAGACGGACAGCGATGACATGGGCGACGAGTACACCGACGACGGCGAGGAAGGCGACGATGACGGCAAAATGCAGTACAGGATACAGTTTCAGACGCCGAACCCGGGCGGCGCCAACAGCGCACCAACACCGCCGGCAGCGACGACGGCCGCGCCAGCGGCGGTGCCGACCTCGGCTCCGACCAGCACCTTCCTCGCCATGGTTCAATAGGCGCGCGGGCGGCGGCACCCCTCTCAAACAGTACGTATATGCGTTCAAACCAAAATCCTGCCAGCATCACCATCACCATCACCGTCACCGTCACCTCCTCCTTTACCAGTCCACCAACAAGCACCTCCATCACAGTCCATCACCAACACCACACTGTTCTTGTTCATCCTGTAATTCCCCCGTGCCATTCCATTATTTATTGATTTGTTTCGTGTATAATAAGATCTAGCCCCATCCTTGCGGCCCCTTAACCGGAGGATGCAGAGTGGGGGCTGCGGTGGTAGAGCAAAAAAGAGTCTTCAATCCTCAGTAACTTATTTATAGGTCATCGTCGATCGCGTTAAACAAGAATTGTACATCGATGTAACAGTCCGTCCCTGATGTTTTCCTCTTTTTTTTTTACCCCCCCCCCCCCCCACCCAACCCCCCCCACCCCACCCCCCTCTTTCTCCCGGCGACGG
Source organism: Bothriochloa decipiens (assembly GCA_023333625.1). Lineage (NCBI taxonomy): Eukaryota > Viridiplantae > Streptophyta > Magnoliopsida > Poales > Poaceae > Bothriochloa > Bothriochloa decipiens. The sequence continues at coordinate 21,421,906 of CM041640.1, read as the reverse complement.
CAGTATACAAGTTTGTATACAAGTATACAAGAATTACATACAGTTCAAGCAACTTGGAGCTTGCAGAGGTGAGAGAAGGTGTTTTTGCCGGTGGGGATTTACTTTTTTTTGTACTTTTTCTTATAGTGGATATAAATCTTGTTACTTGTTACAATGTACATTCTGTTGTTATTCCAGTACTAGCCCTTTGTGGCAAAAAAGCTCAATTTTATCGTTGGCCGCAGGATATAAACAAAGAAAAAAAATGAACCAATGCTGTAAGTTGTATATCCTGTTGCATTTAATTTTTTTAGTTCCTTGTGTATTAAACTGTTTCTTACATTTTTTTAATTAGCTATGTATACGAAATGGTAAAAGCTAAGTAGCTATGTGAGTTGCTATTTTTAAGTGACTGAATTTTTAGAAATTCAGATAATAATTTTACACAATCAACTAGTATAATTAAAAGAACAACATAATTTATATTTTTAACAATAGCGAAATAATGTAATGATAAAACTTCATGTTGCCTGATCAGTAACATAAATTAGGTAAGTGGGATATATATAGGAGAAGTAAATAACAATAGAGTGATTTGGAGAACATGCACACACCGTGCATGTGGTCGCTTGACCCGAGTAAAAAAATTGGTAGTTGGCGATCGACTTGGATGGGTTAATTCTGATCAAGCGTGGCATGGTGGCCCTGCGGAGTTGTCGGGCGTCCACGGTGTGACCGTACGTGTAGAAAAAGGGAGAAGAAACAAAGGTGTTACGGCGAGGACAAACACACAGGTCGTGCCGTCTTATTATCAACCGCAAGGTGGGCCTGACGACATTGTGTGATTGATGATGAGAATTGAATTGACCGTGTAAGAAGAGGGAAGAAGAAACATAGGGTTACATTACACTTGACTTCAAAAGACAATGAGGACAAACAAAACACAGGGCGTTTGATCTGATGGACATTGAATTGCCCGAGAGCGAGTTATATAGACACGGATCCATCGAAAATGGAGATACGAGACTTTGCTAGAACGCTAAGATATGAAAAGGTTTTGCCGCCTAGCTCAAAGGTTGCTGCTAGTTGTAATTTCAGGTTGCATGCACGACAGATTGACAGCACGATTAGGACCGGACTAGTCCTGTCAGTAGCTAATAACTAGATACTTCCTCCGTTTTAAATTGTAGTTCGCTTTGACTTTTTTGGTATATGTATTTTATTATGTATTTAGACATATTATTTATCTAGGTACATAACAAAATACATGTACCAAAAAAGTCAAAACGAACTATAATTTAGAACGGATGGAGTACAACCATACGACCAGCTCAGTTGAAGAACTAGTGAAAGGTACTGTTCCAGCGAATTGTTACTCTTCGTACAGCCTATAAGTCTACATGCTAACATTGAGATACAGCTCTTTTGATGAACGCGTTTTTTCTGGTGCATACATGCTCAGCACCCATGCTCAGCACCTGTTATCTCAGCCGTCCACATTGCGTATTGAGAGATGTGCTACATAAAACACTAGGGTTTCACAATGGGAAAGAGTAACACATTGGAAGAGTGAACTGCACGAATCTTAGAGCAGTATTCAATGATGAGGATAAGGCATGCTGAGCACGTACACGCTACAATACATATTCGTCTTTTTGATTCTCTCGACCCAGGACGTGAAGCGATGCGCATGTCGGCAATCTTCACCCAGCCCCGCGACGTACGTACAGTACGTACAAAGAGAAATGAAGCCAAATCTCACGTCACGTTGACAACCGCTGTTGCCGTAACATTTGCTTATCAGCAGACATCAGCAGTGTGCTGCGTCCATCCATTCAGATCGATGAACGCGTTCTGTATTACCGTACATTGTTACTGCACCAGAATAACCTGCATGATCCGCGCAGAGAAAGGAGGAAAAAGGTCAAAAGTAGTAGGGGGAGAGTGAAGCGTAAACGAAACCACCAGCTCACCTCTCCGGTCAACCGGCCGGCCGGTCTGTACCGCCGGTAACAGTATAGCTAGGTAACCAGACAAATGATCAAACGAAGCAGTACCGATTTACCAGATAATTAGAACACTGTAAACCAAGGAAGGCCAGGCTGGTCATCACTTGCGTGTGGATGGAGGGAGAATTGAAAAATTGTAGGGGGCCAGTGCAGTGCAGTGCAGTAGCGGCGTGTACAGAAATCAATCAGGTCAGGGTGTAGTAGGGAACAGGGGGAGATGGGCATGGCCGTGAGTGCCGATTGGATCGGAAGCCGACCGGGGAATCATTAGGACGCGGAAAGTGACGGTAAATTTGGTGGTAAGCGGGCGATAATGACGACGCCCATATGCGGCCCCGGCCTAACAAGATGACATCACCCGTTCACACTGAACCGCGTTTATATACAATCTTATCTTATATACGTGCCATATGTACTATAGTGTATAGTCGTGGTATATATCAAAGTAGCAAAGTTATTCGCTCAAAATGGTATTAATTTTTAATTTATATTTGCTTAACAATATTATTTCAAATAGTTTTGCTTTTTCCAATAAATTTAGCATAGATCAATTCCTTAACTATAGACGTTTTTCTCCTGTCTTTCTTTTTTTTTCCAACACCTCTATCTCGTGGCCGTTCAATTTTCGGTTGAGGCCAAATCATGTCGGCCTTCGGTTTTTTCTTAGTGAACCCTTCTATTAGTAAACAAAACTACTATCCAAGTCTCACAAAATTGTTCAGTTCCTTAGCTTTGTTTATTTTTTACTATCCCTTTTAAATCATAGTTGACGTTTTTTACCCTAAACCATTACAAGATTCATAAAATCATGTTCATGGCTGCTAGAGCCACTTCTAACTAAGCATCCACTAGTCTTCCCATCATTGTACCAACATCCATGGACACCCCAAGCCGCTTCACACATACTATAGAACCACCATTATATTGATGACGATGAGATGCTAATCTCAAGCATGCCGCCTATGCCACTATATCTTGATATCAGTCATGCTGTGTTTTTTTTCTTTTTTTTTTCTTTTGCTTGTAACTAGTAGCTTCTTACAAAGAAGCACTATTTGTGTTGCTTGCTCGTCCCTCACACGTGAGCATGGTGAATCAATGGACCAATTAAACATAATATATCAAAGTTGGATTTTTTATGATTTTGTTGGAATATTGACTATCTTAATATGTTTCTCTACTAGCTAGTTACTGTATGAAAGCAATGTAAGGCAAGATTGTTGGAGCTGGCATGTGTATTTGTCTTTTTTCCTTTTTCGTTGATGTTGATACTGATGTTAAGACTCTCCTACTTGAAACAAGAGGGCGCAAGGAACAATCAGTGAGCTTAGAGCTATGACGTGAGGATATATGTTGTGATAGCGAGGCATAGAGCATAGCGGGGGAAGAAGCGGCACATGGATTGTGAAGCTATCGATGTCCAACTTGCATAGCTCTTGTGCATGTCTTTAATCGTTGTTGGTTGAATTTTGTATATATTTGTTCTACCTATATCTTTAGAAGAGTATTTCTATTTAAATTCATTAATGGTAATACAAATAGAGTTCAAAATAATTTGAAACTCAAAATTAAATTTAGAATTAATTTTAGGAGAACAAATAATTTTAAAATAAGGATTCACAAATTGATAGGATTACCTCAAAAGTATTCTTCCAATGTGTGGTGGCTAGAAAATTATTAATTAGTTACATATATATTGATTCAAAAATACTTGTGTTGGTCTTTTTATATATACAAATAGAAAACTATTTAATTTGAGATATCACGTGTTTAAAGAGACAATATTTAAACCCGTATGTGATATATATAGATCCTTAGGTCATCATAAAGACATAAATTCCAATGGGACATATTTTTTTCATATTGTCATTTTAATTATGCAGTGTTTTTTTAACAATATATTGTATTGATATAGTATACTCCCTTGTCAAAAAATACAACTATGAAATTCATGTTGATCAAACTTTTTCTTAATTTGACATTAGCGACATTTATCTACAAATATATTTATTACCAAAATATATTCAATCATTCATCTAATGATACCCCTTATACACCATAAATTTTAATATTCCGTTACATATATTTGATTAAAAACGAATACTTAACTCCTCAGAAAATAAGACTTATATTATTTGTGGAACGGGCCACGGTGGGAGTAAAAAAGATTACTGTAGTACCTGCACCGGCACCTCCCACCTCAGAAAAAAAAAAGATTTCTTTTAACCCGAGGATCCGGTCTTGAGCGCGTGAAAAAGGCTATTTAGTTACGAAAATAGTACGCTCCAGTACAGTAACTTTTTTTTTTTTAGGGAAAACCGTGGAGCCTTGCTCCCCAGTGCATAAATTAATTAAAGCAACAGAGTATAAAAGCATTACACAAAGTTAGCCGGGGGTATAGTAACTTTTTTAGAAGCAGCACAAGTAGAGAGACGCCGACAATGCATCTGCCCGGATTATTATTGTTGTCGTTTACTTTTCTTTCCCTTTTATATTTTTTATTATTCTCCAATCTCCAACCAAAAAAAAAAGGCAGCCAGATTAACTTACCACCGGTTGTTGGATTTTTTTTGGTAGCTCGTCCCATTTTTCTTCATTACGTTGTGCACCATAGTACACGTTGCCTCCAACATGCTTTATGGGGACCATGCAAGCATGCACCATGTCTCGATCGTGGACCCCGAACCCCGATGGCTGCTGGCAATCCTTATGTAATTCTGCGTTTTGTGACTAGTAAAGTACCACACACCTGCAATTTTCGTTCTCAATTGGCACTGAACTTTATTTCGCACAGTAGATAGCGGGCTAGCGGCATAGCCCCCCGGCCGCAGCGTGACGATGACATGGCGAAGCCGGTCCCACATGTCTGTGGACGTACTAGGTTGAATTGAAATTGCACGCCGAAACTCTTGTCAGTGTGTTTCACCTGTGCTGATCAGGCCGGCCGGGGCCGGGAACTTGAAGCCGTATGTGCTAAGTGCTACGCATCAGAGGGCTAGTAACCTGTGCGCTCCGATGAACCAGCCCGTCTCTGTCATCCGCAGTCCGTGGTACTGTGTGCACCTACATACAAGAGGTGCGCACGGGTCGATACAGCTAGCGGCTAACTAGGGCGCTGCGAGCTAGCTGAGTGACAAGGGCTCCCGGCCAGCGACCCGCTACCGCTAGCGTCACTGCCGTGCCGCTAGAATCTTACTACTGCTACTCCGTAGGCGCACAACACCCAACAATCACAAGCCTGCCCAGCTAGTTGGTTGTCAGCTGCATCGCCGCTCCTCTCAGCTAGCCAAGCTACAGAGTACATGATAGACACGTACACATGCTCGCGATGCATGATATGCATGACACCGGTGTACGACACACCTCGTCCAATCCGCCCGCCCGTGCACCAAGTACACCGTACACCAATTATTTAGGACCCATTGACGCAGTAATTTAACAGAAATCATACAGAAATATCATATGAGATTACAAGTTGGTTGAATTTTTTAGGGTAAAAAGCGTAGGAATAAGAGAAAGTGACTCCAGTTATAAACTCTTTGGCTAGCCGGCCATGTGTGCCTGTCTGTATTATACTCGTTGGTTTCTCCATGCCTGTACCCTCCATTTATTGTTGGTTACAGGGGAATGGAAGGTAGCTTGCCAGGATTAGGAAAAGGGAAATGAAGATGGCATGATCACCCCGTCCCATGATCCGCTGTCGTCGGGCACTAGTGGCATATCACGCACGCACAGGCAACGCAACGCGCGCGAGAGGGACACACACGCACAGTGCATTATAACCCATGCCTCACTACATAGAGCTAGCTAACCCCGCACGCACGGCCCCCACCACGGAGTAACACGCATTGGTCCGCCGGTCCCCGTCGCCCGCGCCGCGCACCAACAAAACCGCATGGCACGCGAGCGTCCGCGCGACGCGACGGCCTGCGGGCGTGCTTGCCGCCCTGGCCCTCCCCACGTCAGATCGTCCGTCCATCGGACACGGCGGCCATCCGTCCCCAATTCCGGTACGTAATTAACCTGACCGAACCTAGACCGAACGAAGCGCCGGTTAATTCGGTTCGCCGGCTGGTTAGCACTTATTAGTAGCAGCAGCGCGCACCGCGCGGTTGCTGACGGCGTCGATCTAGGCCAGGAAGGCCACAGCTATACGAGATTCTGCATTGCAGTTGCACGCTACATACTGTTGGCTAAGACGAACCGAGGCGTCACCGGAGTGCTCTGTTTGTTTGTGCGTGCTTGACTGCGTGCGCGGCCGTGTGCGGGGCGGCTGGCGGTGCTGTCGCCGGCAGTGTTCGACCGCGTCGATGTCGATCGGCCACATGCCCACATGCGCGTCGCCGGTTTCGCACGCGTCCTCCGCTCGGTCCTACTCGGCAGGTTTTTTTATGCAAGGGTGGTCGTCGCTTTCTCTTTGTTTGCCTGTCTACATATTCCCCTGCTCCCTCTTTTTTTCCTTGGAAAAAGTCAAATCCGTTCTGTCTGGCTCGTTTTATCCCCTCTCATCCTGCCGCTTAGCCGGCCTGGAGCTAGCATCAGATTCATGGAACGGCTGTGCCGCTAGAGGATGTGTATGTGGTGCTATACTGCTATGAGCAAGGCGTACCAACCTGACAGCTAGCAGAGCATCCAAATTCTTACTGATATAAATATCCTCTGAATAGTTGTTGTTGCTGTGGCGAAAACCGGCCGAAAACTGAATATTAGGTGTATGTATGCCACCAGCTATTTTATTAGGATACACATTATCTCGTTTTCTTTAGGCCCAACATAGGGAATCGCCTCTGTAGCAAGTATCTTCCTTGGCTGGCAAAAAATAATGGCTCTCTCTCTCTCTCTCATGAGAACAGCATTATACGGCCTGGAAGGAATATGTGACTTGCAAGTCTCAGTTTAATGGATGGAGTGGACCAGCATCACCCCAAACACGCTAATCAAGCTAATACTGTATTCGGTTGCTTAATCCATCACCGCGCCAACTTGTTGCTTCTGATGAGTTGTGATGATATCTGATCTGTTTTTAGTTTTTCTTTTTACACACACACACACACACACATCAGAAGGATGCCGTCGGGTGGGCCCGTCGGGTGAGGGCAGGCCAAGGAGGGGATATATAACCATGGTGCTCGTTCCCCGTCGATCTCTGCTGTTTTAATAACCATTGGATAAAAATGATACACTATAGATCTCTAATAAGAATAGACATTTTTTCCATTTTTAGTATGAATGTATATGATAAATAAAACACAGAGTAGTATTAGTAAGAGTTACATGCAGCTAGCATATATTTAGTCTATATAGAAGGTAAAGACAACACTACAATTACAACATGATAACCAAAAGAATAAGGCAATAATGGTTTTGTATTTTTTTTTCTTTCCTCGGAACCGACAAATAAGTGCAAGCAACATTCTAACACCCAATAAAATATGAAAGCAAGTATGTGCCTACAACTACAAGTTTAGTACCCTAACAATAACCGGCTAACAACCTAACATGCTAAAAAAAAAATACTCCACTTTATATTTTGAACACAACATTTGTTGACTAGTTTTATATATGTGAGATGAATAGTTTAGTCCACAAGACTTGGAGCTAAATGAAGGGTCATGATGAAAATACCTTGGTTCATGATGTAAAAGCTCAATAAGTGAAGATGGGAAGTGATTATTGATGCTATGAGTGGAGAAAATGAAAAAAAAAGGCAATGCAAAGGTACAGCGGTAGGGCTTTGTTGAGAGGTTAGAGAAGTTATAGAGAAGGTAATGGCCAGGAGAGATGGAGGTCGTCGACTCGTCGCTCCTACCTTGAACATCGACAATACTGCTGATCCACGACTCAGTCTACTATGCCACTAGGTGAGGGAGGGAAGCTACTAGGGTGTGGTGGACTTCTGCCACGGTGGGGTAGGGGTTGCGGTAGGAGTGGCATCGGTGAGCTGAGGATGGAGAAGAGGAGGGAGACGATGGTTGTGCCACGAAGTGATAAAAAGTGAAAGAATTTATGTTTCTATTTTACTTTATTAATTTTGCAATGGTCGTTACTACTTTTATCTTTAGTGATACATTAACGTTTTATGTGGGTGTTTTTTTCCCAACATGTGGAGATCAAACTACCATTTTTTGTAATTTTGAATTTGAATATAGCCATTTACCTATTATGTTAGTATTGTTTTTCTTTCTAATTCATTGCAAATCTCTATTAATTCTCGTAGGTTGTTCAAATTTTGGCTTCATGAATGATTTCTTGCATGACTCTTTATTTACATATTTTTATTTGTATGTGGAAATATCTCCACTTATTAAATTATCAGTTATAGTAAATTAATTGTATTTGGCATGGACTTTTTAGTTTAATTTAAAATTTAAACCATCATAAAAATCTAATTAATGTTGTATATCCTTTAATTTTCTTTTCTTTTTGATTAACATGTTAAGTTGTATGGCCTGCCCTGGGTATTCCTTTTATAACATGATAATAGATTTGCTGAAGCTAAACCAGATTCCTTCAACATGACTACAAGTTCAGCGCCAAGAATTTCTCCGGAGCCAGTGATGAGCATCTTTTAATGAACATTTTGGAGCTCAGAACAACAATACAGACTTTTGAAAGTAGTGACATCACAACTGCTTTTATTTTTACAGTTCGGATTCAGGGGGACAGGCCCATGAGCCTGTGGCTTATCATGAAGAAATGTTATAATAAATTCCACATCTCATCAGATGCAGATACCAGATTGGCTGCTGCTTTTGGAGTTGGCCTGATAAACTAATGCTCATGATCTGAGCTTAGCTTGCCAATTGCCATCCCATCTGAGGGAGAGTGTTTGATGCTTTGATCCAAAGTCACCATCACATGCGTGCGTGCCCATGGAACTCGAATAGCGAGCTGGGCTCCTCCTCCGCTGGTATCTGGTAATGTGGGTTGCCATCGCCATGACAGCATCATCACCATCGGCGGCATCCATCAGATTAGGCTGGGCAATAAACAAAAGCCCCTATGGTGGCATCTTTTCCGCTTTCCTCCTGCTTTACTCTTCTTTTTTTAGTCGGGTATGAGCGGTTCGTGACGTCGATGATGCGTCCCGGTAGCGCCGATCGGCGGCAAGCGGCAGCTCCAACATGGAAGTGGCCGAGGAAACAATTGTTTTCACCTCGCTTTCAGCGTCAGTCAGTGCATCCGCAACTGAGTTCTATATAGGGGTCGCCGACTGGGAGCTCAGCGACTGCCGCTGCTGCCTAGCTGAAGCTGATGTCAACAGATTGAGATTGATCCGTCGCTCTTCTTCTGACGGTGACAGGTCTGCTTCGCCATTTCCAATTTTCTATGGATCTGTCATCCGTCTCTCCTCTTCCTTTTCCAAGAATATGCTCCTCCTTTCACCTTGTTCTAGCTTTACCGTGCAATGCCTGTGCTGTGCCCCGATGCTTTACTAGTTGCAGCATTCCGTGCGAAGCTTGGTTACCTGGACACCACTGACTAATAACGGATCTTCTGTATATAAATTGCTTGGTTCGTAACTTCAGGATGATGCTGGGTTTGCAGGTAAAACTGTAAAGCAATCCATCTTGTCGTACAGCATTAGCAGCACAACGCTTTGCGGCTGTTTGTAGATCATCACGCGCTGTGGTTTCACGACAGAGACAGAGTTTTGTGCCGTCGCGTAGGAGCGCACAGCTTCGCACGAACACTCTCCATACAAGTAGGAGTAAAAGTATTGCGATAAACATGATCGTGTCTTTCGAAATTGTGATTATAGGCCCAGGGCGCAGATGGCTTTAGTCCATTAACTAACTGATTTTTTTTTTCTTTTGAGAATATTATAACTAACTGATGAATCGAAGAAGTCGTATATGACCAGGCCTTTTAAGGCCTATTGTCAGACTCAGCTCAAGACTTTTGTTGGCCCAGACGAAAAAGCCAGTAGGATTGGGGCTCCGATATCGTTCGTACTGTCCACAGGATTCATTTGGCCCATTAAGGTTTTGGATCGAAATATGGCCTAAACATAACTTTTTGTTTCATTTTTTTTTCATTCCACTAGCTGTGGTTTGGGAACATGAATGATGGTCATAAGGCAATGAGTGAAAATAATAAGAGAACAAACCAGATTCAATTTCGACCTCCTGCCCAATAGAAAATACAAAATAGAGACGTCGTTGAACGTACTTGATTCTATCTATGAATAAGAAAGTCTCCCTATCACCTATCGATCCATCATAACTTGATTGGCCAATCGATTTATGCCCCTTAGTTTTCTTACACAATCCATCGTGAAATATATGTCTGTCAGCTTGTCGATCGATGCCGACGCTATCCAGTTTACGTTGACGCATCACTCAATCACACATGACTCTTATGTCCCATATACACAACACGCACACAAGCAAAACCCACACATATCTTTTGTTTTTCCGACACGTTTTTCTTATCTTTGATGCTCCTCTTCGAACGGTACGGACACAGACGTGCGAACTGACAAGCCTTTGTTTTTGTTATCAATCAGGGATTTCGTCCAACATCTGATTAACAAATTGGTTTGTCTGAACTCGGTCCCAGGTTAGGTGATGAAAAAGTATCGTAGCACCAAACACGCAGCATCCCGGTGGAGAGGTTTCCTATTGCACCAGCCCGATCGTGTCATCCATTCCGGACACAGACAGCAGCACGTACGATTCCGATTCCATGTCCGATTCCGGCTGGTGCGTATGAAGTTCACACGGCCGGGTTTTGGTATTTGATTTCTGTATATACAGACGCCGCTGTGATGTATTTTCTCTCTCTCTCTCTCTCTCTCTCTCTCTCTCTCTCTCTCTCTCTCTCTC
>CM041640.1:21328580-21385491 GCA_023333625.1 Bothriochloa decipiens | reverse complement strand
GCACTTTTCTTTTTCTTTTCTGTAAGAATTTCCCACTCATCTCATATGGAGTTGGTCCTCTCAGGTTTCTGCCAAAGTCTCCAATTGCCTCAAGCATCAAATCAAAGCTAGGAAGTGCAACAATGTTGTGTGGGATACCTGCTTCGTAAAAGAATTGGCATATGTACTCACATGCCCTGTCCCTCTTCTCTTCTCTTTTTTCAGTAGACAGCTTGGACTGCACCTTATTTTCAACAACACCTGTGCCCTTCCTTGCAGCTAGTACTTCTTCTGGTGATAGCTTATAGTACTTATCCATGGGACCACCTGAAGAACCACCTTTGCTACTCACCTTCTTCAACACAATGACTGAATTGCCATCTCCATCACTATGCTCCTCTCCTTCAGAATGGCTCAAATCCACTAAACCTCTCTCATCTTCCTTTTCCTATTTTTTCTTTTGCTTGGTATCTAGTTTCTTTGACAGTAGTTGCACCATTTCTGTTTGTATATCAGAGGGAACTTTGGTGCACTTTGCAACACCAAAGCCAGGTACTTTACCAAGGTGGTACTTGATTCTAGTAATTCCCCCATTGTAAGTGTTGTTACAATAGTTGCATTTGAGAGAGCCTTTCTTGTTCACATCTGGCATAGTACAGTGCTTCCATGCTGGGTCACTTGGTTCAGCAACAGCTTCATTCATTTGGTTCCCAGTGGATGCAGTGCTAGATAAACCTACTAAGTTGATAGGAATAAAATCACTAATTAAGAGTTTAAGACTACAAGCAAACTCTGTGTTGTTGTTCAGTGTTGAGTTGTTGACAGATCAAGTGAATAAGTGAAAGTGATAGTCTGATAGATTAAGTAGTTAACCCTAAACCTATTAAAAAAGTGAATAATTGACAGGTTAAGTGAACTAAATGAATAACGAATAAATAACATATAACAATTAACAAATTAACAGAGTAGGCAATTAACAGCTCAAATGAACAACACAGTAAGCCATCAACCATCAGTACTTGAGCAAATCAAATCAATAGAGTAATACTGTAATAGACAACTAGACGATTTCACATCCCAATTGACCTTGACGCTTGACCACATTCACATCACGGATTGCATGCATAGAACAACAGGGGGGAGAAGAACAATGTTGTGAGGAAATTGCCTAGGGTTGGAGTTGGAGTCGCCTCCCTGTCCCTGCCATCAGGGTCCGACATCGTTGGTCGTCCACTCGTCGTCAACAGCTGCCCTGCCGCCGCCGAAGCCTTGGCGGATGCCGTCCCTCAACCGTCGTCGCCTGGCCTCGTGTTGTCCCTAAGCCGCCGTCGCCTGGCCTCGTGCGAACCCTAAGCCACCGACGTCCCCCAGCCGCGCTGTCGCCTTGCCGTCGAGCCGCCGACGTCGCCTACCCTAAGCCGCCATCGAACCCTAAGCCGCCGTTGCGCAGCCGCCGAAAAGGAGAGGAGAGGACAGAGGAGTGCGTGACTGCGCTTCCTACATGTGGGCTACGGTTAGCGTGAAGAGGCGGAGTCCAATTTGGGCCGTAACTGGGCTCAATTCGATTGGGCCGGCGTTTTTCCTGGCCAATCCAGCAATATATGAATAGCGTGTGTATAGCGACGCTACGGCGCTAAACACGTTTAGCGGCGCTATTGCGTGATTTAGCGGCAAAAACGTGAATAGCGTACAAATACACAATATCGTCGCGTCACCTTTCCCCAAACGCTATAGCGGCGCTATAGCGCCAATTTCGCGCGCTATTTAAAACCAAAACCTAATGGGCGTCTTTCAGTTGTGGCGCTCGTTTTTTTTTAATATCTTTCTCTAAAGAACTGTAAAAGCACAATGTGAGACTTCAATGTAATTTATTTTTGCAAGATTCGTGACAGTGACATCTTTGTTAAGATACTTACGTAGGTTTTTATTTAAAATCTTTTTTTTTGCTAGCATATGTCACATCTCAAAAGTCAAAACCCTCCCACCTTCTTTAAAACTGACCCGTAATCGGCCGGAGCGCACAGGCGCGGGCGTTGCTCAGTTCAACCACTTCTGTGAGGAGTATATGTACTAGTGGCAAAGCGCGCGATTTCGCGCGCTCGTGATGGCTCTAATCTAGACTAGTCTCATGCGAATATAGCATGGTGCGCCTGTTAGTTATAGCCCATCATGTTTAATAAAGGAAATGGAATATGTTGTCAACGATGACAAGGCAGTTAATTTCACAGGTTGTCTTAAATTTACATACATAGATATAGGATAGGTGGTTCATATGTTGCCGGGCACACGCATCCGTGCTCCTGTGTGTCTGTAAATTTGAGGAAACCCATTTCAAGAAACGTGACGGACATATAGTATGTGTGGATTGTTGGCTAAATTGATTAGTTCAGTGATATAAAACCAACAGCGGAAGTAACAAGGAGGCGTGGGACCATACTTAATGTCATACAGGAGTATTGTGTTCTTATAATCAATATACATGACTATTTTGAGCTCGGACATGCATAAAACCAGAAGAGTTCTTGTTGTATACCGCAACATATATAGGTTAGCTACTTCAATTTTTGATAGAACATTGGCAAAGAACTGCTCTAAAACTAATAACGAACTCATTGTTTTATATACAGATTTAGCTTGCATTGATTTTCGTGCATGATTGCATCACATTTCTATTTTGACAAACTCATTGTTTCTCTTCCTGCTATATGTTCTTGTGGAGTGTTTGATGGAAACCTTGAAACCATTACAAATCTACTATACCTCCTAAACCATTACAGATTCGACTGTTGTGTAAATGCTATCTATCGGAGCATTGTTACCCAAAGATGCAGCATCTTGCTCAGCCACAATGAATTCATCAACCTCTCTTTCTGTAAGTAAATGGTTGCCATTCACATTTTCAGTTCTGTATCAGCTAACACAACCTCCATGCTTGTTGATTGTCCTGCATTCATGCTGCTCAATACATTCTCTGACATTGTTGGTTCATCATTCTATTGTTGTTGGTGTGCGTGTATAAATTTTAGTAAAAGCCTTAGTTTCTAAGCAAAATGACCTTTATTGCCATTTCTTGATCTCGTCTTGTGTTGTGAGGTCAAAATTTGGTACTGAGTGACCATCCATGTTGTGAATTGTAACCTAAAAACATAGCACATACATTAGATCATAGTCGCCATTTGATTGATTTCAAACTTGGTACCAGTAAATTGCAATCCCAAAAGAATGCAATCTTGTTATGTCTATTGTGCAATTTTTCGATGACCATCCTTTTACGTGCATGCATATATGTTTATACTATTTCTTTGATTTGTAAAAAGCTTTTAACTCCACCTATGCTGGGTTACCTATGACATTCCATCATAGTAGGTCCTAAACTCAGGTAAAGGAGGAGGGTTAAAACTGTTTTGTAGGTTTGAGGATGGAATAAAATAGTTGTGCTTGTTCCAATGTATGGTGGAAAAAATGTAAGTTGTTGTTTCACAGAAAATAATTGTGCTCGTCTCGTTTGGAAAATTTGTCTATTTTTCTTGCATAGAAAAGAATTGTCAATTGTAATTGTGCTCATCTCATTTGGAAATTTTGTCTATAGTCCTTCCATAAAAAAATTGTCAGTTGTAATTGTGCTCGTCTCGTTTGGAAAATTTGTCCATTGCTAAATCATAGAAATTAATTGTCAATCTATCATTGTGTTCGTCTAGGAGGAAATTCTGTCCATTTTAATTTTAATTGTGCTAGTCTCATTTTGGAAAATTTGTCCATTGTGTTTCTATAGAAAAAAATTGTCAATTGTAATTGTAATTATGCTAGTCTCTTTTGAAAATTTTGTCAATTGTCTTTCTATAGAAAAAAATATTGTAATTATAATTGTGATTGTGCTAGTCTCATTTGTATAATTTGTAAAATTATCAATTGTCAATTGTAATTGTGCTTAGGATTTTATTGTTCAAGGTGGGGATCCTACTGAAACCAGATGAGGTGGCGAGTCCATGTATGGATGTGCAGTATGTCCCCTTCCCCTGCCCTTGATTCTAGCTATTATTTTTCAAGTACAGTCTCTGTTTTATGCTCATGCTTCACCCTCCATTACTGTATTTGTTTTGAGGCCTATGACGACATATCTATGATACCTTGAGGTGGTTTGAGTGTCTTAATTGTATCTATTTTTTCATGGCTGTCATCAGAACGTGTATTTCTAGGAGAAAATTATGTTTATTGTCTTTGTGTTTAGCAAAACACGTAGTGCAAACACTGCCATGTATCAATTTCTGATCTGAAAGCTAAACACTTAGTGTAATCCTTAGCACAAACAGGAACCAGAGGTTCTGCAACACTACTTTACTAATTGTGTTTAGAAATTCTTTCTCAACTGGTTAGTTAGTACACATACCTAGAGAAAGATTGTGGTAAAAATATATCTAATCAAGTTTCTACTCTCTGTACAGATTGTTTTAGATCAAGAAATGGAGAACTCTGGGATCAAGAAATTAGGGATTATTTCAGATCAAGAAATCAGGGGATCTATGTTAAGGATGGGTTGTGGAAATGGTGCTCTGCTGACCTTGGATGATGTTGAGGTGAGTTCTTCCTCCTTGGATCTGGTGATTTTCCCTGTTTTCCCCTTCTTTGATCTAGGGTTTTTACCCCCTTTGGCCTTGTCTGCGTGAGGCAAAACAGATTGGGGGCGATCAGTTTGGCTTGCTTCTTTGCCAAGTCGGTCATATAGGGCTAGCATTTGGCTGCTTGGCTGATGGGTGTGGAGTTATTAACATGGGTTTTTTTTCTCGTCAGGTTTGTGGGCTGCAACAGACAACAGGCATATGGATACAAAAATTGTTTTTTGGGCCTTGTTTGACATAGAGTAGAACAGAATACAACTTGTATAAGTACAAATACAACTAGTACAAGTATAACTTGTATAAGTATAAATTCGTGTGCTACTTCCGTGGAAAACACATGGTTTTTCACTTTCTTGATTTTTGTGTGCTAGTTTGAGGAAAAACACATGAATTTTCCTTTGTGTGGTGGGGCTTGCTTTATTTGTCAGACTGGCAAAATTCGTGTGCTATAATAGTAAAAAAACACACAGATTTCTATCTCCCTCAAATTCATGTATTTTCCTGGTACAAAACATGCGTGTGCTACTCCCTCCTAAAACACACGCTTGTTGATATTTTACAGTCTACGAGGAGGGGTCTGTGGAAGTAAAGAGCTAGAAGGGAAAAAACGGAAGTTAATATTATATCCGGATTCAGACGAGAATCAACAGAAGCTAAGAGGAAGTCAGAAGCAGCTTCGGATAGAATTTGTACTTAGTAAATCCTGGCCATTTAACTCAAGATCTTACGACGAGGTGAATTTCAGATGACGTGGCCTACCAGCCCCTCCGAGAACCCCTCCGTCTTTCTGTTGTCTTAATGGCCAGATTCAGATGAGAAGCAACAGAAGCTAAGAAGAAGCTAGAAGCAGCTTTGGATAGAATTTGTACTTAGTAAATCCTAGCCATTTAACCCAACATCTTACGACGAGGTAAATTTCAGATGACGTGGCCTACCAACCCCTCCGTCTTTCTATTATCTTAATATGGTCGGGTCGATCGTCACTCGCACACATGTCAGACAGTCTTTGATCTTCCCTGGCTGAATTTAACATGTGATCCGTGTAGTAGATCGCAAGTGTTAAAAACAGTGTGGTGCTTTTGTTCCGTCGGCGCTGCTGGCCATTGCTGTTTCCAGTTGCAGGCAGCATCAGCGGCGGAAATGAATGTGACGTACGACGCCATCCACGTTCTGCTCGTGCTAGCTAGGCCAGCCTTGTACACATGCCCATGCGGCCATGCCTGGTGCAGTGCGTGGTGCCTCGCTAGTCTCTGCTACTATCCGCCGTGAGCCGATCCGCGATCGGTGGCATCTTCGCTAGTCGTAGTCGGTGCACCAAGACACTACATCGACTACTGTACCCTCAGTTCATCTCCACACTGGTTTTGGCTACGTGCACCGACGATTCGTGCTCCCAATGAACGTTATCACCGATCGACAGGGCCCATCAAATTGGCAGCGAAAGATGGCGATCATGGACCCGACGAAAATGGTCGGAAACGGTGAAAAACGATATTATGATATAAAAATGAAAACGGTTTCTTTCAAAAATTTTACATTTTAGCAATTAGAGAGCATAAAAAATGTTATGAAATCAACTAAATCTGATAATTTTTTATATAAAAATACGAAAGTGATCGATTTGAAATATTTTATTTCCGTTTTTATCCTCACGGTATGGCGCGTCCAACTACACGGAGGGAGAGACCCGGATCGCCGGACGACGTTGCGCTCTGCTAGTGCCTACAGTACGTAGTCGCGCTTGCACCAGTGCCAGTAATCTTGCCGCATTGAAGAATGAATTCCGGCAAACTACTACCCCTGAACGTGCATTGAAGGCTCGTTCATCCATCCCAATCCCCCCTCTCGAAAATCTTGGAAAAGCTACTGCTGGAGGACACATTGAAGCGTCGTGTCAGCACGCAGAGCTGACTAGCTGAGCGGCAATAAATAGGCCAGGCCACCCAAACCACTCTCACTGTGTTCAGTCTCGCGTTGTAGAAGAGGAGAGTGGAGCGAGAGGATGGGCAGCGAGGCGCCGGACGATGGCGGCGGCGCGCTGCAGGGCCTCGGGGAGACGGTGCGCGAGCTGCGAGAGGCGTACGAGGGCGGGCGGACCCGGAGCGTGGCGTGGCGGCAGGCGCAGCTCCGGGGCCTGCTCAGGCTCCTCGAGGAGAAGGAGGCGGAGGCGTTCCAGGCGCTGCGCAAGGACCTCGGCAAGCACCACGCCGAGGCCTACAGGGACGAGGTCGCGCCCCCATCGCCGTTCAATCATCGCTTCCTCTGCTTCTCTTTCTGAGTGCGTTCGTGCCTTCGCTCTGTTTGATGCATGTATCGACATTGTTGTCTTGGGGTTTTGCCAGGTCGGGCTGCTCATCAAGTCCACCAACGGCGCGCTGCAGCAGCTCGGCAAATGGATGACGCCGGAGAAGGCAAGCAATAGCCACGGCAAAATAATAATTAATGCTTCGGAACAGATCGATCGTTGGATCGAGCAGCGGGCCGTTGCTCCGGCCGTCTAGTTCGTTCTCTCACTCTAACGCGCTCTGTGCTGTGTCTGCGAATGAATGAACGCAGGTGTGGGTTCCGCTGATCGCTTTTCCGGCGACCGCGCAGGTGGTGCCGGAGCCGCTCGGGGTCGTCCTCGTCTTCTCCTGCTGGAACGTCCCCTTGGGTAATTAACTAAACTAGTCTATCAATCATTCTATTCTTAATTGCCTCCTTCCTCTCCAGCGAAAAATCGCAATCGGATTCATGGTAAACTGCTCGCTTGCACTGGAGATGTCACGGCTTAATTTCCGGCGATCGGCGCACCTAGACGATTCAGGGTTTCAGCAGGCCCCGACACGTTGCCGATATAATCCAGGAATGCGTTTATGTACCACACTATGACGCCAGTCTGTCTTTACGTACGTGTCCTACTAGGTACTTAAAGAGTACTACTCACGTAGGAGTCCAATTACTCCTCTCCGCTGTAGTGATGCTGCTGCATCTACCTGTCCGGTTTTGTTTGGCTTCAGCTACGTTATTAATAGGTTTGGTGGGGGTGTTGGGTGGCGATCAAGCACTAAACTCTTTCCTAGTATAGCGAGTTAACGGAGCCTACTGACAGCGACTGATGCTACAACTAGTTTTGATGCTCAAGCACTCCGCTTGGACGGTGTCACAGTCACGTTCCTAAGGAGTTAGTAAGACAGCTCCGAGAGTCTGGTGCTAATAATTACGCACCCTAGTGACAGCTACTGATCCTAGAACGAAGGCCGCATTAGCTTTGATGCTTTAATTTTTGGATCGCGTTTGTTGAGAGTTATTGACGGTACCTGCATGGCGCTGTCGTAGGTCCGCTCCTCCTCTGTCCTTTGATCTTGTGCCGTGTCTATGGCCAATGACCCAACCCATTATCTTCGTCGATCTATTCCGAACTAGTTAGTGTCAGTACTTTTTTTCCCCTTCATCATGAAACGATTCTTTCCAGATGGAACATTACAAATAGCTGTATAGTTGGGTGCAAAAATTGTTCCACTCCCAAGGGGAAAAAGTTCCACTAGATAGAACAACAAAATGTTTTCATGGAGGGAAAAACTTTGGTACACATCCAAACATACTGGGTGCCACCGTACAAGACAAGCTCAAGCGACACCCACAAACTGGCACACCTAATGACTGTTCCCACCGTCCTGAAAACAATTTTAGATTTGTTCCAATACCAAATATTTTAAGTTTGACCGTACTTATTGAAAAATTTGTCAACATTTACATATCAGATAGGTATACCATATAATTATACTACATGATGAGATTACACTTGCTTGATGTTAAACTTTTTATTGACATAGTTTGAATTAGTTTGCGTTGTTTTTGGAACCGAGATTGGAGGGAGTTGAAAAAAAAACTAAACCAGTACGTGCCTATAGACATAATACATGTACCAACAACATCCATTACACTAGATCTTCCTGGTTACCCTTGTCGAGGCCCATCGAAATCTTCCAGCCTTGTTAATTTTGACCAGATCCATTTGTTCCACGAACCCTCCTACCATCAGCAACCTTGAGTAGCACACACCAATTAATACACCATCTCTGCACAAAGTACATTGGTTTGTACTCCGTCTACTGATACAAGGACTTCTACAATTTGAAATCTATCCATGAATGTAAGGAGTTATGAGTACTCACTAGATCTAACTCTTTAATTGCGTAATTCAGGAGCAGAACACCCTTTAATTGTTCAGGATGTAATAGTCCCCCTTCAACTGCAGCAGTCAGAAGCTAGTCCTTTAGCTTTAATGAGAAACAATTTTCTATTCGACTTAAATTCCTATAAATTCAAGATGTCCTTACATTTGTCCAATGGCTGATGAAACACAAAAGTCACAGTACAAGCTGTGACGATGTAGTATATTGATTGGCTGATTGCAGGTCCAAACTTCATGTTCCCTTCCTATTTTACTAAGGTTATCAGAATTAATGGCACGATCCGATTGTCTGATGAAATTGCACCAAAGGATCTAAAGATGTTTCTAGCAAATGGTTTTGCATATAGGTCAAACAACTCACAACCACATAACATGTTGATAATTACTGCTGTGTCTTCGTGGTAGGTTGTTAGCCTTGCTAATGATATCACTTGTTACTCGCAAACGATTCGATGTAACAGGACTAACATCCGGTTGTAAGAAAAAGCCTCCTTCCGTCGCTATAAACCCGATCTAAAAAAAATACTGCCGTTTGGTGGGTTAAACGTTTCATGTTCTTAATAGAATTACTAGAATCATTGTCACAACACCAAAAAAAGAGAAACGTTTCAAGGAGAATCACTTAAACTAATTTGTGTTTATATACTAGTCTAGAGAAACTCAAAATCTAGTTTTTCTTTATTCTAGTTCTAGTTTCAAAAATCTAGCAAGCTAGCAAAACGGTTTCACAAGGTAATTGTGAAATGTTTCTCAAGAGAACAGAGAACATGTATCAGTAGGAATCTGGATAGGAGGAAAACCAGGGCTCAGGAGCAGGGTCGGCATGTGAACCTGGTGTATCAGTAGGAATCTGAACAGAGAACATGTATCAGTAGGAACCTAGTGCCATGTGAATATGACTTCAGAAGCAGGGTCGGCATACAGCATCCATCAGTTTACCGAATTCAGGGCAGGGGCAACAAGTCAGCAGCCTTTCATACGTTCTTTCAGTGGCTCCATGTGCCTTTTGTAACTTGGGGGGCGGGGTGGTGGGGGGGGTTCTACTTCCCGTCCCGTCCTTCCAATCAATACGTTCTACCACTCCGCTGGCAGTCGGTACTCGGTCGAAATTGTAAATTGTTCGAGTGCTACTGGCATACGATCATCAATATCACACTATGATAGCTATAGGTGCACGCTTTTGCAAGTACACGCACTCAGTATGTCACGTGCTTTGGTTCCACACGCAGGCCTGTCGCTGGAGCCGCTGATCGGGGCAATAGCGGCCGGGAATGCGGTAGCTGTGAAGCCGTCAGAGCTCTCGCCGTGCACCGCCAGGTTCCTGGCCGAGAACATCGGGAGGTACATGGACTCCTCGGCGGTGAAGGTCATCCAGGGCGGCCCGGAGGTCGGCGAGCAGCTGATGGAGCACCGCTGGGACAAGGTCCTCTTCACCGGTAAGCTACCCGATGTCCTGATGATTGCAACCAAAGCGTTCGCGGAAGCACAAGTTCAGGGTGTCCATTGCCCCATGTACAGGGAGTCCACGCATCGCGCGCGCCGTGATGGCCGCGGCGTCCAGGCACCTGACGCCCGTCGCGCTGGAGCTGGGCGGCAAGTGCCCGTGCATCTTCGACGCCATGGACAGCGCCCGGGACCTGCAGATCTCGGTGAACCGCATCATCGCTGGCAAGTGGTCGTCCTGCGCCGGACAGGCCTGCATCGCCATCGACTACGTGCTCGTCGAGGAGCGCTTCGCGCCCATCCTGGTGAACTGCTGCCTATTGTTTGATTAACTATTATAACCCGAGCTTGGTTGCTGATCATGCTTAAATAAAATGCATGCGAGAACGTTTGCATCTGACGTGGGTTTCTTGTTGTGCATGTGTTGCGTTCTCTTACTCTGAAGATCAAGGTGCTCAAGTCGACGCTGAAGAGGTTCTTCCAGGATTCGGATCACATGGCACGGATCGTGAACCAGCGCCACTTCGAGAGGCTGAGTAGCCTTCTGAAAGACAGGTCTGTGGCACCGTCCGTCCTGCACGGCGGCTCCATGGATGCCAAGAACTTGTGAGTTTCTGAACATCCAGTGTGTAGACATGCAGGGTCTGTGTTCTCTGACGAAACTGTCCCAGGTACATTGAGCCCACGATACTGCTGAACCCACCGCTGGACTCTGCGATCATGACCGAGGAGATATTTGGGCCCCTGCTCCCAATCATCACGGTAAATTCTTGAAGCAGGTGCCGCTCTGGAGTCTTTTGCTCCGGTGTCCGGCCAGTGAACTGAAGCGTCGTTTCTGCCTTTCTGATTGAGTACACAAGGTCAAGAGGATCGAGGACAGCATCGCCTTCGTGAAGACCATGCCAAAGCCGCTCGCCATCTACGCGTTCACCAGGGATGCCACGCTGCGGCGACGGGTCGTGGACGAGACATCATCGGGGAGCGTCACCTTTAACGACGCAGTTGTGCAGGTACTCCCTCCTATATGTATTAGGCAGAAGTTCATCACATAGGTATGGCTCTTCTTGTGGTTGATTTTTGCTCTTTGCATCGCAGTACGCGATCGACGGGCTCCCGTTCGGCGGCGTCGGCCAGAGCGGGTTCGGGCAGTACCATGGGAAGTACTCGTTCGAGATGTTCAGCCACAAGAAGGCGGTCATGAAGCGGGGCAACCTCGTGGAGCTGACACTGAGGTACCCGCCGTGGGACGAGAGCAAGGTCACCCTGATGCGCTACCTCTACCGCTTCAACTACTTCGCCTTCGTCCTGTCCTTCCTCGGGCTCAGGAGATGAACTCTACTCCAGCATCAACGCAAGGATTGCACAGGGATTGGACCCAATAAACTGTTAATTTGTGGAACAGGAATAAGCCGATGTACACAATATATACTCCTATGTAGTAGCTGTGTTGCATGCCGCACTTCAAAAAAATGTGCTAACCTGCACCCTATCTATGATTTCCTAGCTAGACACTGTAAAATGCTTTTCAATACTTAGCAGTACACTGGTCGGAGACGATGTATCCTCTGCACAAAAGTATGTAGAAAGGAGCAAATGGTTTTTGGACAGAGATGTCCACATACAGCTGCCACATCTTAGCAGCGGGGCTCCGCGCCCACGTACCAATTGCTCCAGCCTCCACGTCCTGTTTGCTCGTGCTTCACGCCGCCGCGCTCTCAGAAGAAGAAATATTGGAAGGTTTATGCAAAATACAGACTTATAAAACATGCTTACTTTCCCCAATTTTTTTCAACTTTGTGGCTGACTGTTTAACTAGGATGGTTCATAGTGTTCAAGCTAATAATCTCATTACTGGGTTGATTAGTCATATAATTCCTTGTGGAGTGGCTATTCTTCAATACGCCGACGATACCATTGTTTTTTGAAGGATGATTTGGAATCTGCTAATCACATGAAATGTTGTTGTATCTGTTTGAGATGCTTGTCGGTTTAAAGATAAATTTTAACAAGAGTGAAATTTACATAATTAATGATGAGGATGATTTGAGGGCATAATATGCTGATATTATTTAACTGTCAAATTGGTACGTTCCCTATCAAATTCTTGAGTGTTCCTGTTAGCCCTAGTAGGTTAAAAGTCAAAGATTGGTTGCCTTTGAATGAAAAAGGTACTAAAGGATGATGTGGGAAAGGAGGTCGCGCACCCTAGCACAGCTCTAGTGCGAGCTGGTCGGTGAAGGTTGCGGCGTTGACCTCCCTCGGCTACTGGCATCGGCGCCTCTGGCGTCGATTATGGATGCCAATAGTGCCCTCCACGGTCCCCTGCGGCACCGCTCGAGCCACCATTTGCTGCGTGTAAGGAGGGCAGTGGGCCGCTATCCGCTAGTGTCGACGTCGAAGGGGCTAGGCAAAAAATCTGTCTGACGATGATAGGGGCCGCGTGCGGTTCTGGCGCGCCGACATTTTTCTGGCAAGGACGTAGTTTGAGGAAATAAAAATACCATTTACTCAAATGTTAGTGCATTTGCAAAAGTAAAAAGAAAGTTGGACTAGGGATTAAAGAGTTAAGGAAAAGAAATGTGAGTCTTTTGTGTAAATATATATGGTGGTGGAGATTAGAAAAAGAAGATGGGTTATGGAAGAAAATTGTTAAGCACAAGTATACAAAAAATGCTTCCATTCATGAAGTGTCTCATAAGTTACATGATTCCCCCATTAGGTCTGATCTTTTGAAAATTAAAGATGTGTACTTGCTAGGAAGAGGGGTGGTTATTAAGAAATGGAATTTGACTAGGTTCAGGTATGATCCTTGGTTATATGATGAAAAGTAGCCCCTAATCTCTTTGCTTTAGCTGAGGATAAAAACATTATTGTGGAGCATTTTATGAATGGTGGGCTTATTACTTTTAGGAGATGGTTGTACAGAGAACTGAGAGAAGAATGGGATGTTATTCATAATAATGTTTTGTCTGTTGTTTTGAGTGATCAAGATGATTGTGTGACTTGGCTGTTTGTGGGAACAGGGAAGTTTTATGTTAAGTCAGTTTATGAGGTCCTAACCAGCTCTAGTTTTGGACATCATAACAAGAGAATTTGGAAGAGTAAACATCCAGAAAAAATAAAATCTTTGTATGGCTCATATCAAATAATGTTGTGCTCACAAAAGAAAAATCTAAGGAAAAGGAATTGGAAAAGAAATCCTATACGTGAATTCCAGTGACTGCATTGAAACCACTACTCATATGTTCTTTCACTATTCTGTTACTAAAGTTATTTGGATGATTGTGGCTTTGTGCTTTCGTGCAAATAATATTCCTTGTAATATTGATAATTGTTGGTTGTGGTGTGAAAAGTGGCTCCCTTTTGGGAAAAAGTTTCATACATGGGGAATTGGGGAATTGGTGCAATATGTTGGGCAATTTGGAAATATATTAATAAATCAGTTTTTTAGAAAAAGTTGTTGAAAAATCATTTGGAAATCATTTTTCATGTTATTCTTTAACAATATAATGGTTAGGACATGGGGAATTGGGTAAAGAGCAATTGGAAGAAGATGCAAAAACCTTGCTTAAAGTGACCAAGGATGTTCTGGCTGCCAGACTAACCATCAGGCGAATTTGTTGTTACTGCAAGCCGGTGAAGGTTTTGATGCTGGAGAAGACCCGACCTGAAGCTGATGCCAACACACTACCGGATTCTGCTTCTTTGTCTAGTGCCGATGGCACTCGGCAAAACCTGATATACACTTAAAGACTTTGCCGAATGCTGGGCACTCGGCAAAGACTTTGTCCCGGACACTCGGCAAAGATAAAAAATTTTGAAAACCCAAAAATAATAAAAAAATTAATTAGGAAAGGGACCCACTAGCCAGCCCCAACCAATGGTTTTTTTCTAGGATTTTTGCACACTTTGCGGCGATGGGGATTCAAACTCATGACCTCTCTCACGCGGTTTCTACCTTAACCACTGCACTACACTATCACATGTGTTTATAAATAGTTTTAGTTCCCCACATATTATATCAAACCGAGTGTAAATTGCTTTTTTATACCCTAAACGATTTTAAATCAAAAAGTTGTCAACTACAAAGTTTCATAACTTTTTGAGATCTACACTTTTAGTTTAGAAAGTTTTTCCATCCGAGGTCATTTATAAAATTTGAATTTCAAATTTAAGAAATTCAAACATAGGTTTAACATGACAAGATGAACTCAAATGAAAAATTGTCAACTACAACCTTTCATAACTTTTCGGGATCTACAAACCTTATTTTGGTGTTTTTCCATCCGAGGTTCTTAAAAAATTCGTATTTTAAATTTTTAAAATTTAAACGTAGTTTAACATGGCAAAGGTGAACTCAAATGAAAAAGTTTTCAACTGCAGTATTTCATAACTTCTCAAGATTTAGGTTGTTTGATCATTTATTCATCCAACGTGGTCATTCTTACATAATTCACAATTCTCATATAATCCTCTCTAAAAGTTTTCATGAAACTTTTTGAAGAAATATAGAATTTATGAACAAATTTACTATCAATTTATCAAATAAAGAAATGATCAATACAAACTTTATAGATCTTAAAAAGTTATGCAAGTTTGTAGTAGAAAACTTTTTTATTTGAGTTAATTTAGTGTCTCAAAATGTATTTTTAAAAATCTCTTTGTCGAGTGCCATGAGGTTGGCACTCCGCTTAGACCTCTTTGCCGAGTGCGAAGTCTAGCACTTGGTAAAGACTTTCTTTGCTGAGTGCCCAAGATTTAGCACTCGACAGAGAATATACACTCGACAAAGTCACAATTTTTGATAGTGACAAGTCAAAAGCTTTGACAAGAAATGAGCATGGAATGAGGGTATGGAGATGAAGACAGTTTTGCTGGCGTGATCTGTAAAGTTTGCATACTTTGTTATCGATGGTTGGCATATGGAACCGAGTTTCGATACGTGACTGAGCGAATGACCGCCAAAGTGGAATTTCGATGTGTAACGTCTCAAACTTGTGAGTTTTGGTCGTTGTTTAGACTGACAACTTCTGGTTTGGTTAAGGTTGGTTAGGAGGGACTCGTAAGCCTGAAAGTGCATCCCATGTGGGGGTCTGTTGGTGCTGGTCCGTTGTTTTAGTTAGCGGAAGGGCCATAAGTCGTAATTCATTTTCTTCTGGTTTCTACTCTGCAATCCCCTGAATGATTTTGTATTTCCGTTGTTATAATGGAATTGGGTTGCCTGAGTTTGAAAAAAAATATAAAACATGCTTATACAGACTCACTTACTATACCATTTTTGCTTTACTTTTAATTAAAAACATATTAAACTTCAGTAATCGATATCTTCTAGTTTTGCTTTCATCCCTAAGATAGGGAAATCATCTAAGCAGACAATGAATAAACCTATGAAGATAAATTGGTACCAAATCTGAACAAACAATGAACAACCTATAATAAGCTACTAAAAGAACAACGGCCTCAAGTTCATATGTACATCCATTGTGCCACTCACCACACAACATGGGTACCCGTGCTCGTCCTTGGGTGCCGGCAACTCCCAATCTAGCACCTTCACCACCCTGTCAAACGGCATTGTCCCTTCTAGGAGCCTTGGGTTCCCCTCCTCCACAACATTGCGGCGCCTCTTCATCTTCTTCTCCTCATCATCATCGTCCATATCCCCGAGCACTAGCGTGTCGAGCAGCCGCACCTATGCCCTGCTAATGATGGCGGTGTGGCCCGAGGTGTGTGGTCCTCCGTGGGTCACCACCACCAAGTTCGCCTTCCTGCAGAAGAGGAAGTCGACACGTTCCACGAAGATGTCTAGAGATAGGTCGGGCCAGTTCGACGCGACGGGAATCCTGATCCCTAGTCTCCACATCTTGAAGTCATCCTTTTTAAACTCAAACGGGAGCGTTTGCGAGTTGACTACCTCGTCGTTGATGGCAATGTGGATGGTGTAGGCTCGTGGCCACTCTGGACCAGCGAAGCCGCTCATCCTCGGCCCGCTGAGGAGGACCTCCAGAAAACCCATGGGTTGAGCATTGATAGCGATGTCGTGACTCTTGTAGCTAGATTCTTGTGTTGATGGCACCCTCCAGGATCCACATTTTATTCGCCCTGTGGCAGACAGTTAGATCTGCTTTTATTTTCCCCAAATATGATTTTCCTTTTTTTCTCTATGTATATACGGAATCCTGCTCAACCCAAACGCTTCCGTATAGGCAGGGACTCCATATGAATTGGGCTCATCGTTCAGCTCGTTGTCAACCCAAACGGAACCAGTTAGATCTGTTAACGACGAACACAAGAAACAAAGAGGTAAAAATAGCTAGATTGAACCGAACAATCCCCCTCGTACTCCCCGACCCTCAAGCGCTCCCTTCGGGCGACTCGGGGCCTCAGGGGGCTCACCGGCGCCGACCACCTTCCCCCCTCTCGCCGCCTCCCTGGCTGCCACTACCGCCCCCAACTCACGGCGGCGGCGGCCCGCACCGGCCCAAAAAACGGGGACCGTGTGCCGTTCTCCTCCTCCTCCCACCCTCCCGTTCCAGCGCCCCCCAACCCTAACCTCACCGGTGACTTGGCGGCGGCCCTGCAGGCCAGCTAGCAGGGCGGATCCGCGTCCCTGGTGACGGGATCCGGCCTTCCCCCCTACTTGCCGGTGGCTGGCCGTCGTCCGGCCTTGGTGCCTCTCGTCCGGATCTGGGCTAGTGGGCCCCCGGATCTGGTGGTGGTGGGTCCGTGTCGGCCCCCCGGCGGGGCTTGGTCGGCCGTGCGCGCGGCGGCCCCCCTCACCGCGCTGCCTCCGACGCCCTCATCGGCCATGGCGGCGCTCCGGGCGGATCCGGGCCTCTAGGGGTTGGATCTGGCGCCTGGGCACCTCGTCCTCCCCGGATCTGACGCCCAGCGGCTGACCGGCGTCCACGCCGGGTGTGCGGTCATGGGCCCCATGGCAGCGGGTTTGCTCCTATCGGCAGCTGGCCAGTGCCCTTTGGCCGGCGTGGCGGGGGGAGCCTCCGCTCGTCGGGGCTGTTCATCGGTGCTTGGCTCCAGCGGCCCATGGGGGCTGGTGTACAGAACACGAAGCGGTGTGGGTAGCGCCCGTCTTACACCGTGGTGGTGTGGGCGGCTGCTATGCCGGCACGTCATCGATGCCATGGTCGCGTTGATGGTGTCCGTCTCACACCGTGGTGGTGTGGGTGGCTGCTACGCTGGCTCGTCATCGACACTGTGGTGGCGTTGATGGCGTCGTTTCGCGAGTCCCTTCGCGGCCACTGGATGTAGGGAACTAGGGGCGAAAGCTCAGCCCAACGTTGGTCGAGCGGATGACGGTGACGCCTCTTTGCGTCACATCCTTCTTGAAGGCGTCATCTCCGAGTTCCCATGCTCATGTCACTGACGCTGGATGGCCAGGCGAGGCTTCCTCTTCTGGGTGGCGCGGGTCGTCGTCGTCGTCTCGGTTTGGTCGTCGTGCTGCACCTATTTGGGCTTCATGTTTCTCCTCACCTAGTTGGCCCAGTAAGTGTGTGTGGTTGCCGTAGTTGGGGGTTTCCGGCGGATGCTTTGCCGTCGGGGTCGCAGAAGCTCTCCTCGCCCGTGGTCCTCAAGGTGTTGACCCTTAGTGACTCGGAGGAGTTGTTGGAGTTCGAGGTTCTTTACGGCCCTGCTCGCTGCTGGCTACTTGGGTGTCGAGTTTGTTGTAATAGGTTCAGCTTCCTAGGGTTGTTAGGTGGAGGATTCCCCACCCTCATGTTTCTTGCTTTGTGTTTGTGTTGAGGTTTCCGTTGGTAATCCATGGATTACCTACGGATCCTTTTGTATTAGGTCTTTTGATAACTTCTCACTTCTCTTAATGAGGTACGTGCAGCGCACGTTTTCGAAAAAAAGAAACAATGAGGTTAGAGTTGATGTTTCTTTCCTTTGGTTTTCCGGTGAGATGAAAGGCCAAGGAAAGCTCCTACGAGCAATTCCTGGAGACCAAACGGTGCTACAGTAACCCATAGGAATGGAAATCCTGCACCTTTTCTTTGGTTTTCCTACAATCCAATTATCCAAAGAGGACCTAAAACGAAGAATGATAGCTACCTGCGCTATTTGCATGGACAACCTTGCAAATTGTTTCTGAAACAAACGAGTCTACACGAGAACGAAGAAGAATAGCAGGAGCAAGCAATGGCCGGCGATCAGCGACCCACGCAGAGCCGAGGCTCCGTTGGGCAGCCTGGGGTACTGGTCCGCCGGCGGCATGACGCACTCGTGCCCGTTGAAGTAGACCCTCCTCGGGAACGCCCATCCCCCGGAGTAGGTGAAGTCGCTGCCCTTCTCCAGAATCATCTCCGTCTGCACGTTGCCGTCCTGCAGCAGCATCTCGTTGTAGAAACGTAACCCCCAAAACATCCCCGTGTCGTCTGCAATTTTAAGAACCAAAAATTAAAAAAAAAAACCACAAGCATACTCCTCTCAATCATACTCGCGATTATGCTGCAAATTGTATTGCTGCGTGGTCGGTCACTTACTGAAGCTGCCGTACTCGACGAGAGGCTTGTATTTGAAGCTGAAGAGCTGCGTCAGGCTCCGCAGGTTGGGGTGCTGCAGCACCAGGTTCCAGTCGCTGTAGTTCTGCACCAGGTTGTAGTTGGACACCGTCACCTTCACCCGCCAGTACTGCCTGTAGTTCACCTTCACGTGCCAGTGCACCCGGATCGGGCACATGTGCTCGGAGCACCAGACGACCGGCGCCACCGGATCGGCGCCGCTGCTCGCCGGCAACGTCGGCATCGTCCCTGGTTGATCGGTCCTGAGAGAAAAGGAACACGTACGATGTGCACGGATCAGGAAGATGTGTGAACGTACAAATGGCGCTACGATCTGACAAGAATTGGTGCGCGGAGCGGGATTGTGCTTTGCCTGACGCATTGTGGCGACGGTGGGGACGGCGACCCTTGGCAGGCGCAGCTGCAGCGCGGGCAATCCACGATCGTCTCGCTGTAGAACGTCGTCATGGAGACGCAGCACGACGGCGCCCCCGACTCGCGGTACTGCGAGTACGAGCAGGTCACCTGCCATGTCACTGCAACGAAATCACACCGAGTTCAGCTCGATCCTCAGGTGGTGCAGCAGAGCAGACAATGCAATAATGCAAAAGGAAAAAGCCGGCCTTACGGAGCACTTGTTCGTAGCGGTTCTTGTCGACCTTGACCCTGGTCGGTGCCACCGTGGTGGCGTTGCTGCAGGTGTACCCCGGCACGCCGATGTCGAAATTCCACGGCTTCTCGGGCTCGTTAGTAACGCCGCCCTTTTCGTCCTTAGCGAGGGCGAAGTTGCCGACGACCATCTGGAACGCGGCGGCGGACGTCAGGTTGCCCTGGACGAGGGACGACACCACGCCGCCGCGGCAGCAGTTGGTGACCTGCTGGTTGTAGGGCGTGCCGGGCGGCAGGTCCACCATGACGGGCCGCCTCTGGCAGCAATGCGGGTGGTGGTCGCCGGCGACGCTGGAGCAGTCGCCCTGCTCTGTCGCCTCCGCGCCCCTCGCGTCCCAGATGACCTCCTTGCCCGTCCAGTTCCAGCTCAGCCGCCACCCCGGAGGCTCGATGTGCCGGTACATCTGGTAGTTGTGGATGGTCACCATCACCTACGCATGGAGC
Source organism: Bothriochloa decipiens (assembly GCA_023333625.1). NCBI lineage: Eukaryota > Viridiplantae > Streptophyta > Magnoliopsida > Poales > Poaceae > Bothriochloa > Bothriochloa decipiens. The sequence goes on along the minus strand of CM041640.1, from coordinate 21,365,644 downwards.
AAATTGATTCATCCTCTCTCCTTCGATCAGGAGGCATATCTCAGGATGCACGGGTAAAATTAATCATGTTACGAAAGGGAGAAAATGGCTACATGGAAAATGAAAGAAAATACTGTATATCGCTAGCATTAACCAGTAAGGATAGGAAGAAAAGTCTCATCAGCCGGGACATTCACACTGGTGTTAAGATATGGCGATGCTAAAACTCACAAGCATGTATGCGCACCGTGTACGGGGACATGTCCTTGAGGCTGAGGACATGAAAATCCCAGGTGATCGTGATGTTCCCGTTCGGATCTATTGGGTCATAGGCATCTGATTCAGCGCGGCCAAAACGATCAGCAATAATCGCGGATTGAGCGGCCATTTCTTGAGAACAATAGCCAACAATGGAAACGCACCAACACGAACACGAAGAAGGAAGATCACCTGTGAATCGGGAGGGAGAATAGCACAAGAAGACGAGCAGGACGACGACGACGAAGCGCTCCATCCCGATCGGTCCGTCTCCTTCAAAGCCGGTAGATAGAATTCCCCACACGCCGAAAGATCCCCCGATCGACACCGAGCCGCCGCCCCCCTCCGTATGAACGCCGCTCAGCGCTCGGTTTCGCAGGAGACGAGGGGAAGGCGACTGGTAGACGAGGGAGTACGAGGAAGAGGACACCGGTGGAGTCCGTGGATGATCCAATCGCCGATGTGATGTTCGCGTCATCAGCCGCAGCATCTACCTCGAATTAAACGCCAGAGACGGGGGTTTTGCGCGCAGATACGCCACGCGCTGCCACTGGAATACATTGATTACTACTGGCTGTCTACTGCGGCGCTGGTGGCACTCCAGTTGGCGTCCGCTCATTGCATCTGCACCGCGTGGTGGAGTGGTTTGGATTGGAACTGGAAAGCCAATCTGAGATTGGCCATGCAGGATCAGGCTTTCCCCTGCGAGCACCGTCGTCACGGAGTTGCCACATTTGAGGGAAGTTTTGAAACTGGAGGTGTCACGTTCACTGGCGTCGTCTTGTCCCTGGGAATCAGGCTCAATGGTTCATCATGAAAGGTCAGGCTCTGCTAGTGGCTGGCTGGCAGGTGAAGAGGACACGAGGGATAGCCTGATAGATGACGCGATTACTGAATTTGTTCTCTTTTTTTTTTCACTTGCTGCCAAATGTCAGTGGACATTTTGCACAGGCTTGATGCTACATTGTGCCACAAATTTAGTGCCAACTAGTGAAAATATATATGTATATAGAACAGTGTTACTGTTGTGCACTATCCATTCCAATAAGTAATTCTAGATTTAGATTAGGTCAAATTTCTTCAAGTTTAACTAAGTTCCTAAAAAATTTTATTGACATGTCCCACCCTGATATATTATAAAAATGTACCTCATGATTAATCTATTGATACTTGGCATTAAGATACTAGTGCTTTCTTAGACTTAGTCAAACCTAAAAGCATTCCAAACAAGACAATTCATTTCCATTATAGTATAATGGAAAGACTTACAATTATTTGGCCTCTAAAAAACAAAATTTTCATACAGAACATGATCATAATAAAACATACAAATGTGTAATCGAAACAAAACGCTCTCGTTTCAAGCTTGCAGATTACTCCGTCCAGTCCAAGTCCGTTTGACAAAGCATTATTGCTCAAGGCGTACTTATGGGCCAAATTCGGCCTCAAGTGCATGGTGCTTTGAGAAGGAAGCAGGCCCAACGAGTGACTAACAAATTCAAAAAGGCCCAAACCGTGCTAGGCCCTCGCCTATATAAGGCCCACGTGCAGACGGCTATCCGCTCGGCAAAATCCCAAGGAGGCCGTCAGAAGCGCGCGCGCGCCACCTGCCAAACATCTTGAGATGCTCATACATTCAGAAAGTCTGGCATAAGGCAGCAAACAATTGGAATTTGGAACGAGCTCGATCTGAATCGACCCAATTAATCGAACGGGGAAACACCGTTCTATTTTCGACAAGTTCTGCTTCAGGCAGCGAACAATTTGGAACGAGCTCGATCGAACCCAATTAATCGAGCAACAGAAGAACCCGTCGGTTCCTTTTTTTTTTTTTTTTGCCTACAGTACCTTCTAATTAGGCCAGTAGGACAAATCTTCTTACTGACTGAAGACGACGACCTTTTCACCAGTACGAACAGGGAGGCGAAGGCGACGCTCTGGGTCGCTTGCTGTCGCCGGCGAACTCCGCGTGCATCTGCGGCACCCACCGCTCCCAGCTGGCCCGCTCGTCTGCGACGTCAGCGAGAACCTGCCCTGTCCACGGCGTATAAGCTTCTTCTTGCAGCACCCCACTGATCTGTCCATGTTGTCCCTTCTAAAAATGCAAGCGAGTATAAGCATGAGATGAATTTCTGCCTTTTTGTTCATTGTTTTGTTTGAATAAATATATATGTGTGTGTAGAACATGGTTAAAATCAATTCATTTCAAACGCAAAAATCAGCACGGAGACAACCGAGAAAAAGATCCGCGAGGTGTTGGCCTGACAGACTGGTCCAGCAACTCGCTCAGGCTTTTCTTTTTGCTTATTAGTTAATGCAATCGTGAGCATGACAACGAACTGCTCCATGATTGTCAGCTCGCATATATTGCCAAAGATTGTATGGTGGTTACGGTAGATGGCCGGCAGCGACGCCTATGACGCCTATTGGCCTTTGTGCAAATGGCGGCGCAAGGCAGGACCACTACTTCTACGCACAAGTGAATGTTCATTGCGTTCTCAGGAACAACGCCACAGTGAAAGGTCTTCGTGCACGCTCACGCTCTAGAAACTTGCAGTGGTATTTGCATGGCACCGAACCGGCCGCTAGGAATTGTGGCACCGAACCGGCTGCTAGGAATTGGGTTGGAACTCAACTGACCTGATAGAGGCCATCCGAGCAGGCACCGACGACGACGTCGCCGGCGTACGCGTCGTCAACAAGGAAGTCCTCGACGTGCCACCCGGGCAGGGTCTTGGTCAGGTACTCGGAGATGCTGCTCCCATCGCTGGCGCTCGCCGTGGTCGCGGCGCCGGCGCCGGCGTCGTCGCCGGCGCTGCAGGAGTCGTCGTTGCAGGGGCTGCTGCTGTTCTCCTGCTCCTGCTCCACGTCCTCCTCCTCTGATGGGCCACCAGCAGAGTCCAGCGGCGCCGACGAGAGGCGCACGCCGGTGAGCAGGAACCGGCTGTGGCGCCTCGTCATGTCGCTCGCGCTGTGCACCGGCGCGTCGCACTCCCGGCACAGGATCGCCCTGTCCTCCTTGCAGAACAAAAAGCCCCTCCGCTCCTGCACGCCGACGTGTAGCGCTGCTACTCGGTTAGCACCACCGCATCATCCAAATCCAAGCTCGATCGGACTTGAACGAAAACACTAACAGCTTAGTACCTGGCAGATGTCGCAGAGCGGCGGCTTCTGTGCGGCGGCGGAGGAAGAGGGGCAGGGGTGGAGGAGCGAGAAGCGGCGGTGCTTCCCGGCGAGCTTGTTGGCGCGGTGGACGCGGCGGTCGCACGCGTCGCACAGCGCGGCCTCGTCGGCGCAGCAGAAGACGGAGGCCGCCTCGGCCGCGCACACGTCGCACTGCACCTTCATCGTTGATGCTGCCCAGGCGCCGCGAGCCTACTCCACGATCCACAGCGCGGCTCAAAAGAGCGTTGATTAATCACAAAAAGGCGGCGGGGCGGCGTGGAGTGGTAGATATGCAGATTGTTCAAGTCAATGCTGTCTCGGCTTGGCAACCGAAGGAACAACCGAACAACCGATAGAAATAGAACAGTGGCAAAGGAGATGCGTTTTGTATTTATATATACAAACATTGGGAGGTGACAAAACGCGGAATGGAGTCATGTACTATAATGGCTGTGTTTAGATCCCCTGAAATCACTTCAAAATTCACTATACAGAATTCCTATCACCCGTCACATCAAAATACCGGTACATGCATAAAGTACTAAATGTAGATAAAATCAAAAACTAATTACACAGTTTTATTGTACTTTACGAGACGAACATTTTAAATCTAGTTACGTAAAGTTTGGACAATTTGTACTAAATAAAAATAAAATACTACAGTGTGCTGAGGTGACACGATATGATATTTTTTTTCGAATTTCGCGGGAACTAAACACACCCAATCACAGGTTTATCGCGGGAAAAGGTAGGCACTTGGGATGGATAAATATCACCCGTTGCCCACCTTCACGCACTCGAGTGTCCAAGAGGGGAAAGGCGTTGCCCATCTTCATTTTTATACTATATATTCCTTTCAATGGCATTGCCATCTTTGTCGGTATTGATTTTTTCTATTAAAAAAAGCACCTTGGCGACTTTATGAAATGTGATCGTTACATAGTCTAAAATCTTGCTAATGTTAAAATCTGGCGTCCATCGATAAGCATTTCTTATAAAACGGGACCGCGTTTACAAATTAATATAATAATGGAGTGAATGGAAATTTATAGAACGTTTGGTTTGAGGAGCCGTCAAATCCTACATGAGATGGTGCATCAGGAGTTCATTCCTTTAGAATGGCTCTATTCCTCGTACTATTGAGGAATGTTTTTCAAAAGATTATACTATTGAGGAATGAAGTGATGATACATCAACCTTATTCTATTTTACAAACCAAACAAAAAAAGTGAGAAATGAGTAGAAGATGCACCACTTTACTTCTCAAACCAAATACACTCTTAATCTAGTGTCCATTAACAATATTAAAGCGTGTTTTATAAGGCCGGTCTTAGTTGAGAGTTTCGTAAACATAGATGAAATCCTCATTTTTAATGGAGAGTTTCATCTTGTAGTTTCATAGGTATTAAATTTCATTACTCATATAGAGTTGGAATTCGTGTCAAGGGTGTTTCATCTTCATGATACTCATGTCTTCTCTCTCTTCATAAATAAGGTGCCACATCATAAAAAATGCATACATGGCAGCTCATTAAATGCAAATAAAACTCTGATGACACTCCCAATAAGACTGGTCTAAAAAAATTACCTAAGACTTAAAATAGAGAAGGCAAATGGCAGGGGTTCAACCCCCGTCCTACTCCTACCCCCAAGGTGGCGTCATAAAAAAGGAAAAATGTAATAGTAGTGCATTTCTATTGCAGTTATTTTATTAAAACTAGTAAATAAACTGTCAATTACGAGATAGTATATCACTCTTATTTATAAAACTTTTGGTTTATATTTGCACCATGTTTATCCACTTGATTTCGATATCTTACTGGTGTTCTATAGGGGGCTAAGACTTCACCCTTTCTGAACAGCTAATAGTAAGCCTGGGCACAAAACCCAATACCCGAACCCCGAACCCGAAATACCCAGACCCAGACCCGAACTACCCGTACCCGAATTACCCGATTACAATTTTGCATACTGATTTCAAATACCCAAAATTATTTCGGATAGTGAGTCAAGGTACCCGAACTAGCTATATATACCCGAACTTCAGCATCCTATTGTGAACAAGCTTTGTGATTAGCTGTGGTGAGTCACGATTCCTTTCTTTTTTAAAAAAATGTGAGCCCTCATGTGGCCTAGTGCAAGGGGGGTGTTTCGGACTGCTCCGCTTCTATTTTTTAGCTTTGCTCCAGCTCCACGGTGCCAAACACATCCAGCTCCAGGAACTCCGCTCCACAAAAAAGGTGGAGCTGGAGGCCAACTCCACATTTTTTCTGGAGCACCTCAAGAGATACTCTCCACGTTTTGGAGTTTTGTACTCCCACGTGGAGTTGTGGAGTAATTACCCACCTTGCCATTCATTAAGTACCTTTGTGGTCGGCTTGTTTAGGCTTTAGAGCGAGACCGCCAACGTCGAGTGCGCTAGCTGCGACATGCACGCTGTCATGCATGGCGGACAAGCTCTGCGTAGAAGCATGCAAGCCCTTGTCGTTGCGGATTTCAATTTCCTTGTCCATCGATTTGGCCAAGTCTGATGCCTGGTGCGGTATACGATGCACTAGTGTGTTAAGTTATCTGCTAGGTGCTTTAATTTCGTGCAACATGAATACTACTACTCGATGACAGATTTACAGTTCTTCAAAAAAATTAAAACTATATAGATCTATCATTTGTTTTTTATTTATTTCGTGCAATGTCAATCAGGGATATGAGTGACCTTTTGCACGAAAACAACTCGTTTCTGGAGCTGGAGCAGAGCTACGTACCAAACAGTACCGTCAGCTCCGTAAACTCCACGATAGAGCTACTCTATGACAAAGTTCGTAGAGCAAAGCTAGAAAAACAGAAGCTGAGCAGTGCCAAACACCTCCTAAATATTCAATTCAATTGGCCCAACGCTTCTAGCCCCAACGCACCTGCTCTACTACTAGTCCAGCGCCTGGCTCCAGCCGCAGCATGGTACTGGTACCTAGGCGACCTGGTGAACACAGTCCACCAATGCCCACGCCAGGTCTCTGCACCAAATGCTTGACGATTGACGGAGGATGACACTGGTAATCGGGTACATCAGGTATACCCGAACCCGAACCCGAACCTGAACCCGAATTATCGGGTACCTGAATTTACAGGTAGTACTTTTTTAGGATAAATATTGGGTAGCATTTTTCATTACCCGAATTTCATATTACCCGAACTGCTTGACCCGAAAATTTCGGGTAACCCAAATGCCCAGGCTGAGCTAATAGCAGGCTAAATTAGAGTGGTTTAATTAGTATTTATTGTATAAATATGTCTCTAAATATAAGATAAGTGTAGACTCTCTCTTACATTAAAAGACATTTAGAGACATTATGTATTTAGATATACACCATATCTAAATGCATAGTAAAATCAATGTACGTAGGAAAACCGAAACGTCACGGAAAGAGTAGCTACTGTGACGCAAATTTCAACAGAGGATATGGAAGCCACTCGGGTTAGGTATCCGCCGACCAGCCTTGATTTTCAGATAAAATTGATGAGCCGTGACGGTACGAAGCGGGAGGTTGGAGAACAGCAAGGATATCGTATACTGTATGTATGTAAGAAAAACGTCACAACTTTCCTTTTTCATTTGTCATTGCTTTCGTGCTTCCGTACCAAAGAGAAAAATGCAGAAAATGATAAGGCAAGTCGCTTTCGGGACCACCTGTCGTTGCCATCTAGACGCGATCAAGCTCCGCCAGCATGAAGCGGTTACGTCTCCACATCTAAAAGAGTCTACACCGAAGGTAACAATGCAGTGTGATATTTATCCTTTCTCTTCAGGGTGAGCGCAGCGATACTGTCCCAAAAAGAAAGACCAAAAAGAAAGAGAAAAAACATTTTAGATGTCCCTGGGTGAATGTTAGTCAAGGCAAATGCAAGGTTTGGCCACATGACGGTGTACACAAACATGGTCTACTTGCCTGATGCGTCTCCAAGTGCATGAACCTGTAAAGGTTTTCTGAAGATGATACCACACTATCGCTCTCAAGGATCAAAAACGACGACCAGAGGGAGGGTGAAAGGGAGCCGTAAAAATTTCTCGTGAAATATTTAGGCCACTATCCTAGCTTCACTGTCAAACACACAAACCAAACACTGTGACGTCTACGACCCAACTAGTGGGTGGATGTTCTCTAGAAACACAGCCTGGAACACCACAAAGCCAATGTGAGAGACGAAGATAGAAACGGAGATCAAACACAACTGGTCGGGAGCTGGTTGGCAACTGGATGGGAACTAGTCGGGACCACGTTAATCACGGTGGTCGGTAACAGGACGAAAACTGGTCAGGAACTGATCTGGACCACGTCGATCATGGTGGTCGGCAAGTGGTCAGGAACTGGTCGGGACCACGTCGATCACGGTGGTCGGCAAGTGGTCGAAAACTGGTCGGGACCACGTCGATCACGGTGGTCGGCAAGTGCTGCTCAAATGAGCTCAGTTGGCGCCTGAGCACACGATCCTGGTAGCACTGCTATTAGGCCCCACACAAGAATCCCTCACGTAGTCAGAAAGCGGAGAACGATCGAAACTCAGGAAAGAACACCTGCTCTGGACAGCAGCGACGCGAGAGGAAAAATCAACGAAAACTGGATCAGATCAATACAGATCGACTCCAGATTTTGCACAGGCCATCACAAGGGAGATGGAAAACTATCCCAAGAAATTGTCACTCAATTTAAATTCAATGGCCAGGGAAAGCAAATCTAGGCCAAGAACTCAGTTTTTTTCCAAAAATACAAATCTCGTGATATCTTGATGCACGAGTGGAATTGGTTCAAATCACTTGGTGATCTAGCCCATCACTCGACAAAGCATTAATCAGCGCAAAAAGAACGAGCCAAATCACTCCAAATCCAATGAATAAAAATTCGTATAAAAATACAACCAAAAGTCAACACAACACAGAGACAAACGAAAATCACAAGACAAAAACCAACACCCGGAGGGCACAAGGAGGGATTAGGGCCTCCTCTTCCCACTCAAAAATCTTTGTAGAACATTACACAAGAATTTGTTCTTGGACCTCTAAGCAAGAACGTGAACAGAAGGGGTAGCCGGATACTGGAAAAGGAAAAACGAAAAATGACCGAGGTAAGTCTGAGTGGGGGCAGTCCACTCTTATTTATATGCCTATTACACAATTCTACTTCTGCCCCTAGATATTTTTAGAGCAAACCACCTAGCCAAGGCCACTATGATCCAACTCGAGATTTTTTGATCCGACGACCACCGCGCCTTCTCACCGGTAGCCTTGCCTCGACCCCGATGCCGCCACGTGCCGTCCGTCCGCATTGGGACCTCCTCCCGGGTTTTGAGGCCCAAATCCGCGAAACCCGTCGCCGATGGTTTTGAGGGCAAACCACCAAGCCGTCCGCGAGTATTGTACCGCGTACGCATCCCCCATCGATGGTTTTGAGGACAAACTACCAAACCTCCTCGCGAGTAGCATACCGCGTACGCGTCCCCTGTCGATGGTTTTGAGGACAAACCACCAAATCTCCTCGTGAGTAGCGTATCGCGTACGCGTCCCCCTATATGTACACTTATACTCGTCGATGTCCCAAGTGTCAGCCATCGCTGCTGGCCACCCAGTCGTCTGGTCCGTCAATCCAAGCCTAGCGTCCGCCCTTCACCGCACCTGATCCGTCAGCATGGCACGTCCTACTTGACTTTCTCCCGACCGTTGCCGCTGCCTCCGGACTCCACACCTGCACATCACTAGCCGAGAGACACATTTCAACACATAACCCTGTGCCAGGGGATCAGTAGAACCACCGAACCAACTACCAACCACAAGTGTTGGACATGTTGACAATCGCTCATCACACTAACAAAGATGCTACACCATGATATAAAAAATCATGTGTCCGCAATCTCCCCCTTGATGAGTGCATTGTCAACACCAACACAAAGCCAGAGAAAAGCTCGAAACGGTCACTTGCCATGAGCAAAGCAAAGAGCAACAACTTGGTCCCCAAAGACATGGGCAATGGCTCGACGCAACCAAGAAAAACAGGCTCAAAATACCTGAAAGCGGCTAGACCCTCTAGACAGAGGCAAATGGCTCGACACGTCTAGAAAAATCAAATATGCAACTCCCCTTGACAAATACATCAACCTCACAAATGCACATGAATGCACACTTTAGATTTGTGGAAATATTCTCCCCCTTGTTAACAAAAGCACTTATCAAGTGGACAAGATAGAAGCTCTCCCTTAAAGCATGCTATGAGATGCACAAGATGTATAATGCGAATATACAAAGCTTCAGGATGCGAATATACAAAGCTTCAGAAGTATAGCAAGTTGAATAAAAGCATGTTCAAGTTGGTACGACATATGTATTACATCAGGCGCAAGACAAAGCCAATGCTCAAACTGATCAAATGAAATGGAATATGAATAATAAGAATTTTGACCAGTTTTAAGCATATTTCATAAAAGGTGTTCATCAAAGAGGATAGCATATAGCAAATATAAGAAGGAGATCAAACTAGTGCTAGCATATGTATACAAAGTGAACTACCCCATATAACGATCATACATCATGTCTCAAGGAAGCACTTAACACTTGTAGCTTCAACATTGATCGAAGTTTTATAGCAGATTACAAGGTTACTTTTAGACATGTGTATGTGAGAGGATCAAACTGTTCGCCGAAAGATTTTGTTATTTTTATCATGTTTTAAACCACGCCGAGTGCCAAGTTCATCTCATTCGAGTGAATGAGAAGCAGTCTCGTGTCATTGCCATGGGACAGTAAAGATCCAACTTCAAAGCATTTTCATCATTATTTAGCTTATACATCAAGTTTTAGCACAAAGATATCAAGAGATCCGAGCTAAGTATATGATTCAAGAAACATGAGACATAGCAACTAAAGCATACATGTGAAAGCAACATAGATCTCAACACATCCTACACATGCTAGTTGCCATCTCAAAGGTGAACATTTTTTAGATTTCATCATTCATTAAGCAAGTTCACATTTATAAACAAGCTTAGCTCATAACATGTATCAAGATGATCAAAAAGAGCCTAAGCTGCTATAGCCATCATGTATCCATAATACATATCATCAAGAGCATAACCTTAATCAACAAGCTATACAGATGAAGCTAAGCACATGATATATGATACATGATGAAATGCAATGTAATATGACACAAAAGCAAAAGCAAAGAGAAAAGAAAGAAAGACTACTATACAAGATACAAAGCATCCCACAACTAAAATGGGAAGCAAACACCCAACTCCCCTTGCAAGTGTGCAAACTGAATTTGGTCAAGAGGTTTGGTGAAAATGTCAGCTAGCTGGTGCTCGGTGCGGACATATCTCAAGTCTATGGTTTCTTTCTCTTGGTTGTCTTTCAGGAAGTGGTACCTCTCCTCAATGTGCTTGGTTTTAGCATGGAGCACTGGGTTTTTGGCTACACTTATGGCACTGGTGCTGTCACAGTAAGGTGGCACTCGGGGTGAAATCTAAGCCAAAGTCTCTCAAGGTAGCAACTATCCAAAGCAGCTGAGAGCAACAAGCGGCAGCAACAACGTACTCAGCCTCACAGGTGGATTGGGCTCTGGAAGACTGCTTGCAAGAGGACCAAGAAATAGGAGACGAACCAAGAAACTGACAAGAACCAGAAGTTGACTTTCTCTCAATACGACAGCCAGCATAATCAGCATCGGAATAACCAGAAAATGAGAGGGTGGAAGCAGTCAAGTACCAAAGACCGAACTCAGGAGTGAAACGAAGGTACCTCATGATCCGCTTGATGGCTTGACGATGAGACGTGCGCAATGAAGACTGAAAGCGTGCACAAAGACAGACCGTGAACTGGATGTCCGGTCTCATCGCTGTCAGGTACAGCAGCGACCCGATCATGCTGCGATACTCCTTCTAATCCACGGCTTCTCTCTCAAGGTCTTCATCCAAGGCAATGGTAGTCGCCATGGGCGTCGAAAGAGGCTTGGCATCGCCCATGTCAAACTTCTTCAGCAGGTCCTTGGTGTACTTGCCTTGGTGCACAAACGTCCCTTCCTGAGTTTGTTTGATTTGCAACCTGAGAAAGAATGTCAACTCGGCCATCATACTCAACTCGAACTCCCTGCTCATCAAATCAGAAAACCTTACCATAAGGGCATGTGAAGAGCCACCAAAGATTATATCATACACGTATATCTACACGATGAGAATGTCTTTGCCTTGCTTGAGGAGAAACAAAGTTTTATCAACAGAGCCCATGAAAAAACCCTTCCCAAGTAAAAAGGACTTCAACCTAGCATACCAGGTTCTGGGGGCTTGTTTGAGATCATGCAAGGCTTTGTGGAGTTTGTAAACATGGTCTGGGTGCTTAGGATTTTCAAAACCAGGGGGTTACCTCACATACACTTCCTCCTCTATGTACCCATTGAGAAAAGCACTCTTGACATCCATCTGATACAGCTTGAACCCTTTCGAAGCTGTAAAGGCTAAAAGGATCCTAATGGCTTCTAAACGGGCAACAGGAGTAAAGGTTTCCTCAAAGTCTATCCCTTCTTTCTGGCAAAACCCCTAAGCAACCAATCTAGCCTTGTTCCTAACTATCACCCCATCCTCACTCTGCTTGTTCTTAAACACCCACTTGGTACCTATGGGATGACACTGTGGAGGTGGAGGAACTAGGACCCAAACTTGATTTCTCTCAAAGTTCTCAAGCTCCTTATGCATGGCATTGACCCAATCAACATTAGATAAAGCATGTCTAATATCTTCGGGCTCAAAATCGGCAACAAAAGCAGAATGTACGAAATGAGAAATTTCGTATGACCTGTTGCGAGTGACACGCTGGTTGAGGTTACCGATCATGGTCTCAGGAAGATGACAATGTTGAATGTGTACAGGCGCCGTTCTTGATGAAGTAGCCTTCCCCTCAACCATAGCTGGAGCTCCCTTAGGTGCAAGAGAGGGATACTGGTCGTCTGGCCCCGACGAAGTCAAAGAAGAAGGATCGGGGCGTCGAACCAATGTAGTCGTCGCAGGTTCGATAGGGGCAGCCAGTGGAGTTGGCTCGGAAGCACCCCAATAGGCATCGTCCTGCTCCTCCTCCACAAAGATGCTTTCACCCATATCTTGATCACCTGCACGCTCAAAGACAGGAGAAGAATAAGGTGTGGTTTTGTCAAAGGTAACTTCACAAGTCTCCATGACGCGATTAGTCTCAAGGTCAAGCACTCTATATGCACGTGAATGACTAGCATAACTGAGAAAGATGCCATCAAAAGATCAATACTCAAACTTGTCTAGGTTACCTTGCTTGAGAATGAAGCACCTGCATCTGAAAACTTTGAAGTAACTCAACTTGGGAAGATGCCCAAACCGCAACTTATAAGAAGTCTTCTTTGTAAAAGCTCGAAGGAAAATACGGTTTGAAACGTGACAAGCTGTGTTGATCGCTTTGGCCCAGTAACGCCTAGGAGTCCTATGCTCATCGAGCATCATCCTAGCCATCTCAACAAGGGTCTGATTTTTGCGTTCAACAACCCCATTCTACTGAGGCACATAAGGTGAAGAAAACTGATGCTCAAGACCCAAAGATTTATAAAAGGCTTTAAAATGAGAGTTCTTGAATTTGGTGCCATTGTCACTGCTTATAACTCTCATGGCATTCTTGGGAAGCTCATTTTGTAGCCTAAGAATGATTTCCCACACATGGGAAAATGCCTCATCCTTGGACTCCATGAAAAAGACCTAAGAATAGCGAGAAAAGTCATCCATGATCACAAGAATGTACCACTTCCCACCATCGGACCGAACCCGACCTGGACCTACAGTGTCCATGTGAAGAAGCTCGTCGGGTTGTTTGGTCATCACTTGATTATAGAGGAATGAGAAGTGGCAACCATCTTCCCGTGATGACACGGGTGACAAACCAAGTCATTCTTGAACTTTAGCTTAGGCAATCCTCGGATTAGATCAAAAGTGCTCAACCTTGTAGGAAAGTCAAAGCTCAAATGAGCAAGCCTCCTATGCCACTTCTAAAGCTCAGAAGAAGTGCTTGCCACCAAACACCGAGAAGTACCGAAAGAGCGAGAAAAATTAGCATGAAAGACAAGCCCAAAAGGTACAATCGAACACACAAGATCACCTCGCGAATCAAGTATGCGTGAAAGACCCAGCTTAAAGCGCACTTCGAAACCATCTCTAAGGAGTTGCGAAACCTAAAGAAGATTGAAATGCAAGCTTGAAACCAAAGCAACATCCTTGAGCACAAAGTTCTCATTGAGCCTTATCGACCCACGAGAAAGCACCTTACCCTTACCATTGTCCCCAAATGTGATGTACTCCTTGGAGTTCATGGGGTTGAGGCTGGAGAACTAATTTGAATTACCGGTCATGTGGCGCGAACACCTAGAATCAACAAGCCATATGTTCTCCAAGCCTTCATGTTGCATCAATAGAAAGACATGAGATGAGCAAATGATCTAACACTGGGGTTAGTAAACTGAGGAGAATACCAGTGCTGGGTCATTTGCCCTGGAAAAGTGTTAGAAAAAACACTACACAGGCCATGTCCCATAGGAGAGAAGCGATCACCACGAGAGAGAAAATGTGGTCCACTAGAAGTGTAGGACTGAGAGCCACTGCCACAGGATCTGGAGCCATATTGAGGACAATTTGGTCCACGCCGGGCACGACCATCATGTGGTCTCACAAACTAAGGCCTAGCACCTTGAGATATTGCACCTCTTAGTCTAGTGTTACGCCTCTGAGCGGATGAACTATGCATGTCATGAGATGGCCAATTGATGTCCTTCTGGTAAAGCTCAAACTCACACCTCTCATCTCTCTTCCTCCTAAAGCAAAACTCAACCAAGTGACCATCCCTCTTGCAATAGTCACAGTGGTACACCTCTCTCTTGAGTGGTGGATGACTCACTCTGTTGTGGGCATGGTTCACTCTTGGAGGTGGCTTGGCTTTAGGAAGGGGCTTATCAGAGATGTTTGGTAGAGTGTCAAGTAGGTTCCTGAGGTGGTTAGGTTTTGGAATCCACACTTGTTTCTGAGGCGAAGTTTTGAGATGCTCTTCGAATACTCCATCCTTCACACTGGCTTTGATAGGCTCAGAGGGCTTTGGTGGGTTAATCTTTATGAGCTTGGGAGGATTGGTGGGTTTCTCACTCGTGCTCAAACCACTTTGTTCACCAACCTTGCCAAAGACATTGTTACCCTTCTCACCAAAAGCAAAGCCTAAACCCGTTGTGTCAGTACCCTTCTTGTACTGACTCATCATCATGCCCAACTGTGGCTCACTGCAAGAAAGCCAACTCAACATGTGCCGAAGGTTTCCTCTTCAGTCTTTCTCTTGTCATGCCTATAGTTAGCAAGCTCTAGCTCTAAAGCCTCACAGCAAAAACACTGAGCACTAGTATCACCCGCACTAGACTTCTCAAGAAAAGCGATCCTAGCAACCTTCTCAGAAAGCTCAGAGCACAACTCAGCACAAGACTTGCAAGGACCTGACAAAATAGGCTCAGCTCTAGCCCTATCCAACCTATCGACCAAAGCAGAGTACTTAGACTGCAAAGAAACAAGACTAGACATGTGAACAACGCATTCATCGTACTCAGTCTTGTTAGACAGAACAACTCTATCCTTCTTGACACGCTCAAGTTCATCTAAGGCCTTGAGAAGCTTAGCCTTGAAGTCATTGCGTTCTTTAGCAGCACGAATAAGCAAAGTGTCTTACTCCTAGGCACTGTCCTAGCTTCACTACCAAACACACAAACCAAACACTGTGATGTCCACGACCCATCTAGTGATGGATGTTCCCTAGAAATACAGCGAAACATCATAAAGCCAATGAGAGATGAAGATAGAAACAGAGATCAAACGCAACTGGTCGGGAGCTAGTTGGCAATTGGATGGGAACTGGTCGGGACCACGTTGATCACGGTGGTCGGTAACAAGATAAAAATTGGTCAGGAACTGGTCGGGACCACATCGTTCACGGTGGTCGGCAAGTGGTCGAAAACTGGTCACGAACTGGTCGGGACCACGTCGATCACGGTGGTCGACAAGTGGTCGGAAGCTAACCGGGAACTGGTCAGGACCACGTCGATCACGGTGGTCGGCAAGTGCTGCTCAAATGAGCTCACTCGGCACCTAAGCACACAATGCTGGTAGCACTGCTGTTAGGCCCCACACAAGAATCCCTCACGTAGTCAGAAAGCGGAGAACGAACGAAACTAAGAAAAGAACACCTGCTCTGGACAGCAGCGACGCGAGAGGGAAAATCAATGAAAACTGGATCAGATCAATACAGATCGACTATAGATTTTACACAGACCATCAAAAGGGAGATGGAAAACTATCCCAAAGAAATTGTCACTCAATTTAAATTCAAATGGCTGGGAAAAGCAAATCTAGGCCAAGAACTCAATTTTTCCCCAAAAATAAAAATCTCATGATTTCTTGATGCACGAGTGAAATTGGTTCAAATTACTTGGTGATCTAGTCCATCACTCGATAAAGCATCAATCAGTGCAAAAAGAACGAGCCAAATCGCTCCAAATCCGACGAATAAAAATTCGTCTAAAAATACCACCAAAAGTCAACACAGCACAGAGACAAACGAAAATCATAAGACAAAAGCAAACACCCAGAGGGCATGAGGAGGGATTAGGGCCTCCTCTTCCCACTCAAAAATCTCTGGAGAACATTAACAAGAATTTGTTTTTGGACCTCTAAGCAAGAACGTGAACAAAAGGAGTAGCCGGATACTGGAAAAGGAAAAACGAAAAATGACCGAGGTAAGTCTAAGTGGGGGCAGTCCACTCTTATTTATATGCCTATTACACAATTTTATTTTTGCCCCTATATATTTTTAGAGCGAACCACCTAGCCAAAGGCACTATGGTCCAATTCGAGATTTTCTGATCCGACGACCACCGCGCCTTCTCACCGGTAGCCTTGCCTCGACCCCGATGCCGCCATGTGCCATCCGTCCGCATCGGGACCTCCGCCCGGGTTTTGAGGCCCAAACCCGCGAAACCCGTCGCCGATGGTTTTGAGGGCAAATCACCAAACCGTCCGCGAGTATCGTATCGCGTACGCATCTCCCGCCGATAGTTTTGAGGATAAACCACCAAACCTCCTCGTGAGTAGCTTACCGCGTACGCGTCCCCCGTCGATGGTTTCGAGGACAAATCACCAAACCTCCTCGCGAGTAGCGTACCGCGTACGCGTCCCTCACCATGCACACTTGCGCTCGTTGATCTCCCAAGTGTCAGTCCAAACCTAGCATCCGCCCTTCACCGCACCTGGTCCGTCAGCACGGCACGCCCTATTTGACCTTCTCTCGACCGTTGCCACCGCCTTCGGACTCCACACCTGCACATCACTAGCTAAAAGACACGTTTTGACACAGAACCCTGTGTCAGGGGATCAGTAGAACTACCAAACCAACCGTCAACCACAAGTGTTAGACATGTTGATAATCGTTTATCATACCAACAAAGATGCTACACTATAATATGAAAAATCTGTGTCCGCGCGCTCCACATTCTCCGAACTTTTCGGAAACGAATACTGAAGGAAAATTTCAAAACCCGCTGCTGCCCAATGATTGGCCATTCGTGGGCGTCGCTGATGAGGCGCGAATGGGCAGGCTGTAAGGGCCGGAGCAGAGACATGGGCGCATGGGAGCGCTCAGGTCAGGCTCACAAGTCACAATAAGGACACACACTCTCCTACAACTTGCTTGATGCCACCGCCCCTCCTTCCCCGAGTGTCTGTTCCTGCTGCACCTTCCTTCTCGCGGTAGCATTGCCTTTTTGTCATCAAAACTTCAGAGCCAGAGGTACACCAACACCAAGAGGTTGGCATCAGAATTTAGAGATCGGATGCGTATCATGTGTAGTTGAACACTTGAACTACTGACACCGCAACATATATTTGTTTTCTCTGCTGGGTACGTCCTTACATTCAGATCAACAATTTTCTTATAGCTAGATTCAGTATTAACGTACATTTGAAACGGGCCTATGTGTTGTAAGGTTAGGCGCAGAGTAACAATGGATATATAAATATGGTTCAGAAGCAGTACAGCTAGCTATCCCCTAAACAAAACGATCAAATTGCGGATTTCTAAATCGCAAGCAGTGCTGGAAAAAATCTTGCGGCCTGGTGGGTGCTACGTTCAAGAAGAAGAAAAGAAAAACAGCACTGCACAGCACAAATTGCAAATCTTTTCTTTTTCCTAGGACAAACAGAACCACATCTTGCCAGTGTTCCCCAGATCCTCCAGTTCATTCGCCCAGCATTTAGGACCACCTGCTAGATCATGGTCAGTTTACTGATAAAGTACACATACGGTTCTAGAACCATACCATGGTCCCCCATGGTTATTAGCTTTATATATTGGGTATAAGTATAATCAAATGCAACTGCTTCACCAAAATACCTTTCAATTGAGGTCATGTGTGACCTCATTACCGATTGTCCTTTAATAATCCATGTTGCCGGTTGCCCCATGCAAGCTCGGATACGCCAGGGGTTTGGGACCTCAATCCATCAATAGCATGGAGGCTCGATCAGAAGTTAGCACATAACAAATCGTTTGTGGGACGTGCTTGGTCGTACGGCCCTGGCGGAACAATAAGAATGGCTTCCCATGCGTAGCCTGGTAGGGCTGGAAACTGAAAAATGGGCAAGCAGGGTTAGTTGTTTGTTCAAATGTACTAGAAATCTGTACAGCAAATTAGGATGGATGGATATAGTGTACGTGCAAATTGAGTCCGTGGCACGGACTGATTGCTGTTGCTGATATGGTTAGGTGTCAGTCACTGTCAACCTGCATGCTGCTTATTGCTTATGACGCACACAACAACATGCTGTGAATGTGATCTTCGGTATTTGCTCACAGTTTCTGTTTTTCGTAGCTAACGCTGAGTACAGTGCAGCAGGTCAGACGCTCACACAAAGAAACGCATCTTGGTGGCTGAAAAGGACATTTTTGGCCGGGCTTGCTTTCTCAGATGGCAGCTCGATCGGCGTTGCAGATCGCGGAGCCAGCGCCCGCCCAGCGTGGACGAGAAGTCGACCGAAATACAGCAGCCTCAGCCACAGTCCGCAAGTGTAGTCGAAAAAGAAAAACGCAAGTGCTGTGCAAGTTGCACACTTGCACCCCTTATAGAACGAACAGCTAGAGCGCGCCGTGGTGCGGAGATACGCCAGGGATCCGTTCACACCACGGCCGACGGGGCCGGATCGATGCGTTTTCTTGCCTGACTGGTTCATGTTCAAACAAGGCATCCTGCAGGTCAATTATCAGATGATCCAGTCATTAGAAGGACGATTATTGGCGCCTTTTCAGCGCGAACGCCATCACATTCAACTCTAAAACGCAGCTTGATCACGGGGAGGGTCACTCAGAGTCACATGGAAAGCCAAAAGCTTTTTGCGACGTGACACCCAATTAATCTCCCGGTAACAATCACAGGCCGGCGTGACCTCCGGCGGGGGATGGCAACCGGAGCAGCGATCCCCGCCATAGGACCATGCAGCTAGCGGCCGGAGGAAAGCGAAACGCCATAAGAGAGCCGACGCATGAGATGAAAGGCACAACTCATCCGATCCGACTGAGGAAGCGGGAAATGCCGTTCTGCAGGGCGTCGCCATCAGCGGAGGTATGGGCAGGCGGCAGGCCGATGGGGATAAGACGGCGTAAGCGTGGGACTGATGTGACGGCCGGGGAAACCCTCGCTGCGAGCCTGAAGCCATGATCTCTGAGGCCAAGGAATTCTGGACTTGGCTCGCGGCACTTTCTCTACAAGATTTTTTTTTTTGGAAAAGGCGTTGATTATTGGTGCTTCATGCGTGGTGGATATCGCACTGTTGCGTGGCCACGCAGGTTCATTCTCCGGTCGTTTCCTTATCCGAGCTGCCGGGAAAAGCTTGCTTTTGTCATCTTCCACTGTATTATCCATCGATGTAGAGTATATTGTTACTCCGGATATATATTGTACTATATTATCTTGTAAAAAGAGGATAGGCTCATATTTATGTGTACTTAATTTTCTGGATGATCGCGATCGGTGGTATTAGTGCTGTACACCTTGTACCTGCTGGCAGCAGAAGTGGTTGGAACGTCGATAGAATTGGATCTATTGGTTGTTTCCTCCATCCATCCATTTCCTCGTGCCGAATGGCGACTATTTCTCATTCTCAAATCAAGATTTCCTTTCAAGAGGATCTTTGCTCTTTAGGATTGGTGTCATTGAGCGGTCCGGGTCAGGCCGGCAATGATGACAAGGAGAGTTTCAACCAACAAATAAAAAAGGCAATGGGTATTCATAATAATCACATAAACAATTGAGACAAGAGTTTGTTATGTGGGGAAAAAATACCTGTTAAGCGACGAGTAAAAGTAACGGGATTGACGCTTCACTCTAAACTTCCATCGTAATCAACAATGTGTATAATAGAACCTCTATAGAATTACAACAGCAGCAAAATATTCACCAAGTTGCAAATTTCAAACTTAGGCATCAACGACAACAATCATAACATAAGGCCATTTTTTCTCAAATATGAAAAAGGCTTGCGCATCTTTGTATTTAAGAAGAAAAATTTGTACATCGCGCACGGTGCGTTTCGGTATGTTAATGATTTACAATAAGCTCCGCTTCCCCTACACTTTTACACATGAAGATTACTCGTGAACTAAATCACCTAGGTGGCGCGCCTCCGCCTCTATCCGAAGGTCGGCGATCTACTTGATCTTGACGAGTAGTTGTGCAGTGGTGGCCGTTTCATTCCTGAAGAATCTTGCATTTCTCTCTTTCCAAAGCTCCTATGCCACTAGCGCGAAGAGGGTGTCCGCGCCCTTCCTCTTCGCCCCATGCCACCTCCTTCTTCAGTTCTCCCACCAGTCGATGATGGAGCCTCCTCCCACCTATGAGGTGTCCACCCCGAGCACCGCCAGTATGGTCCACCAGATGTGTCTGGAGAAAGAGCAGGAGGTGATGATGAGGTCGATGGTTTTTGGTTCTCGGTCGCAAAGGTAGCAGTAATTGCGTGCCTCCTGTAAGTGCATTCGTCCCCGAAGTGGGTTTTGGATAATTAATGACAATCAAGTTGGGGACTAACAAGTTTGTTCAAGTGAATTCACAGGTGTTAGTCCATTAAAAGATTTGAATGATAAATATTTGGTGATGCAAGCACCCTAAATTTTATATGGATGGATGACGTTTCTACTCAAGAGGACCCTATCATTTTATATTTACTTGAGTCATAGGAAACGTCGTACTATCAAGAGGTATACAAATAAGGTTGGTAATTTGAGGTCTAAAAGTGCTCAAGTCTATATTTAGGGCGTTTAGAGAGTCACCATTTCTCTCACATCACTTAGAAATGACCTTTGCTTTACCCAATCTGGCCTACCGGTAGTACTGGACTTATACACTTTTTAAACCGGTAGTATCTGTGCTATTTTTCTCTAAAAATCGAGCTTGCAAAGTTGTAGTAGTTTTTCTACTACCGGTAGTACCGGTCGCACCATCGGTAGTACTAGTGGTCACCGGTAGTAGCGCTTTTTATTAAAATTATATACCGGAAGTATCGGGCCTATTTTTCAAAAGTCGAGATCTTCGAGTTGGCAGTTTTATGTACTAGCGGTAGTACCGCTCCTGGCAGCGGTAGTACCGGTAGTAAAAATAAAATATTTTTAGCCAAAGTCGAAAGGGCTAGTTACTGTTCACTTTTGAACTAGCGGTAGTACCGGTCCTAGGACCGGTAGTACTGGTAGTACTCTTTCTGCCCGATCTGACACCTGCAACGCCCCTTTTTGAGAGGAACCGGTAGTACCGGTGGTACTGGCAGTACTACCGGTAGTTGTTCTGAACATGAGACTATAAATACCTCTCCACTCTCTCCTTTCTCTCCCCCTTGCTTATTCTCTTCACTCACTCGACTTGCAACTGAAAAAAGCCCTCTCCCACGCACTAGCTCACCTGCTCTCTCTTCTCCCTTGCTCCCAAACTTCATCTCCTCAAGGATTTGAGCTAGGGACGTGAGATTAGAGTGTGAGAACTTCAATCTATGACTTGAGCACTTGGATTCCTCGTCTTGCCGGCTTGATTTGTGTTTGTTACTCTTGGGTTCTTGGAACCCTAGCCGGCTAGGCGTTCTTCGTGGTTGCCCGTGTTGATTCATCTGTGAGGGCACCCCGAAGTGTTTATATTACCCTTGATTCTTAGTGAATATCTCAAGTTAGCCTTCGTGGTTGCTTGAGGGAGGAATCCTTCGTGGTGAACTCAATAACGGGGACGTACGAACTCCTTCGTGGGGATTGCCGAACCTCGGATTAAATCTTGTGTCTTGCTGTGGTGGTAGCATCGACTACCCTTGTTCTTGTGTTCTTCGTGTTCTTCATCCCTACCCCCAAAGTTATTAGGTTGGAGGACTCGATCTACAAGTTGGTGCGGTGAAAAGCTTCAAGAACTTCAACGCTTTCATTACCAACATCAACAAAGGGGTGGTAACCTTTGGATCTAAATTTACAGCTCATATACTCTGATTTCGCATTCGATTTAGTGGCTTCGTAGGGTACCGGAAGTGCTGGAAATCTAGCATCGGTAGTACTGGTGTTGTACTACCGGTAGTACCGGTGCTACTTCCGGTCCTACTTCCGGTAGGCATTTAACTTCCGCATTTGAGCTGAAAATTTCAGGTTATCAAAATCGCCTATTCACCCCCCCTCTAGGCCGATTAGATCCTTTCACCTCTAGCCCGTGTCGATGCCTCCTGTCGGCGGTCCAGTGCCTTTTCTTGATAGCCAGCCATAGGAATATTCTGACGCGTAGCGGCGCCATCCGGGTGCATCCAGCGATCAGGTGCGAAGGCAGGTGCAGGGCCCTGTAGGCTGAGCTAGAGGAGTATGTCCCATGCTAGGTCCATTTCCATACGAGACAGTCAGCGTTGGCATTCAGGGATTCCAGCGCGACCAAGCCCCATAGTCTCATGTACTTTGCTTTGCCGGCACCGAGATGCCACCAGAGATTTGGCGCACCCATACACGCCCGTGCAGGCCGACGTGTAGGCCATCGGCCATGGTAGTCCGCCGAATATCCCCTCGACTGATGAAGCTCAGCAAACTCGGGGCGATGTCCTTAACCGCCATGCCCTGGATCCAGCGACCCTTCCAGAAGAAGGTAGATCTGTCATCTCCGAGGATCGTGTATGTGGACGCCTCGAAGAAGCTCTGTACCTCGTGAGTGACGAAGAGTGGCAACTCGGCCCAAGCCCGGGACTCATTCGCCTGCTGTAGCCATAGACATCTAGCTTGCAACGCGATGGAGGATAGTCAAAGATTCGGGATGCCAAGGCCCCCAAGGTCCGTCGGACGGCATGTTGTGGGCCATGCGACCATGCATTTACCCTTGATGCTCCCTCTTTGCCAGTCCACAGGAACCTCTTGCAGATGGCATTGATCTCTTCAATCGCCCACGGAGGCAGGCCGTCGGCAATGATGGTGTAGATCGAGATAGCGCACAACACCGACTTGATCCAGATTAGCCTTCCACTTCTATTCATGAGGGGCCCGTGGCAGGCCTGCATTCGCCTGGCAACTGCATCCACCGTAGATTGGATCTTGGCCTTGGGTACTTTTTGACGCTCAGGGGAAGGCCCAGGTATGTGATGGGGAAGTCTGCAAGTTGGCAACCTAGAATTGCCTGCAACTGCTGCGTGTTGTCCTCCGGGACATGGATCGGCGTGATAGAGCATTTCCCCAGGTTTGTCCTTAGGCTAGAGGCGTCACCGAAGATCTGGAGGATTGCTTTGATGGCATTCACCTCCCCCGCGCTCGGGTGCATGAAGAGTATCATGTCATCCGCGTAGATGCTGCAATGGTGCCGGATGGGGGCGGCCCCGTGGGTCTGAGAAGGCGGCCCTCGGTCGCGGAGTCCACCAATTGCGCAAATGCTTCCATCACAATAATGAAAAGCATCGGTGATAGGGAGCCTGGCGCACTCCTCTCCTGTGCTGGATGGATTGGCCTGGTCTGCCGTTGAGGAGGATCTTGGAGGATGCCGATGACAACAACATTGCCACCCAACGCCACCAACGGTCCCCGAAGCTGAACGCTCTGAGACTATCGAGAAGGAATGGCCACGAGACAGTGTCGAACGCCTTAGAGATGTCAAGTTTTAGCAGGGCCTTGGGGATCTTCTTCCGTAGGAGGACGGCCGCTTGCTAGACGAACTTGAAGTTGTCGTGGATCGTTCTCCCCTTGATGAAGGCATTCTGGTTTGGCGATATGAGGTCCTGGAGCTTTGGAGCCAGCCGGTTAGCCATGAGCTTGGAAGCCATCTTTCCAAAGCTATGGATCATCGTGATGGGGCGGTAGTCCGCGGTTGACTTGGCCCCCGGCTTCTTAGGCAGGAGCACAACAAAGGCGTTGTTCAGTTTATCGAAGGCTCCGCTGTCGCCAAAGAATAGGGCGTTGATGGCGACCGTGACGTCCTCCTTGATGACCGGTCATGCGGTCTTGTAGAATGCCCCAGTGAAGCCGTCAGGACCCGGGAGCTCAATCGGGTGGCATCTCACGCACGACCACCTCGACCTCCTCCTCCGAGAAAGGCTGGTCCGGTGCGGAGAGGTCCGTCAGCTGGATGCCGATCGCCTGGAAGTCGAAGCAATAGACATTCAGAGAAATCTTAGATTATGTCCCCTTGAACGATGTAGTTCCACTAGTTCCCTACCGACCGACGAGATTTCAGCGTAAGCTGTAAGCTGACACCATTTCACCATTCAAACTGAATATTTATCTAAATCTAAGATGGTTATGTGTTGAAACTGCAATAACCAAGCAGATGAAAACCTTTCCCAATCCAATATCCACTTTGCTAATCAAGAGGCCAACTAACTGAATTGTAGACTGTAGTACTGTGCAGAGCTAATGAGTTCACCAAATTTTATGCCGATATCCAACCACTTTTGAGGCTGCAAATCGTAATATTCAAGGTGGCCTATTTTTTGAAACTAAAAATCTGTAAAAAAAATTCTTTCTTGCTTTTCGTCATTTCTCTTCTTGGGTTATGTCTGTGTTCTGCCTCGTTAATTTTTTTTGTTCAGCCCTCGTTATTACTCCCTCACTCATACAACCAGCAACAGTTTTTTTGGTTTCAAACTTGGGGATTTTGGGGAAAACATAAAGCTAGGGTTTTTTTCACTTCTTCTCTATATAAGCCATGTTATAATAACCCTACGGTCCTACACAATGGCTAGGACTATGGTTGTGGGCCGTTTTGCTGAGCTTAACATCAAGCTAGCTTGGCCCAGATGGCTAGTACGGCCCAGAAAAGGCAAAGAAACTGGCATTTCTATAGAGTATTGCGACTACTGACTATTCTTTCCTGTCTTTGTCCAAAAGTTGTGCAACCAATTAAGTTTTACTAAATTTATCAATTATGGAAATATTAATAATATTTATGACTCCAAATACATATACTATAAAAATACATTCTATAATTAATGATCAACTATCATAAATTTTAATACTACTTCCTCTGTCCCTAAATAAATTAATTTTTAGAATCTTTTTTGTTCAAAAAAATTCCTAGAATCTTGGCTAGTGAGTCAAACTTTTTTAGTTTGACTAACTTTATAGAAAAAATAACATTATAAAATAAAATAAACACCTTAAGAAAACATAATCTATGACAAATCTAATGATACTAATTAATTTGATACAACAAATCTTAACAGCTAGAAATTCGGTCAAAGTTTAAAAAATTGACTTAAGATAACTCTAGAAATCTAGTTGCAGAGATAGAGGTAGTAATTTTTATTAGACTTTGTCAAACTTAAAATTTACTTTCTTCTGCAAAACGAGAAGTGCACCTTTTTTGATAGAGGAGTTATCTGCTAACAAAAACAACCGCCTAGCACGTTCCGACTGTTTTTTTTCTCTAATTTGGTTGGAGCCACAAACCTCGCATCAAACTTTTTTTTTGAGGATTTAAAGTTTCATTGCGTCATAAATAGGTTTTAGAGGCGGGAATCATGTTACTCCCCAATCAAAAGTTTCCTAGCACATGCACAACATTAAAAGTTGGAGAAATGAGCAAGTGTCTGGTAAGAGAAATAGCATCAACTATTTCCTTTATTTCTCTACGAATCTCGACCGGAGGGTAGTTTCTTTCTTGACTGATGTCTTGCACTTCAGCAATTGTAAGATGCAATGACCAATGTCTAGGATTAGTTTTGTGACGATCCAGCAAGCACAGCGGAGGTTAAACACTAGTAGTTGTAAGTTAACAGAGTTGCATCCTGTAGATCGAGTGAGTCAGCTTGGCATACAAAAATATTCATGACTCCATAAATAGCATAGCAAAATAAGTGTGGAAGGCCTGAGTGAGATCCCAAAACTACGGCGCCACTTTTTTGCTCACCAAGCTTTTTTTGGCAACCGGCATAAAAATTGAACTACCAGGACATGTTCATACTGCGGCGATCCGTGCGGCAGCTAACCAAAACAGCCACACGAAGTTATTAGGCACAAAATTAAGCTGTGGCACGATCTAGCAACTTTGTCGGGACTAGCGGCCATTGAGTGTACTCGTGTGTCCGATTAATGAAATTTCTGTGATGCTAAAAAAAGAAAAAAAAAACTTCGGGTAGATACCAAATAGGACCCGGAGCAAGCCAGGAATGGCTCGAAAAAAAAAACAGCAATGGACTCGTCCATCGTCGTCGTCTCCCACAGTGCCAGACTGCCAACCGGACGCACGGCACACGGGCCGGCCGCTCGCCTGATGGCACGGACAAACTGTCCTGCGGGTCCGGCCTGGCAGCCACAGCCGTTTTTATTATTCCCGGCCGACGGAGCCACGCACGCGGTTCCATCACAGCGGCCTGGCTGGCTGAAAGGGGTGCCCCGTGCGGGAAGCCGCCAACCACCGCGAAAGCGCCGGGGAGTCGGGCGAACGAAGCAATCCAAGCGAACGAACACCGAGGAAGAAAAGAAAACAGCCGGAAAAGGGGAGGGGGCCGGAGACCGGTAGGCTAGGTCCTCGTCGGTTCGTCGCCCCCTCCGCGGGACCGGTTAGCCGTCTCGCCCCCCGGCCTCGCCGCCCGCCCGCCTGAGCCTGCCCGCCCATGGAGGCGCTGTGGAAGCAGGCCTCCAGGCTCAAGGACCAGGTCGCTCGGCAGGTCAGTCGCGCGCTTATCCGCCGCCACTCGCAAATCGTGATCCTTCTAAGCACCCGTAACCGTAAGGGTGGACAGGAGTTGCCATGGGCTCTGAATTCCTGTTTGATTTGTGTCCACTGAAGGGGAGTCTATCAGTCTATGCTAGTAGCCTAGTACGCGAAATTGCCTGCATAGGATCTAGCTAAAGGCGCTTCAGCTTTTTCATTCAGATCAGAAGCGGGAGCCGAGTTGCAGTTTCGAGAGACAAAAGGCTGTGATCGAATTGGTTGACTCATCGTTTTTTTTTTTTTTTTTTGTTCTTATTGGAAGTATCGATCATGATTTCCTTGTCGAAATAAAGAGCAGCCTGAACTTTTTATCGGCCAATTCCTGTACATATAGATACTCTCGGCCTGATCGGTCGCACTTTTGTGTTCAGCTGTTCCGTTGTATTTGAGTGATAAACTGGAAATGGTAGAGCAGATCAGGGAGTTGCATTTGCTTAGGAATGCCAAGTTAAATGTATTAGTAGAGGGTAATTGGGAACAATCAGCACATCTAGTTCATCATGTTTTCTTTGAGATATCTAGGTTGTTTGGAGATGTAGATTTTAGACTTCAGTATGATACAGGATCAGCTGGGTAAGCTGATTTTGGGATTCTCAGCTGGATATCTGAATGTGATACAGAACTGTAATGCCTATTTTTGCATTTCGCAGAACTTGCTGGGCAGTCGCATGCATCAAACATACCTGCTTAAATTACATATACAGTGCTCGAAATAGATATTCATGCCTTATTTTTCCCATATTACTATGGTTCACCATACTCTTAGTGATCACCTATTTATACCACATATAACATTTGCTTCATTATTTGTCTTACTGAAATTACACCAAATGAGCATATGAAGTTTATCCATTTTAAGTGTATCCAAGAGTCTTACCTTTTTTTTTACTTGTTAAAAGTGATATAACTTTATATTTATCGACACCGCTGCAGGGTGTGTTCAAGCAGTTTGGCTATGGGAACTCTGATAACGTGTTTACAGATGAGTCAGAGGTTAAACTGCATCAGAGATTGGAAAAGCTTTACTTATCGACTCGTGCTGCCAAAGTATGATGAAGATGGCATATTCCTTGTGTCCTTTTCTCTTTACCTTCCGTTTAATCTGATTAAACGTTGGCATCCTTGCTAGCATTTTCAAAGGGACATTGTTCGGGGCGTGGAGGGCTATATAGTCACAGGATCCAAACAAGTCGAAATAGGTAGTTCATTCATACTGTCTATCAGTTATGGTGGTTTTTTAACAGAAATTGTCAGTTATATTGTTTTCTGAGTAAAGCTGGCCTTAGCTGATAAGCTGTGCAATCTGTGTTAGGGAATAAATTGTCTGATGATAGCCAGAAATATGGTGTTGAAAACACATGTACAAGTGGTGATACTTTATCCAAAGCTGCTACATACTTCGGAAAGGCACGCTCACAGATGGAAAAGGAACGTGGCAACATGTTGAGAGCATTTGGCACACAGGTCTGTGTTCCTAATGCTGGATTTGCTTTACCTTGCACACTAAATCATAATGAAATTGCAAGATTCAAAGTATTTCGTTTGACACTTCAACATAGATTTTCCTTAATCTGCTGATTTTCTTTGTTGTTTGCAATTGTTAATACCTTGACTATTAAGCCATAATTAAAAAAATATCCACTGATGCTAATTGGAGCATAGTTTTGTTTCTCATAATTTGTAGTATATTTGAAGCATTATCCAACAGTTTTCATTTTTTTAATATTTACACTGAAATTTTTAGCCAGGGTAATTATATTTCTGGCAAACTGACTAATGGTTCTATTCAAATTATAGGTGGCAGAGCCATTGCGGGCAATGGTAATGGGTGCACCTTTAGAGGATGCCAGACATCTGGCCCAGAGATATGACAGAATGAGGCAAGAAGCTGAAGCACAGGTGAACATCTTTGCTAGCTTAAGCTAAGTTCCTTGCAAAGATGAAACTTTATTCATCACAATTAGAACTCATCCAGAAGACAACTTTGAGGCTGCAATTGCTACCTTATTAAAGAGTTATTCTCAAAGTTGATAGCAACTGTCAGTTAGGACTCAGGAGCTATGTGAGCTATAGTGGTTCTTACTATTACTATATAGCCTCATTGGTTGGGAACTGTAAAAATAATCACTGAAGCAATGTGACCAGCATGGCAGTATTACTATTTTTTTTTTTCTGGAATAAGCAGGAGAGCTCATCTGCATCATGGAGAAGTTCTTAGAAACACAACACACACCACACACACAGCAAACTTAAAGGTTATAGACAAGTCCCGTTAATCGCCAAAGGTCCTTCTACATAGGGTCCTGTTATATTCTCTGATCATATGAATCAGCTGAGCTATTATACAGTTTGAGCAAGTCTCTGTTTCTCTTCAACATAAAACAGTAATGTTTATCTTACTCCCCACTCTTTTTTTTATCTCTTTTTAGGTTGTCGAAGTATCAAGACGGCAGAATAGGGTGAGGGAATCAGCTGGGAATGGAGATGTGATATCGAAGTTGGAAGCCGCTGAGTTCAAGCTTGAAGAACTGAAGTCAAACATGGTGGGACTAGGGAGGGAAGCTATTGCAGCAATGTCGGCTGTTGAGGCTCAGCAGCAAAGGTTGACCTTACAGCGTCTCATTGCACTGGTAATCATCAATGGCACCTTGACAAACCATTTTCTTATCCTTCGTGTTCCTGTATTTCATGTTTAGTAATCATTCTTATTGTGGCTTTAAGGTTGAGGCTGAGAGAGCTTACCATCAGAGAGTTCTGGAGATACTTAACCAGTTGGAAGAAGAAGTATGTATGCTACCAGCTTTATTATTTGAGCATATTCATATATTAGACTGCTTTGTTGGAAAGATTTTTCTGCACTCTGGACTTCTGAAACATACAGTATCTTTTGTATATCCATTTGACGATTATGTTCTGATGGATAGATGGTGTCTGAGCGCCAAAAAATCGAAGCACGCCCAACTCCAGCAGCTGAAAATTATATGCCACCACCACCACCACCACCATCTTATGATGAAATTAATGGAGCGTTTGCATCCACTTCTGTGAATGAGTCAGTCCAATCTGTCGATTTCTTCCTTGGAGAGGTGGGACATGTTTTTTAATGAATAATTGTCGCACCTACTGTCCTTTTTATTAAAATCTTCAGCAAATGTACAAGCTGCTGTTGATGTCTAGAATGCTTGCCGAATATGACTTTTTTGTTCTCTGTGCTGCAGGCCCTTGATTCTTTCAAAGCTGAAAGTGAGTTTGAGCTTACCTTATCAGCTGGTGACATTGTAGTTGTCCGAAAGGTAGTATACTTTGTCACAACCATAGTTTATCTTCTTCCATGTTGTTAATGCAATTTAGTGCTTTTAAAATGCATACCTGTAGCAGATAAACACACCACCACTTAGCTTTGATAAACTTTTTCTGAACCAAGGTTTTATATTTCTGTCATCGACGTTATCGGTTCTGTAAAATGATTAATCATATTTGCCAGCAGCTGCACTAAGCATATATATGATCATTTGGCCTGCACCTTGTCCTCTTTTTTCTCTGAAACACAGATCTCAAGCAATGGATGGGCAGAAGGTGAATGCAAGGGCAAAGCAGGATGGTTTCCTCATGCTTATATCGAAAGGCAAGAACGTGTTCTAGCGAGCAAAGTTCCACATATCTTTTAGGAGTTTTGGGCTGTCACATTACACGGTTTTCGTTTCTGTTGCTGGGAGCTGGAATAGTATCCATCTTTTCATTTCCTCTTAGTTTCCGTGGTGTACTTAGCTGCTGTCATGTGCATAGATTAAATTTTACTCCTATTTTTTTAGTCTGGAGAAGATTTTGAATGTAACATATTTTTGAGATACCAATTGGAGCCTTGATATTGTGAAATTGTTAAAGTACATATTTTATAGATTGTGCTTTCTCACTGATATAAGTGGACTTCGTCTAGTGTTTCTTTCATAGAAAAAAAAAGCCTTTTTTTTTCTGGATAAGGCTACTTCACTTCTGGAGTCTCAAGGTAAATTTGTCAAGTTGCATAGAATTTGAAGGTACTACTGCTGGAGATCGGAAGACGAATAAATCAATCAACAGGAGTGGCGTTGCGTGGAAATCAAAGGATAGGAAATCAGCGTTGCCAAACTTTGGGTCCACTGTCTCTGACATTAGAAGCTAACGGCTAGGAGGGAGTTCTGCCGATTTCTGCCCAATCCAGAAGAAAGAGAAGCAAAGAACTCATCTCACCAGCGACGAGTGAAGCGATAGTCTCGCACACTGCCCAACAATTCATGTGTCTTATTCCACAAAAAAAGAAAAAAAAATCCTGTGTCTTGCATGTGGTTGCTGATTCTCTCACCTCCATTAAATACTTGCTTTATTTATTGTTTCTTTGCCACCTCAGCTAGCTAAATCGTCAGCACCGTTGAGGCCGCCCTAATACTGAACCGATAAACGTGAAGTTGGTTGCCCACTGTACTGATCAGTTGGGGCTCTGCTCCGCCCTCTCTCAGCAGTAATGGGCAACGTACGCCAAGGGTAGGTCAGAGCGTCCCGATTTGCAGGGCTGTTTAGAGGACCCCACGTTTAATTTCAACGAATGGCTATGGCTTATAAAAGCTAAAAAAAGAAAACTGAGCTGTATAAAACGTACAAAAGTCTGCTCGGCGGCTGCTTGTCATGCTGCAGAAGCGCAGAGTTGCAGTCAATCATGTTGCAGCTGCTAACCAAAGGCAGATACCACATGGGCCTCTCAGCTGGGCTTTGTTGAATTAGTGGTTAAAGGCCTCCACATGGGCATTGCTTTTGTGAATTAGTGGTTACTAAAAAAAGAAAAATAAAAGTTTATAACAAAAATGGGGTGTTGCGAGAATCGAACTCGCGACCTCTCGCACCCGAAGCGAGAATCATACCACTAGACCAAACACCCAACTCGATCTCATAGGCGTAAACAATTTTATTTATACTGTAAACTTTAAAACTCAATCTTTGTTCCAACCGTTGAGCATACAGCAAACTTGATGGAGGACTTGAGGCCAGCACTGAACTGATTGACACATCCTGCTAAAAACGATTTGCCGATGAAAAGTAACCATAGCAAAGGCGTTGTGACTCGTGAGTTCATGATTTCATCAACCCCCATCCACAAAAACAGAGAGGAGAGAAATCACGGTCACACCCTCGCTTTCAGTTTGGGCAACAGGAATTACATCACGGTGGCAACCACTCCGTGCCCCGGTGGCACTGCCGAGTGCCGTCCGCAGCAGGCATGCGTACATACGCACGCCGACCAGGACCAGGCCGCCGTGACCTCACTCAGTGACTGATCAGTGTAGGTGAGCTACCATATCCGGTGCCTTGTCTGGTGGTGAGTAAACCGAAATCGGTTAGATTGTCGTACGCAGCGCAGCGATCCGAGCCGATCTGGGGCAAAATCAATTGATGACTCCCTCACCTCAACGACGTCGATCGGATTCGCGCCGACGACGAGCTAGCCGCCGCGCGTCGGTGCAACTTTGCTTGGCAGCTATAGCCCTGGCCGGACGTCGCTGGCATCGATCAACGCCGGCCCACGCGCCGTCACGTCCGCTCGATACATGTCTGCACCGGTGCTCATCCTTGCTAGCGGTGGAGTTAACAGACCGTACTAGTGCATCCAGCACGCTGTCAGCGAGTTCCCTGGTTGCTGGCACGGCCTGACAGGACAACACCAATGGACGAACAGTACACAATCTGAGCATGTGGGCGCCACATCATCGGCCTGCCCCACAGGCACAGGCGAGGAGGGCCCACAAGAGTGGCGATAAGGCGACTAAAAGGTTTCAATCAGGCGGTCATGAATCGACAGATTCCGAAGATTTGAGAGGCTTTGATTAAGGGTAACTGGCGAGGTGTACTGAAAGATGATTACCTACGTCGGGGCCCCGGTTAGCAGTGAAAGGCTGTGCGTCCGTGGGTAAAAAAGGGCGTCAAAAACCGATGGCGCGGTGCCTAGGACTAGGAGCACAAGCCGCACGGCACCAAAAGCGAAAGCAGCCGGCCGGCCGTCGACTCGCGCCACGGCGTCTCAACCGCTACTGGTGAGGTGGGAATTTTGTTTCAGGTCTGACACAGGAAAAGCGGCGAAGCCGACGGCGAGGGTGAGGCGAGCCGTGATTCGTGACGCAAAAAGATGGAGCAGCCCGTACCGTCTTTCCGCCATGAATATAATCCGCCACGCCTGCGAACGGGAGAGGCGCAGCACGCCGTTCCAAAAATACCTACCTTGGCCGCGCGCGGTCCTCTTGTTCCGTCGTCATTGATCGTGTTTACCGAGACACCGAGTGAGTGAGTGTCCTCCCTAGGCCGCTAATCATTGCGAGGGCCGGCCTGCACTCGCCGCGAAGTAATAAGCGGCTGCCGCGCTTTCGGATGGCACCCATCATTCCAACGCCCACAAGGACAAGAAGAGCTGCCCGCACTGGTGCTGCACGCGGCTCGCTTTCGCCTTCTGTTACTCTCCTCGACCCGTTGCGTTGGTTGCTAGCTGCTCTCTGTACCTCAGCTCGCTTTCTCCCCACTGCTGCTTGGTGGCTTGCCGTGTTGCAGCCTGCAGGGTGGGTGGGTGCCAACCGGAATGAACTGCAGCGAGGAACAGAGACGAACACAAGGAACACAGGAGAGCAGGCAGCCAGCGCTAGCTTGTACTACTCGTACAACGGTTTCGACGGCTGAATGCAAATGAGCCGGGGCTGCTGGACCTCAGTGTTTGAGTACGACCTCTGAATTGTCTCTCGAATTATTGTGCAGGTTAATGCTCTATATAAGTGAGCCGAGACGAGCTAGTCAAGCAGCAACCTCCACTTTTCCTCACAAGTTGACCGGTGTATAAAAGACAAAATTCAAGAACTACTCTCGCTCTACTAGTCATTCGAATCTTTCCCGGATGCTCGCTCTGTCTTGATTAATATGACTGTGTACTTACATTGCAATGCAGTTTGTCATTTCTAAAAGCATGTGACTCTCGTCACCCATGGGGCCCGTGGATGTCTATTTTTAGTTTCTCTCGGACGGACGAGTTGCTGTCAACCTTCATCACCATGGTCGTGTCAAAAAAGAAAAAAAAAACCTTCATCACCATGGGAACTGGGCATTTGCAGGTTTTGCAGACTCTTCAGCACAAAAATAAGAATCGGGCACCTTCATATAAGTCCATCCAAAACACAAGCAACAACAAAACTCGGTACAAGTATGCTATCCAAATATATCTTGCAGTTTATGACTGAAAGTGAAATGAAAAGTTGAACCATGGTGTAGAACCCAGCAGACATACAAGTTTTTACCGTTTACCGAAGGAACCTATGCTTGGATGAATAATGAAAGGGTGCGTTTGTTTCAGCTTCAGAACCAGATGAATCAGTTGAATCAGGTGATGAATAGTGAGAGAGGAATAGTGAATAATCAGTAGAATCAGAGCGAGCTGGAGCTGAAACAACACTAGTAATAAGTTTCGAAGCACTTTGCCACTCCCAGCTCCAGATTCTTAATGAAAACACAACTAGGTTCAGGCGAGGATCAGAGAAAAGTCAATTCTCCATTTATATTGGTAGCTGAGAGCTTAAACAATCATCTCAACACTGCTCCACATTCAATTGCCAGCACAATCACTTACCATCTGCGCCTCATCATAATCACTCCACCAGAGAATAAAGCTAAGGGTGCGTTTGTTTCAGCTTCAGAATCAGATGAATCAGTTGAATCAGGTGATAAATAGTGAGAGAGAAATAATGAATAATCAGTAGAATCAGAGCGAGCTGGAGCTAAAACAAATGGACCCTAAGAATCTTGGAGTAGAGCTCTGTATCAAACAAGCACAGGTCGCCCTCCCACTCGGGGCCACTCGGGTGGAAACCCTAGCCGCCGCCGCTAGAGGGAGCTGTTGGGATGCCCGCGTGGCTCCCTAGGACGGCGGCGGCGAGGCCCTTTGCTCCGGAGCGGGTCACAAGCTTCTTCGTGCGGGAAGTTGCTCGTCGGCCATGGACTCCTTCCGGCGACCCTCGCCTCCAGCTACCTCCAGGCGGCCGGTGAAGGGCCGGATCCGTTCCCTACAGTTCCGGGTCCGGCGACCCCCGCCCCGAGTCCATCTTCCTCGAGGCCGGCGTACGCGGCGGCGGTGGCCACGGACGCGGGCGCGCGCGTGGCGGCGAGCCCCATCGGCGCGCTGCAGGCCGACGCCAAGGCGGGTGGGCGCGACGTGGCGGCGCCCGGCCAGGCTGTGGCGGGCGATGGCGCGGCTGCGCGTGTCGGCCGTCCCGGTCGCGCGACGACAGGTCAGCCGGCGTCCGCAACTCCACCCCTCCCCACCTCCTCCCACCCACCACCTCTCCTTCTCCAGCAAGGAAGGACGGCCAGCCAGTGGTTCTGGGCTCAATTGAGCCGTGCGTCTCCACCTCCTGCGTGCTCCAATGGCAAAGAAGCTCCAATTGGATGGTGCACCCCAGGTGCTCGACGGAATGCCCAACGGCTTGGGCGTAGTCCACAACGAGCACACACACGGTCCTTCTTCTCCAACACCCCTCCACCGTCTCCCGGGCCTGGGCGGCGGCCGGCTGATGCAGCGGCGGCGCCCTTCCCCCACACAAAACGGCGGCTCGGACCTACTGTCCTCGTGTGGCAGTGGATGCCGCGTGTGTCCTCTGTAACACTCTGGTGTTAAGCATGCATAATCAATTGCATTCTTAAGCATAAGCACCATTATGCATAGCATTAATGAAAAGAGTGATTGTCATTTCATGTATCATGCTGGATTATTCGAATTTTGCTTGCCTTTCACATGAATTGAATATGTGGTATGAGTGTTTGGTGTTGGATGACCCCTAAGGTAACCTAGACATGTTTAGGACACCAAATTAACCTAGGTTTATGTTTATGGTTTTGGCTAATTAAGTTTTGTTGTCATGGTTGACCAAGGTGGACCACGAGAGTAGTTTTGTTTGACTGAATTGGAAGTGGTAACTAGAGTACTTGCATGTGTGTGCACCCTAAATGAAGTTTGTAGAGAATTTTATAAGGAACAAAAGTTGTTTTTACCACTTTTCATGAAAATGCTTGGAAGGTGTTCAAAAATGTTGAAAAAGGGCAAAATTGGGGGCTGATTTTCCATTTTGGGAATTTTAAAAGGTATTTTAATTGGATTTTTGTATTTCAAAATATAGGCAGAATCTGGTAAAACTTCTTTAAGATGAAATGTTCTACTCTTCAAAAGCTACATTTCATCTATTTTGAGTTTTTGCTAATTCGGCTTAGTTTAAGAGTTATTAAGCAGCAAAGTTTGTTCTGAATTAGTAAAAATAGCTTTTCGGTGATGGTTGGTTCCTGGCCGTCAGGGAAATCCCCGACCAGGAAAGCGCCGTGGCCGCCCGCGGCAGCATGCGTCGGCCGTGTGGCACTCGGGGTCTGCCGAGGCCGGGCTGTTTTGGCCGCGTGGGGCGTCGTCCGAACGCGCTCACTCCTTCACTCGCCCGAGCCCTCACTCTCTCTCCCTCGGCCCCTCTCATTTCTTTCTCTGCTCGCCGCCGCGTCGCCCGAGCTCGCCTCGCCGCCGCCCGAAAATTCATCGCCGCCGGCAGCGCATTCTCTCGATTGATCCGCAATCGAGTGCGCCCGAGTCCGCTCCACCTTCCTCCACCCTCGCCTCGGCCGGTTACGTCGAGGTATACCCGAATCGCTCCATTTTCTCCCCGGCCGCCATTGCCGCACCTCGGCTTCACCGTGGTCCCGCTGCTCTGGCCATCCTCCCTCGCCATTAGGGTGCAAATCAGACGCGTCGTGGTAGATAGCTGCTAGGACGGTGGTCAATGGCCTCGATTAGGGTTTCATGGGGTCGGATTTCCGTCGGGCCGCCGCTCGGAGTGCCGCCGCTCCGCCGCGCTCGAGCTCCGACCACCTCCAGCCGCTCCCTCCCATCTTTAGTACCCTCGATAGATGCGCGCTGCTCTCCTCTCTCTTCTCCGCCGGTTGGTGACGCCGGAGCGTCGCCGGGACGGCCGGCCGAGCCTCACCTCCGACGAGGACCATCGGGTTAGAATTTAGGAAACCCTAAGGTTCTCGGTGTAAAGTTGCCAGACACAGGGATTTACTTAATAGGGCTTGGTTAGTTTCTGGAAATGTCAGGGTCCCCGGTGTAAAGTGTCTTTTTCTTTTTCTTTTCCAGAATAGATTTCAGATTTGGTTTAAAGCTTTGAAAATTCATAACTTGCTCATTTTTCATCCAAATGAGTTGGTTCAACTTGCAGTATTTTTCTTATGAGGTGATCTATGCATGAAAAATATGAAATGTGGAATTTGTGAAACTTTTCTGTATAGCTTTATTTATCTCTATTAATTGTATTTATCTTAGGAAATGCATAACTAATTCTCTGTTGCTCAGAAAAA
>CM041640.1:21299030-21328570 GCA_023333625.1 Bothriochloa decipiens | reverse complement strand
ATAACTCTATTTCGTACTCCGATGATGTTTTAAACTATGTGCGAACTATGTACTTGTGAATGGAACCGCTAACTATTACGATCTTGGTCGTGCCAAAAAAGTTTAAAATCCTTCGAGATTTCACGGAGTACCGGGTTTATTAGGTCTCAATCATATGATTTGTGGAATTAATGGCGAATTATGTGCTTGTGCTCTAATAAATTGGTCGGTTCTGTTACATCCTCGACCATTCGCCACCCCCGTGTGCCCTGGTGGCGGCCCTCCTTCCCCAACATGGTGACTGCGCAGGTGACAACGGCTGGCATCCTCTTCGGCTCCGCGGTGTGTGGCAGCGATCGACGCTGTCGGTGTGTGCCTCCCGTCGTCACGGGCGAGTCCGTTTGGCTCCACGGCATGTGGCGGCGACCGACGCTGTCGGTGCGCGCCTCCCGTCATCGCAGGCGAGTCCGTTCGGCTCCGCGACGTGTGGCGGCGACCGACGCTGTCGGTGCGCACCTCCCGTCGTCGCGGGCGAGTCTGTTCGGCTCCGCGGCGTTTGGCGGCGATCGGCGCTGTCGGTGCGCGGCTCCTGTCGTCGCGGGCGAGTCCGTTCGGCTCCGCGGCTGGTGGCGGTGACCAACGCTGTCGGTGCGCCTCCCGTCGTCACGGGCGAGTCCGTTCGGCTCCGCGGCGTGTGACGGCGACCGGCACTGTCAGTGCGTGCCTCCTGTCGTCGCGGGCGAGTCCGGTCGGCTTCGCGGCGTGTGGCGGTGACCAATGGTGTCGGTGCGCGCCTCCCGTCGTTGCGGGCGAGTCCGGTCGGCTTCGCGACATGTGGAGGCGACCGGCGCTGTCGTTGCGCCCCTCCCGTCGTCGCGGACGCCACTGCCACAGGTTCTGAGTGAAAGCTCCGCTCAGCTTTCTCTGGGCCAGTGAAGGTAATCCCCTTGTTGAAGGCGTCATTGAAGAATCTCCTGTGTTGTTCCTGTGTGGTCGTCCCGTTCAACTCTGTAGCACAAGACTCGGGCGAAAGCCTTGCTAAAGCTCTATATCGTCTTCTCTGGTTGCTTGGCTGACGATGATTACGCGGTTGCGTCATTCACCTCCTTGGAGGCATCGTTGAAGAGTTCGTGCGAGTTCGTGCGCTGTGGTGTTGTAATTTTCTTTTTTCTCTGTTTTTATGTTTGTGTAAGCTTGTCATGTATTGGTATTAGTTCGGTTTTTCATGATTAACCGGACGACCAGGGTTTGTTGCCTCGTTCCTTGAAAACGAGGCCGTCGATAATATATCAATATATTGTGGGGAAACTCCCCTAGTTCGGTTAAAAAAAAAGCACAAAGCCTAGGACATGTCCTCCGATGAGATTTAGTACAACTTTTGCTTTTGAAAAAAATTATAGTAGCATTTAGATACTAAAATATTTGGATTCAACGTGTCACATGCTAAGGTGAATAAGAGGATTGTTTTTTAAGGCTATTTTGGAGTTCTATCAACAATTTGCTGGTGGAGGACTTGTATTTTCAAAGTCCTCACGGAGGAATTACAAAAGCAATTCTTTTTCAACGAAATGGAGGAAGGACCTCTTAGTGTGACCTTTTTAGTTTAGGTGCCTCGGTGTAAGGTGGTGAAACTGTTTTTGCATAGGAGCATATGCTACAGTTGTTGCTTGGAAATTTCGACGTGTACTTGGAAATTTGGAACAGATGTGGGCACGTAGTGAATCTACGGCCGCCATTGATTCCTCCATTGAGCATCTAGACCACACAGTTTTCAGTTGTCACCGTGAGAGCACTTGGACCACTTGAAAGGACCGAATGACGATAGGTGAGAGTGAATATAATTTTTTGAGTGGATATATTTTATTAATATACAATCTTTAATATGAATATAATCTTTTGAGTGGCTATATTTTATTATTCTATACACCTGTAGTTTAATTTTAAATTATTTAGAAAAATTGAAATAAATAAAATAAATGAGCGAAATATAGCAAAATATTATAAAAAAAGTCTCCAATTTGAACATGTGCTTGTAAATAATATACTAGAACAACAGAAAAATTTTGAATTCAAAAAAGTTCATCTTCTCATGCTTTTGAATTTGAAAGATTTAAAACAAAAAATAAAAAATAAAAAAGGCTTTGGCGAGTGTCCTTCCTGGGCCACTTGGCAAAATAGGCGGCCCAACAGGCCTAGCAGCCCACTCCCCATCACAGCACAAGTATAAATACACCACTTAGGGTTTCAGTCTCTCAGCCCCCGCCCCCCTCTCTTCTGCCCGACGCCGCCGCTCTTCATTCCGCGCGACGCGACGCGAGACCGCGAGCTCCGCCTCCACTCCGCGCGGTGCCCTCCTTCTCCGACTCCACTCCACTCCACTCTACTCCTCCGCCTCCCTCTCCACTCGTCCCCTTCTTCACTCCGGCCTCCTTCCTCTCCGGCCGGTTCTGGCGACGACAGGGCGGATCTGGCCCACCTTCCTTCTCCCCGGCCAGTTCTGGCGTGGGATGACGCCGGGTGGCTTGATCCGGCCCGATGGCAGCGCCAGGTGCTGCGGGAAGGGCGCGGCCACCTCCCTCTCAATCAAGCTTTCGGCGACGACGGGCCATGCTCGCAGCGGCGTTGGTGCGTGCAGCAAGGCCGCGTAGCGGGGCCGCGGAGCGAGGATGCAGAGCGAGGGTCGTGGATTCGGGCTCCATCCACCTCGGCAGCGGCGTGCGGCGTAGGGCTGCCTCCACCTCGGCCCACTCCAGATCAGGTGGAGGTGCAGGCCCGTCTTGGGCATGCAGGCCCGTCGCGGAGACCTGCGCGGGGGATGGCGACGCGGAGATCTGGGGCATGTGCCATGGCATCGGGAAGGTATGGATGCGCCCCGCCACGGATCATCTTCTCTCTTTCCCACCATGCATCTCCCTCACTCTTCTCTCCCTTTGCAGATCGATGACGACGGCGGCGCGCGGATCCGGCGATGAGGCGGTTGGCGGAGCAGATCCGACAAGGAGGCGGCTGGCGGCGCACGGATCCATCGAGGTGGAGGCCAGCCGCACTCGAATCCTGCGAGGAGGAGGTCGACCGTGTTCGGATCCGACGTGGACGAGGGGCTACAACGAAGCGGCTACGGAAGTTCCATCGAGACGTAGCGCCGGCGAGGATGGCCTCACCGGCAGCGATGGGCTCGGCGGGCCCTGCTGATGGGGCTTAGCTCTGCCTTTGGCCTTTTTTATTTTTTTAGAAAATCTTTGCCGAGTGCTGACATGACACTCGGCAAAGAAGTCTTTGCCGTCACATTTTTTGCCGACAGGTCTTTGCTGATTGCGGCACTCGGCAAAGCCTTTGCCGAGTGTTGCTGGCACTCGGCAAAGAACCCGCTCCTAGTAGTGTGTGCCTGCCCATGATCATCTGATGCTTTCTGTCATGATCCTTTCTAACCTCATTTGCAACAAATTATAAATGGACGCTCTTTGTCCTATGCCTATCCATTTACATCAAAGTATCAATAGACCAAAACCACTCTCTCACCTAGGGGTTTCACCAAACGTGAACAAGTATATCCAAATTCATTGGACAAATCAAATAGAAGCAGGGGACGGGACGTCCATTGTGCTTCACTAAAGACTTGACTAGAATTGAATGACTAAGGGGGCGTGTGTGGAGAGATGGGCGCTTAAAGGTTTCCTCCTCACTCTTCTGTTCGAAGTGGCCTAGATGAATGGGGAGCAGGCGTGCTGAGCCTTAAATCCTAGACCATGGTGCCAAATCGCATGGTGGAGTCATGCTTAGGTGCCATGACACCAACTCATATGGCCTCATACCCCTATGTTAATCCATGTTCCAACCCTCCATCAACTAAACCACAACAATTAATGGGTGCGTTCACTTCTCTTTAAAGCCATTGTGGTTGCAGTTGTTTTAATTAGAATATTGTATCTGCAACAGTATTTTGTACTTGATTCGCAAAAAAACAATATTTAGCATTTTAGAAGTTGCAGCTCCAGCCTAGCGAACATGTCCATGGTTCATCTACAATTACGCAAAGTGTCAATTGAAATGGCATCATATCATGATCAATTTACACGAAACTTTTTAGAACGCGTGTAAGTGTTTTTTTGCTCAATAATAAGAATGGCTAAAGTGCAAAATGTTACTTTCTCGGTCATGAAAAGGATGCAATTCGAGATCTACCTTGGTTCAAACTATAATAAGTTTGTGTGGCAGAACCTCCTAAATAATATGGCCCATATGCACTTATCATTGTCTAAATAGACTTCTCATAACAATACATGTGTTCCATAAGACTTAAAAGGTCTGTCGGGTGAATCCCGAATCATCCACGATTCTCCGAGCAGGATTAATCATTATAAAAAGATATTGCAGTATTACAACAGTTTTATACAAATAATATACATCAGAGTAAAATAGCGGAAGGATTACAATAACATAAGTTTACAAACTATTTAGTTCAAAACTTACAGACCTTAAGTTGGATTATTACAAACCATAGTAGTAGTGGAGTAGCTATAGATAACTTATTTACAGCATCTTGACGGTATGCTCTGCCCAAGAGCCAAACTTCCTACTCATCGTCACTCTTCGCAACGACTGTCATGTAGCAGAATGCAAAGCAAACCTTCTCATGGGGCTCGCCTGCAACAAGGGTTCAACAAACCCTGAGTACAAAAGTACTCAACAAGACTGACCCGACAAGAAAGAGGGGTGAAGACTCAGGAAATGCAGGCTAGAGGGACTAGGTAAGGCTTGCAAGAAATAAGAATTTTTGCAGAAAAGCTCGGCAGAAAGTAAAGTTGTCTTGCTCTACCTCAAGATTACCAACCAACTCCATTCTTATTCCTTAACCAGAATTTAAGTTGTTACTACGATGTAGGGCAGTGATTAAGTATTCTTCTCCGAGAAGCAACGGCGATTCGAA
Organism: Bothriochloa decipiens; assembly: GCA_023333625.1. Classification (NCBI taxonomy): domain Eukaryota; kingdom Viridiplantae; phylum Streptophyta; class Magnoliopsida; order Poales; family Poaceae; genus Bothriochloa; species Bothriochloa decipiens. The sequence continues at coordinate 21,323,664 of CM041640.1, read as the reverse complement.
TCGATTGTACCCAGTTGGGACCTAGATCTCGATATGCATGAGGCTCCAACCAAAATGCATACCAGACCATACGATATACGTGAAGCTCCAACCAACATGTATACCGACCACACGATACACCTAGGATCTCTGACCCACAATGTATCGATATACGTGGGAAGCCAACCCACGGTATACCACACCATTGTATGTGGATTTTCTAGTCTTGATCTAGCAGGCCTACAACGAACGGGGCCTAGGTCATCAACAGACGAAAACACTATAGAGGGACTCCTTTTCCAAAGCAAGTTAACCGTCCGGACTCAATTTATTAACTATCATCATGATTCCATCAGATACAACCAAACTCATCTTTTGTATTCTTTTACTTTTTGAAAACCTAGCTAATTAAGTAGGGCTAAGCATTACTACGCATTTTTCAAATAACAGGTAATAAGGAATATGGAAATAAGACAGGTAATGCAATTGGTAGGTTTCACTCAACTCCTATTACTTAATGCAACATTTCATAACTGAAGCGATAAAACTTTTATAAAATCAAGGAAGGGTTTAAATTGATCCGGAGCTTGCCTTGGTGATCGGGGTAGACGGTCTCGAGCTCTGGATCAATACCCAACTCCTGAGTCTGCTCTTCCTTGGGATCTGGTGCGACAACGTTAAACTCTCCGTTAACGGAAACTATATGATAAAATGATATGCTTCAACATGATGTAATAGTAAACATGATGCTCGATGGATGCATAACCAGATTAAGAATTTGAGTACAACTTTTCTTCACGATAAAGTTGTAAGCCAACAAAACTTACTTACTAAGTTCGTTAGGGTTAACTATTTAATAAAGAAGTTCATTAAACACATAAAATAACGTCAATTAAGCCCTAATGACATGGTTAAGATAGGCGCAAACAATTAATTAAAGTGCCAAAGGTCATTAGGGTTAATAACCCAAGGTCATCAATCAATCTCAAAGTCAAACAAATCCTATAATGATTAAACTTAATTAAAGGGATTAATTAATTAATTAAAAGCATAAATTAAAGGCATAAAATTAAAGTTGTTTAAATATGATCAAAATTTTATTTTGAAAAGCTCTTGGTCTAATTAGATGGTAAAACAATTTTTAGAAATAAAAACCAATTATTTTATTTATTAAAAATCATAGAAGATGCATTTTTCAATTAAAAGAGCTAATTTTAACTTATGCAAAAAGTACTCAAATTTGAAATTTCATATTTTCCTAGGTAAAGAACATTATAAAGAACGTACACAAAAATTTTCATAATTTTTGAAGCTACCAAAAATTAATTATGAATTTCTAAAGAAAATAACATTTAAATGAATTTTTAAAAAAGAAAAAGAAAATCCTTTTTCTCTTCCCGCGTTGACCCGACGGCGACGGCGCTTGACCGACGGCGCTTGACCGGAGGCTATCTCGTCGGTGACGAGGGCTTGGGCGGTGCAACTGGTACCTACGTGCTCTACTCGGCAAGGCGAACTCGCTGGGCTAGCTAACGCGGTGGCGGACGTGGTGGAGATACATCGTCGGCGGCGCGGTGGCACGGCTGCAGCGCTCGCCGGAGCTCTTTCGGTGCGGCTAGCGTGAGCAACAGCACTAGCACGACTACGCGGACGTATCACACGAGCTAATTTGGCCAAGGCGTGGCCTAGCGACGGCGACTACGCATGCGGCGGCTGGAAAGACCATGCCGGCGGCGACGCACGGCGGCCGGCCATGACAGGGCGGCCTCAACCAAGGGCATAGGAGTATGCAGGAGCTCACCATGATGCGGATGCGCTTGAAGATGAAGGCTTGGAGTGGTCGAAGGTGGAAGCTCAACGGCGGCAGAGATGGCGGCGGCACGCTCCGGCGGCGTGGTCGGCGTCACGGCAGCTCCTGTGCACCAGCAGGTCAACAAAGTTGCTCATGAGATGGAGGAGATCAAGGTGAGAACATTAGGGAAGAAGAGGGAAGAAAATGAACAACTATGGCGGTGGTCGACGGCGAAGTGGCTCGCGGCGGCGCGGTTGCTGTGCGCGAGGAAGACGACGGCGCACTGGCGACTCCGGCGGCAAGAGCTGGAGCGAGCAGGCTCAAACAGAGCGCAAGGATGGGGCAGAGCTAATGGAGAAGAAAATAGAGGCAGAGCGCGCTCGGTGGTGGAAAATTTTGACGGCGGACGAGGACGACGTCGACAGCGGCTGAGGAAGAAGAAGAGAAAAGGCAGTGGCCGGCCTTCTTTTGTAACCCGGCGTCGACGCACGGACGGCTGACACGCAGGCGGCGATCCTTCGAGTGAGAGGCACAAGCTGGCGGCCGCGGTAGGCCAGTATGGCGGCCATGGACACGGCATCGCTGGTGAACACAGAGAGAGGAAGACGATGCTGACGTCAACGCTACAGTAACCGGTGATGTCATTTTAAAATTTTGCAAATTACTCTAGAATTTATATAGGAACATGAAAATCTCCAAAAATAAAGTTTGCATAACTTTTCAAGAGCTACACTTTTCATTTAACTAACATTTTCAAATTCTACATAGTTTTTGAAATATGAATTCAAATTCAAAAGGGAAACAAAACTCTAGAAAAAATATTTGAAATTACTTTTGATTTTTCAATAAAACTTGAAAATCTTCAAATCTATGAAATGCTAAAATTTTCAAACCAAACATTTTTCATATATAAAGTTTTCCCAAATTATGCATAATTTTTGAATTATGGTTTTAAAATCAAAAGGGGACAAATGCTAGAAAACTGTATTTTTAAATTCATTTGAAATTGTTTTTGGAAACTTGAAAAACTTTGAATACCAAACTTGTATCTCTTGTCAAGATATACAAACCATATTTTGAGAGTATATCAAAATTCTTTATAGATTTTGAAATATGGAAAAAGGGGTAAAACAGGGTTTAAAAATTAGGGTTTTCAGAAGCGAAAACAAACTCGATTTGTTTTCTAATTTAATTGGTTGGTCATTAGTGATCACAAACACCATCCAAGGACATTTTTTGGTCCATGACCCAATAGAACCCTTGGTTGACCAAGTTGACTTTTGAAAAACCTTTTATAGCTTTCCAGTTTGAATTTAAATTTGAATTGCAAGATTTGGGAATAAGCTTTGAAATCCAAATTCAATTTCAAATATGGAAATCATTTTTAGGGTTTGTACTTAGATTCATATACTATGCTTGACACTAGTGTAAACACAGTTTACACCTCAAGTGCATAGAATATAAACTAAGTATTTTGGATGACATTCAAAATTAGGTTTTATGATTTCATGTGACACGACATTTCAGAAACACTAGCAACCTATGAAATGTAAACTTGTTTTAGTTGATGCATATCAAGGTTGACCTAAACATGAATGCTTTGCAATGTATATGATGACATGGCAGGTTTTAGTTGATAAAACAACAGGGGTGTTACAGCCCTCCCCCCTTAAAGAAATCTCGTCCCGAGATTTAAAGCCTTGAGTAAAGTAATGGAAAAGAAAATATGTCAAGAAAACACATTTCAACTAAGTACATAAGGAAAAGGGGTTTTACAACTCACATTAGACTAGTTACAACTCGTAGAGGGAGTTATAACTTAGATGGAAGCATAAAATTCCGAGAAGTTCTCCAACAGGTAATCTTTCGATTCCCAAGTAGCTTCTTGTTCTGAATGTTGATCCCATTGTATCTTGTACCACTTGATTGTTCTGCTTCTGGTGATACGATCTTTCTGATCTAACACTCGAATTGGATACTCGGAGTAAGTCAAGTCAGATTCAAGTTCAATTCCTTCAACATCAACGACCTTATCCGGCACTCGAAGACACTTCTTGAGTTGGGACACATGGAACACATTGTGTACCACCGACAACTGTTCAGGCAATTGCAGACGATATGCTAATTGTCCACACTTCTCTATGATTTGAAATGGTCCAATGTAGCGTGGTTCCAATTTTCCTTTGACTCCAAATCGAGTAACTCCTTTCACGGGTGACACCTTTAGATATACATAATCTCCCTTCTTAAACCATAATGGTCGACGCCTTTTGTACGCATAACTCTTCTGGCGAGACTATGCCACTTTCAAGTTTTGTTGTATCTGCTTAACCTTTTCTTCTGTTTCTTTTACAAAATCAACTCCAAAGAATCTTCTTTCTCCAGGTTCGGACCAACTTAACTGAGTTCTACATCTACGACCATATAATGCCACAAATGGTGCTATCTTGATGCTTTCTTGATAACTGTTATTGCATGAGAACTCAGCCAAAGGTAAACACTCATCCCACTTCTCTAGAAAATTGAGAACACATGCTCTCAACATGTCTTCAAGTATTTGATTGACTCTTTCAGTCTGTCCACCAGTTTGAGGATGATAGGCTGTACTATGCAGAAGTTCACTACCCAGTGAATCATGTAATTGCTTCCAAAATTGGGAGATAAACTGTGTGCCTCTATCAAAAACAATGGTCTTAGGTATCCCGTGTAAACTCATGATTCGAGACATGTAGATCTTAGCATAGGTAAAAGAGGAATCTCTTATCTTTGCAGGGAGAAAATGAGCTGACTTAGTAAATCTGTCAACAATAACCCATATAGAGTCATAACCTTTTGATGTCTTGGGTAGACCCACTACAAAGTCCATACTAATATCCTCCCACTTCCATGCTGGAATGGGTAATGGCTGAAGTTCTCCTACTGGTTTCAAGTGCACGGCTTTAACCTTCTGACAGGTATCACACTGGGCCACATATTTAGCAATTTCTATCTTCATTTTGGTCCACCAAAATCTTTGTTTCGAATCATGGTACATCTTATTACTTCCTGGATGAATAGAAAATTTTGAGATGTGTGCTTCATCAAGGATCTTTTGTCGTAACTCAGGAACTTTTGATATGACCAAACGATTCTTATACCATAAGACATCTGCTTCATCAATTGTGAAACAAGAAACCTTTTCTTTTCTAACTTTCTTTTTGATATGCTTAATTCCTTTGTTACTTCTCTGAGCAGCAATAATTTGGTCTTTGAGTGTTGACTCAATAGCAATATTAGACAAACCTCCTTGTTGCACCATTTCTATTCCCAACTTTTCTATCTCATGACATAAAGAAACATCCAAAGGCCTCACTACCAAGCAATGGCAATGACTTTTTCGGCTAAGTGCATCAGCAACTACATTTGCTTTACCAGGATGGTAATATATTTCCAAGTCATAATCATTGATTAGTTCTAACCACCTTCTTTGCCTCATATTCAACTCATCTTGAGTAAAAATATATTTCAAACTCTTGTGATCACTGTAGATATTACATTTATTACTCCACAGATAATGTCGCCATATTTTCAATGCATGGACAACAACTGCTAACTCTAAATCATGGGTTGGATAATGTTCTTCATGTTTCTTCAACTGTCGAGAAGCATAAGAAATAACTCTCCCTTCTTGCATCAATACACATCCAATACCAATACCAGAAGCATCACAATAAACATCAAATGGCTTCTCAATGTTTGGTTGTGCTAGGATAGGGGCAGTAGTCATTAATTTCTTTAATTTCTGAAATGCCTCTTCACAGTCAGGTGACCAAACAAACTTAACATCATTCTTCAACAACTCAGTTATGGGCTTTGATATCTTTGATAAATCAGGTACGAAACGACGGTAATAACCCGCCATTCCCAGAAAACTACGAACTTGATGCACAGTCTTTGGTGGTTCCCAATCAAGTATATCTTGTACCTTGCTAGGGTCAACAGCAACTCCCTTATCTGATAAAACATGTCCAAGAAATTTTACTTCTTTCAGCCAAAACTCACACTTACTAAACTTAGCATATAATTGGTGTTCTCTCAAATGTTGTAGAACAATTCTGAGGTGTTCAGCATGTTCTTCTTCATTCTTGGAATATATCAATATATCATCAATGAAGACAACCACAAACTTATCAAGTTCTGGCATGAACACTGAGTTCATCAAGTACATGAAATAAGCTGGTGCATTGGTAAGTCCAAAAGACATGACCAAATATTTATACAGACCATACCAAGTGGTAAAGGCAGTCTTTGGAATATCTTCTGGGTGAATCTTGATTTGATGATACCCGGATCGAAGATCAATCTTGGAAAACACCTTTGCTTCCAGCAATTGATCAAAAAGCAGATCAATGCGGGGTAGAGGATATTTATTCTTGATTGTTACCTCATTCAAGGGACGATAATCCACACATAACCTCAAACTTTTATCTTTCTTTTTTACAAAGATGGCAGGACATCCCCAAGGTGACGAACTAGATCGAATAAAACCTTTATCCCGTAACTCTTGCAATTGAGTCTTGAGCTCTGCTAACTCAGGTGGTGCCATCCGATAAGCTCTTCTGGAGATTGGAGTTCAAATCAATTCTAAATTCCACATTTCTATCAGGAGGTAAACCCGGTAACTCATCAGAAAACACATCAGGAAACTCACAAACCACTGGAATATCTTCAATCTCTTTTACAGAAGTTGCACATACCTTTTCGACAGTCCTCTTAAGTGTTGGAAGTTGGATAAAAAGTTGAGATTTGCAATTAGGTATGTTCACTCTCACGGTTCTATTCAAGATGTCTATCACAGCACCATGCCGTTTTATCCAATTCATACCTAGGATCACATCTATATCTTGATCCTTTAATATTATCATATCAGTGGGAAAAATATACCCACCCAAACTTATAGACACATCTTGTACCATTTCTTTAGTACACATACGCCCCCTAGGCAATTGTATAAAGAATTGTTTTTTGTCTCCATTGTTGGTATTTCATGTGTCTTAACAAATATACCATTGATGAATGTATGGGATGCACCAGAATCGAAAAGAAGAATTGCAGGATGATCAACAATAGGGAACATACCCATCATGACGGGTTCTCCTTCTGGAATTTCCCCAACATGAGTGTAGAACACCTTACCAACTTTCTTCTCATTCTTACTGTTCCGCACCTTCTGATTTCCTGCCTTATTCTGATTCTGTGGTTGTTGTTGTGGTGCAAAAGCCCTAGGAGCATAAGGATTATTCTGCCTCGGATGCGGGCAGTATTTTGCAAAGTGACCAGACTTACCACAATTGAAGCATGGGAGACTTTGTGGCTAGAAATTAGGGTTATGAATACCAGGGGCATTCAGCTATCGTGGATAAGAAAAAGCAGTAGGACAAACAAATGCCTGTTGCTGGGCTTGGTATTGTGGTGGATGGTAAGACGGACGAAAATGGTTCTGGGGATGATAGATAATGTTCTGGTGCTTTTGATTTCCACCAGAAAATCCCGATGTTATAGTTTTCTTCTTCTTAGCTTCCATGTATTGACGGTTCTTTTCTTCATAAGATATGGCAATATTTATCGTCTCATGGAAGGTAACATTTGGGTTTCCAGTCATCATCCTCTGAATCTTGCTATTCAGACCCCTAAGGAAACACTCCTTCTTCTTACGATCAGTACTAACATGGTCAGGAGCATATTGGGACAAGTGATTGAATTTACCAAAATACTGCATAACTGACATATCACCTTGTCTCAAAGAGAGAAACTCTTCAAGTTTTACGACCATAATTCCCTCAGGAATAAAGTGTGCATGAAAACCTTCACGAAATGTAGCCCAAGTAATACGATGACCCTCAGGCTGAGCAGCAACAAAGTTAGCCCACCAGGCTCCTGCAGTGCCTCTCAACTGCTGGGCTGCAAACATGGGCTTTTGATATTCGGTGCACTCAATTAGCCCAAACTTCTGCTCCATAGTGTAGAGCCAATCATCTGCCTCCATTGGTTCATCTACTCTGGTGAAGATTGGAGGACGTGTGTCTGTAAAATCCACATACGTGGTCTCATTCCTATTATTCCAACCATGACTCCCCTGAGATGTATTTTGATTCTGGTTCTAGGCCATCATAGTGGTTGCATTGACCAAGGCCGTAACTGCATCGGCTAGGGTTGGTGGAACTGGTAGAGGATTTGGAATATCACCTCCATCATGAGAAGTACCAGCAGCATCACGGGATCGAGTGTGAGAAGGCATCTGTGGATAAATAAACTATACCTTATTCACAAAACTTTATTGGATTCCACAAGCAGATATTACAAACATGCAACATACTTGTGATACATTATTTTTGTTACAACAGTCTGCACTCCGGCAAGACTTCCCACACCTACTAGGTTGCAGAAAGCAGGGGAAAGATATATTACACATCTCACTATCCAAACTCCTTACTCATCCTCCTCACTATCATCCACTGGGATTACATCCTCCTCTTCTTCCTCCTCCTCGGGATCCTCTTCCTCTTCAGGTTCTTCCTCCACTATCTCAGGATCTTCCTCTTCCATAAGATCCTCTTCCTTTTCATTCTCTACATCCATCTGGTTTTCTTCTTCCTCATCGAGGACATCATCATCAACGGATAATATTTCTTTAGGGTCTTCCTCTTCCTCATCCTGACTCATTACAAGACCAAGATCATCTTGGGTTGCTTGTCGTTGATATTCAGGATCAAACAAGTTATTCAGCCTTACACACTCATCATCAGCTTCCTCTGCATACTCCTTCAATTCTTCCACGTACTCCTCGAGTTCTTGGATACTATCATTCGCAGCGTCTTCTCATGTCCAAGCATCATTCCTCTGGTGCTTCATATACCTCCGGGATTGCTTCAACTGAGTAATCTCCATGGCCTCTTTGGTCCTATCGGCTTCAGCCCTCTCCAGCTCGGCCCTAAGTCTTACTATTTCAGCCTACGGATCTGGATTGGGATTGTTACTACTTTCGACAATCTCATATCTGGGAGCTAGTTGATGTCGAGGTACCCCCTTCGGTGCAGTGCTCTTACGGGGTGTCTGCTTAGTAAGGGCCATCCTGAAGAAAGATAGATCATAAAGGATAAGGATAGATAGGGAGAAATCTGAAGGTTAGTATGAATAGGATTGATATTACTTAACCCAAACCACTTTAAAGGGGAATGTAATTAAAATAGGTTAATTAAGCATGATGCATGAATCGAACTTACGATCTAAGCATAAAAGAATTTTAAAGCAACACATACATAAAGTTAACTTTTATAACGTAGGGCACTATATTATGCTATTCCACCACCACACTTTAAAATAAGAATAAGGGTCGATAGGAAGAATCATAGGTGAAAATTAAGCAATTTGGACCCAAAATAATCAAGTTAAAATTTTATTTGACTCAAAACATTTTGAAATTTTCGCAAAGGAATACTACAACCACTCTTTTTAATAATGATCCGGCTCTGATACCAGCCGTGGCAGAACCTCCTAAATAGTATGGCCCACATGCACTTATCATTATCTAAACAGACTTCTGATAACAATGCATGTGTTCCATAAGACTTAAAAGGTATGTCGGGTGAATCCTGAATCATCCACAATTCTTCGAGCAGGATCAATCATTATAAAGAGACATTGCAGTATTACAACAGTTTTATACAAATAATATACATCAGAGTAAAATAGCAGAAGGATTACAATAACATAAGTTTACAAACTATTTAGTTCAAAACTTACAAATCTTAAGTTGGATTATTACAAACCATAGTAGTAGTGGAGTAGCTATAGATAACTTATTTACAGCACCCTGATGGTACGCTCTGCCCAAGACCAAACTTCCTACACATCGTTACTCTCCGCAACGACTGTCATACAGCAGGATGCAGAGCAAACCTGCTTATGGGGCTCACCTGCAACAAGGGTTCAACAAACCCTGAGTACAAAAGTACTCAACAAGACTAACCCGACGAGAAAGAGGGGTGAAGACTCAGGAAATGCAGGCTAGAGGGACAAGGTAAGGCTTGCAAGAAATAAGAATTTTTGCAGAAAAGCTCGGCAGGAAGTAAAGTTGTCTTGCTCTACCTCAAGATTACCAACCAATTCCATTCTTATTCCTTAACCAGAATTTAAGTTGTTACTACGATGTAGGGCAGTGATTAAGTCTTCTTCTCCGAGAAGCAACGGTGCTTCGAATCGATTGTACCCAGCTGGGACCTAGATCTCGATATGCATGAGGCTCCAACCAAAATGCATATCAGACCATACGATATACGTGAGGCTCCAACCAACATGTATATCGACCACACGATACACCTGGGATCTCTGACCCACAATGTATCGATATACGTGGGAAACCAACCCACGGTATACCACACCATTGTATGTGGATTTTCTAGTCTTGATCTAGCAGGCCTAAAGCGAACGATGCTTGGGTCATCAACATACGAAAACACTACAGAGGGACTTGACCGGCGTTTAAATGAATTTTTAGAAAAAGAAAAATAAAATGCTTTTAAATGAATTTTTAGAAAAATAAAATCCTTTTTCTCTTCCCGCGTTGACCCGACGGCGACGGCGCTTGACCGGCGGCTATCTCGCCGGCGGCGAGGACTTGGGCGGCGCAACTTGTACCTACGTGCTGTAGCACCTCTGGTGTTATATTAACTAAAACATGCCATGTCATCACATGCATTGCAAAGCATTCATGTTTAAATCAACCTTAATGTGCATTAACTAAAACAAGTTTATATTTCATAGGTGGATTGAGCTCTTGTAATGTTTGGTCACATGAAATAATAAAACTTTATTTTCGAATGTCATCGTAAATGCTTAGTTTATACTCTATGTACTTGAGGTGTAAACTGTGTTTACACTAGTATCAAGCATAGTGTATAAGTCCAAGTCCAACCCTAAAAATGATTTCCATATTTGAAATTAAGTTTGGATTCCAAAGCTTACTTCTAAGCCTGGCAATTCAAATTTAAAGTCAAATTGGAAATGCTATAAAAAGTTTTTCAAAAGTCAACTTGGTCAACTAAGGGTGTCATTGGGTCAAGGACCTAAAAATGTCCTTGGATGATGTTTGTTATCACTAATAACCAACCAATTAAGTTAGAAACCAAATTGAGTTTAAATTCTATTTTAAAAACCCTTTATTTCAAAACCTAGTTTTACCCCCTTTCCTCTAATTCAAAATCTATAAAGAATTTGGGGATACTCTAAAAAGATAGTTTGTAGATCTTGACAAGAGCTACAAAGTTGGTATACAAAGTTTTTTTCAAGTTTCCAAAAGGAATTTTAAATTAATTTGAAAATACAGTTTCTAGCATTTATCCCCTTTTGATTTTAAAACTATAATTCAAAAATTATGCAGAATTTGAGAAAACTTTGTATATGAAAACTGTTTGGTTTGACAAGCTCAACATTTCATAGTTTTGAAGATTTTTAAGTTTTGTTGAAAAATCAAAAGTAATTTCAAATGTTTGTTTCTAGGGTTTTATTCCCTTTTCAAATCTGAACTCGAATTTCAAAATCTAGGTAGAATTTGAGGGTGCCAGCTAAAGGAAAAGTGTAGCTCTTGAAAAGTTATGCAAATGATATTTTTGGAGATTTTCAAGTTCTTATACAAATTTTGGAGTAATTTGTATTTTTAAACCGATGGCATTTCTGTAAATAACTCAAACAGTAACTAACCCTATCGGCGCCCGCCATGGCCGGCTTCTCATCGCGCGCCGCCGACCACCGCCGCACCTTCCCGACCGCCCGCGCGCTCCCGGACGCACGAAGGTTCACCGTCGTCGTGTCGCTCACTCAAAGCACCACTCCGCGCTATAAATAGCAGTCGGCCGACGCCGTTCTTCTTCTTTCTCTCTCCCGCCACCGTCGCCGACGAACTCGCTCCGCCGCCCGAATTCGCCACCAACGCTCCACCTCTGTCCAATTACTCTTTCCCAAAGCTCCGCCACTTCTTCATGGTCCGTTTAAGCTAGTTCGTGCTTGCTCTTATCACCCGAGTTGCCCACACGCCACTTTCTTCCCCGCGGCCGGCCAGCCGAGCCACCGCGCCATCGCCGCCGTTTGTCGCCGCCAAAGTGAATATATTTTACCTTTAACCCTGCCATCGTGTTCTCCTGTCACCTTGCACCTCATGCGCACCTTAGTTTGAGCAGCGCATCGCCGGAGACCGCCGTGACGCTGTCTTGCCATCGGAGCGCCGCCGCCGCCATCACCGCCGTCGACCGCTGCTCAACCCAACCACTCCGGACCTCCATTAACGTGCGCATCAGCGCCGTGGTGAGTTCTTGCATCTATCTGTGCCATCCATTTCATCAATCCCGCATCACAGCCGCCGGCCACCGTGGCTCGCCGCCGGCACGGCCATGCCGCTCCGCCGCGCGCGTTGCTGCCTTGGCCAGGGACCATGAAGTGCCATCATGTAGTTGTCAAACTTGTCCGTTTAAGTGCCCTGCGTGAGTCCGTGTGGTTGCCGTCGCCGGAAATCGCTCCGGTGAGCGACGCCGCCGCGCCCGAGCTCTGCCGCGCCCCCATTGCCGCCGGCGTGCATGCTGCCATCGCTCCGCCATTGCATTAGCCTGTCCGTTGGATGCGCCGTGTCAAGATGAGCAAGTAGGAGAAAACCCCATCACTGGAAACCTCACCGATGGCGATATATCGCCGGTCAACTCTGGCGGGGTCGACTGTTGACCCGGGAGCACTGTGCCGAATTTCTTTTTTCTATTTTCAAAAAATGATTTAAATGTTATTTTCTTTGAAAATTCATAATAATTCATATATGGCTCCAAAAATTCTGAAAATTTATGATGTCATCCACCTAGGAAAAATATGAAATGCCAAATTTGAGTACTTTTTGCATATGTTAATATTAGCCCTTTTAATTGAAAAATAGACCTTCAGTGATTTTTAATAAATAAAATAATTGGCTTTTAATTCTGAAATTTGTTTTGCCATCTAATTAGGCTAAGAGCTTTCTAAAATAAAATTTTGGGCTTAATTTGATAACTTTAATTTTTATGCCTTATTTAATGCTTTTAAATAGTTAATTAACCCCTTTTACTTAACTTAATCATTATAGGATTTGTTTGACTTCGGGATTGATTGATGACCTTGGGTCATTAACCCTAATGACCTTTGGCACTTTAATTAATTGTTTGTGCTTACCTTAATCATGTCATTAGGGTTTAATCAACGTTATTTTATGTGTTTAATTAACCTCTTAAATGGCGTAGTTAACCCTAATGAGTTATATAAGCGAAATTTTGTTAGCTTGCAACTTTATCGTGAAGAAAAGTTGTACTCGATCCCTTAATCTGATCATGCATCCATCGAGCATCATGTTTACTATTTCATCATGTTAAAACATATTAATTATCGAATAGTTTCCGTTAACGGAGAGTTAACGTTATCGCCCAGATCCGAAGGACGAGCAGATTCAAGAATCGGGAGTTGATCCAGAGTTTGAGAACTTCTACCTCGAACATCAAGGCAAGCCCCGGATGCATTCAAACCCTATTCTATTTATAAAAGTTTTATCGCTTCAGCTATGATATGTTGCATTAGGTAATAGGAGTTGAGTGAAAACCCACCCAATTGCATTACCTGTCTTATTTCCTTATACCTTGTTACCTGCTTAGAAAGATAATTAGTAATGCTTAGCCCTGCTTATATATTTAATTATTCAAGGACAAAAGAATGAAAAAGATGAGATTGGTTTTCTTGTTGAAATCTTGATGATAGTAATAAATCAAGTCCGGACGGCGAACTTGCACTAGGAATGGAGTCCGTCTGTAGTGTTCTCTTCTGTTGATGCCCTAGGTCCCGTCCGATGGTGATCTGTCGATAATCGAGAAATTAGAAATCCACATGCATGAAGTGATATACGGATGGTTGGAGCCGTGTATATCATGGAGTGACCTAGCATGGGGCCAGAGATCCCATCTGTGTCATAGTGTGTTTTACTGTGGGGTTTAAGTTCCCATGTATCTCGGTACGCTGGGCCGCAGAGCTCATGGGTTCCATGTGGTGATATACGGCTGCGGTTGTTATCCCGGTATATCGGTTACTGGGGTGCATCGGAGTTAAAGTCTCCGGTACTTCCAGTGACCTAGGTCCCAGCTGGGTATGAAAATGGATTCGAATCGCCGTTGCTTCTCGGAGAAGAAGACTCGATCACTATTCATCATCGTAGTAACAACTTGAACAAAGATTAAGGTTCAATAATGAAGTTGGTTGATAATGGGAGTTAGCCCAAGCAACTTCTCTTTCTGTAAAGCTTTTCTGCAAAAATTTCTTATCTTCTACAGACCTCACTTTGTCCCTCTAGCCTGCATGTCTTGATTCTCCACCCTTCTCTTTCGTCGGGTCAGTCTTGTTGAGTACTGTTGTACTCAGGGTTTGTTAAACCCTTGTTGCAGGTGAGCCTCATGGGCAGGAGTGTTTTGTATCCTGCTGCATGACAGTCGTCGAGGAAAGCGACGACGAGTAAAGCTGTGTAGCTCCTGGGCAGAGCTTTTGTTTAATATTGTAACCTACTACTACTCCACTACTAATATGGTTTGTATAATTTAAACTTATTGCTGTAAATATTTGAAACTCCGAGGTTTGTAAACTTATGTTATTGTAAGTCTTCCGCTGTTTTACTCCGTGGTATTTTATTTATATCAAACTGTTGTAATACTGCAATATCTCTCTACAATGATTGATCCTGCTCGGAGAATCGTGGATGATTCGGGATTTACCCGACAGACTTTTTAAGTCGTATGGAACACAGTCATGGTTATTTGGAGTCTGTTTAGACAATAATCATGCGTGTGGGCCATAGGATTTAGGAGGTTCTGCCACACGTGCTCTACTCGGCAAGGCAAACTCGCTTGGCTAGCTAACGCAGTGGCGGACGTGGTGGAGATACATCGCCGACGGCGATGGCGGCACGGCGGCGCGGTGGCACGGCTGCAGAGCTCGCCGGAGCTCTTTCGGTGCGGCTAGTGTGAGCAACAACACTAGCATGACTACGCGGACGTATCACGCGAGCTAATTTGGCAAAGACGTGGCCCTAGCGACGGCGACTACGCACGCGGCGGCTGGCAAGACCATGCCGGCGGCGGCGCACGGCGACCGGCCATGACAGGGCGGCCCAGACTCAACCAAGGGCACAGGAGTATGCAGGAGCTCACCACGGGGTGGATGCGCTTGAAGATGAAGGCTTGGAGTGGCCAGAGGTGAAAGCTCAGCGGTGGCGCGCTCCGGCGGCGAGGTCGGCGTCACTACAGCTCCTGTGCACCAGCAGGCCGACAAAGTTGCTCATGAGATGGAGGAGATCAAGGTGAGCACTTTAGGGAAGAAGAGGGAAGAAAATGAACAACCATGGCAGCGGTCGACGGCGAAGTGGCTCGCGGCGGCGCTGTTACCGTGCGTGAGGAAGACGGCGCACTGGCAACTCCGGCGGCAAGAGCTGGCGCGAGCGGCCTCAAACAGAGCGTAAGGATGGGGTGGAGCTAATGGAGAAGAAAATGGAGGCTTAGCACGCTCGGTGGTGGTGAATTTTGTCGGCGGACGAGGACGATGTCGACGGCGGCAGAGGAAGAAGAAGAAGAGAAAAGGCAGTGGCCGGCCTGCTTTTGTAACCCGGCGTCGACGCACGGACGGCCGACACGCAGGCGGCGATCCTTCGAGTGAGAGGCGTGAGCTGGCGGCTGCGGCAGGCCGGTATGGCGGCCATGGACACGGCATCGCGGGTGAACAGAGAGAAAGGAAGACGATGCTGACGTCAGCGCTACAGTAACAGGTGATGTCATTTTAAGATTTTGCAAATTACTCCAGAATTTATATAGGAACATAAAAATCTCCAAAAATAAAGTTTCCATAACTTTTCAGGAGCTACACTTTTTATTTAACAAACATTTTCAAATTCTACATAGTTTTTGAAATATGAATTCAAATACAAAAGGGAAACAAAACCCTAGAAAAAATATTTGAAATTACTTTTAATTTTTCAATAACACTTGAAAATATTCAAATCTATGAAATGCTTAACTTTTCAAACCAAACATTTTTTGTATATAAAGTTTTCCCAAATTATGCAAAATTTTTGAATTATGGTTTTAAAATCAAAAGGGGACAAATGTTGGAAAACTGTATTTTCAAATTCATTTGAAATTATTTTCAGAAACTTGATAAACTTTGAATACCAAACTTGTAGCTATTGTCAAGATCTACAAACCATATTTTGAGAGTATATCAAAATTCTTTATAGATTTTGAAATATGGAAAAAGGGGTAAAACGGGGTTTAAAAATTAGGGTTTTCAGAAGCGAAAACAAACTTGATTTGTTTTCTAATTTAATTGGTTGGTCATTAGTGATCACAAACATCATCCAAGGACAGTTTTAGATCCATGACCCAATAGTACCCTTGGTTGACCAAGTTGACTTTTAAAAAACCTTTTATAGCTTTCCAATTTGAATTTAAATTTGAATTACAAGACTTGAAAATAAGCTTTGAAATCCAAATTCAATTTTAAATATGAAAATTATTTTTAGGGTTTGTACTTAGATTCATATACTATGCATGACACTAGTATAAACACAGTTTACACCTCAAGTGCATAGAATATAAACTAAGTATTCTGGATGACATCCGAAATTAGGTTTTATGATTTCATGTGACATAATATTTCAGAAACACAAGCAACCTATAAAATGTAAACTTGTTTTAGTTGATGCATATCAAGGTTGACCTAAACATAAATGCTTTGCAATGCATATGATGACATGGTAGGTTTTAGTTGATAAAACAAAAGGGGTGTTACAGTTTGTGGCCTCAAATAGGTGTAATATATCAAACCATATTTAATGGAGATCTGCTTTGATACTCCCTTCTTAAAAAAGTGCACGAATCTAAAAGCGGACAATTAAAGGAATTAACTAATTTATATTATTTTGCATGTGGGTCCCGCCTGGGCCTAGCCCATCCAAGAGCGGCCCGATCCCAACCCAGATCCAGATGGAATGTAACGTCGTGTCTTTGCTTTTGCGTGTGCCGTGCGCCGCCCTTTCCGTGTTTTGTTAACAAGCCATGCATGGCCGCCGGATAGGAGATGACGAGGCAAAGGCAACGCCGTCGTCGAAGTTCTGGGAGGAGCTGCAGGTTTTATAGGCCGAGCTCAGGTCGGCCTTGGAGACACTCTCACCGGCCGCCGGCAGGTCTTTGGCCAGCAGCCAGCACTAGCGTCGTTGCCCCTACCAACGGCTACCAGTTTTTTGCACAGATACATGCTGACCGGATCCAGGTTCCAGCCGAGGAACGGGATTGTTATTCCATAGTGCAGCGTCATTGTATTGTACAGCTATTCCACTCCTTGAATGGATCACCGATCACCTATTCAGCAAGATACATTTCTTAGCGTCCGCAATGAACGGCTCATCAGCCTTGCGCATTCGCCGCTGCAGGCTCATCTCTTGAAGCACAGAGGGTAGGTTTGGGTCCTGAAAATCATTGGCCAGCAAAGAACAAACGAAGTGGGTTGGGGGAGGTGTGGCGATCGAGTGTGCTGTCTAGGAGTGAACGCCGGCGGAAGGAGTCACGAAAACGAGCCGACTGAGTCAGAGAGGCCTTCACGGACGTAACTTCAAATCTGGATCAGGGCTGGGCAAGGGCTGCTCTTGGACGGGCTGGGCCCAGGTGGGACAGGTGCAGAATAATATAAGATAATTAAATTCCGTTATAATTGCGTGCTTTAGAATTCATGCAGATTTTTGATAAGGGAGTACCGGAGCAAATGCCTATTTAATGAAGATATTTATATGTTAATATAGATATTAAGTTACACCTTCTATATAAAATTAGTCAAACTTAATATGTTCGGACTCGGCACCATATTGTAATTGTACTTATTTCATTCCCATTATAAGATGTTTTGTTTTGTTTAGAAAACAACGTACTGTATGTAGAAAAAGGTGAATTTTTTTATTATTTTAGGACGAAGAGGTATTTTCTTCTGAAGGAAAGGAGTACGTACTGCCTTGGCGTCTTCATTCTTACACTGTCTCGATGCATCAAATGTAGCATCCGTACCGTGTTACTGCTCTGATGAGTCCTGCCGGCTGCCGCGCTGCGGTGAGTACAGTTGGGAACGATTTGAATGCCGGGAGCCGGCCGCGCCGACGCCGCGGGCCCGGAGGCCTCACGTGAACAACTGTGGGTACGAAAGAAAGAAAAAACGACTGCCCGAGGAGCAGTAGACTGACCGAGGGTATTGCTGCAGCGCGTCCGGCGTGCATGATTCCATCCATCGCCTTATCCGGCGGGCTCGGTGACTGACTTCTCACGATCCGTCCAAACCAAAATCTCCGGTTCCTCGTAGCGAAATTCCCGGCCCCGGGCATAAACAAATCCACCCCAAACCCCACAGTCGGCTCCTACCACCCAGCCGGCCGGCTACGTTTCCCCACGCTAACATCCATTGCAAAACATCCAGCCGGATAACATATAAATTCAGAGGATCGCACAGCACCGCTAATTTCCATTTCCAATCCCCTGTGCACACACTCCTTATCACACTGCAAGGGCCCAGCTGCGTGCTAATCATAAGCAAAGGAGACGCGACTCAGCTCAAACTGGACTAAGCGGGCACGAAAGCTCGAGGGAGAAAAAAAAAAAGATAATAAGAATCTGACAGGAGCAGGATGAACGAAAGGAACAAAGCGAAGCCAAATTGCGTGATTGTTTACGATAACAAGACATGAGATTAACGTGTGGCGTGGCGCGGCCAGGGCTCGGCTGCGGCAGCCGGCCAAGTGGAGCGCAGCGCCGGCGGATTAGGGGAGGCTGCTGGCTGGTGGTGGTGGAGCTCATCAGTCATCGCCACCGGGTTATACAGAATGAAATGGCCCGGGTCGCGGTCACCACGCGACCACCACGGTGCCCCACCAATCCAATTGCCATTACCGTCACTGGTTCGGTTGGAAGTAGCTTGGCCCGCCAAATGACTGTGTCACCACTCAAACTCTCAGCAGGGTCGCTGAGAGGGAAACGGCGAGAAAATCAAATCTAATCTCCGTGGAAATTTCGAGGACCTGTGCTGTTGGCCCGGTGTTGCCGCAACCCGCAAGACAGTTGATAGAGCGAGTAGGGCCCCCGCAGGCATGAGAGAGCGAGGAGCATCTCGCAGATTGTCAGGGCTGTGCCGGAGTCCGGTGTGCCCTGCTGCGCCAAAAGCTTGTGGGATGCAGTGCGAAATAAAAACCGAGCCAGCACGGAAGCCAGGGCTAGGAGAGCTCCCAGAGCTAGATGTTCGTTTCTCCATGTAGCTCTGCCTCTGCTTCAGGTAGAATCAGAGAGACCATTACACAAAAGCTGCAGTGTGTCGCACAACCAATGGAGGAGGTTACTGTTCCATTGGTGCATTCACCATGGTGGCGGAGTACTCCACACACCACTGAACTCATACGACTAGCAAAGTTGCTTCAACACCTTGCTGTCACCACTCTGCTCTCCTAGCTAAGCATATCATGTCGTTACGGGTGACAACACCATGTGATGCAACCAAGGGCGTGTTTAGTTCCGGCCGATTTGGTATTCTACGCAGGACCGTGTCAAATCAGACATAGTATTTGTTTATATCTGATAAAAATTATCTAAACTTTAACTAATTAAATTTAAAATATTAATCTCGCTAAGTATAACCAAACTATATAATTAGTTTTTGATTTCATCTACATTTAGTATATTTTATATAATTAATTTTTGATTTCATCTATATTTAGTATATTTTTTATTTCTTCATGTATCCACATTTTAATACGACGAGAATAGAAATTCTACATGATAAATTTAATAGCCAATTTGGTGAACTAAATTGGCCCGGGGGTGCACGCAACACGCACCTGTCCCAATACATACAGTCCAAGTGCAAGGTGCGCTCTTCTTCCTTGGGCAATCGATCGATCAGTCTCATTTCATCCTCAACCTTTCCACCACCTCACACAGTACTAAGTACCCAGCAGTCCGGCTCGGCCATTGATGGATGCACCAAACTAGCTACTCAGTCCTACAGCTAGCTCGGAGAAAACAAGAAATAGAAACTGCCTTCAGAAATGCTAGGAATTAAAAGTTCTGCGCCAGTTGCTGCTGCCGCGGTAGAACCCTAACCGGAACCAAAGCTAAACCTAACCTGACCTAAATGCGAAAGTCCTAAACTCTAATTAACCCAACCTGGACTACGACGACGATACTAGGAAGCGAAAGGAAGGGGAGTTCAGGTACGGTACAAGGCTATTATGGCCGGAGAAAAAAAAATGTATAGCCACCGCTGGGTGGCCAGCCTTCTTGCTCGCTGACATGGAGAGCTTAGAACGACGCCACGGCCGGCGCGGCGGTGGCGACCATGCCGGTGCTGCCTTCCTTCTTGCGGCGCATCTCGAGCACCTTGCGGTGGGAGTTGGAGTGGATGCTGCTCACGAACGTGGGGCTGCACGCCGGGCGGTACTCGGGGAGGAGCCGCCCCGACTTGTAGCGGACGCCGCACGCATTGCACAGCGTCTTGGCGCCCTCGGGCCCCGCGCGCCACTGCGGGGTCTTCTGCACGCCGCAGTGGCTGCAGCGGCGGTCGCTAGGCCCGGGCTGCGGCGACGCGGCCGGCGCCAACGGGTGGTGCGAAGGGAGGTGCTTCGGCTTGCGCCCGCGCTTCTTGGCCTTGTGCTTGCCGCCCTTGGCGCCGTGCTTGGACTTCTTCGACGCCAGCGGCCGCGGCAGGAGGAAGTGGTGGCTGTAAAAGGCCTCGCCGACGAGCTCGAGCCCAACGAACAGGGGCGAGTCCAGACGAAGGAACGGCGAGAACGAACCTGACGAGGAGCACGAGGAAGTGGTCGTGGTGGACGAAGACGAGGCCGAGTCGGACAAGAACGAGGCGCCCGACCGCGACCACCCCGGGCCCCGCAACCTCTTGCTGCGCTTGGCCTTCACCGGTATCATCGCCTCCGTGGACAGCGCGCATATGGTCGGCGTCCGCAGCGGGACGTGCGGTGGTGGTGGCGGCGCCACCGCCCGGTACGCGCCGTCGTGCGGGAGCGGCGGCTGCCGCGGCTGCGCCAGCGGGGGCCGCCTTGCCAACGACGCAACCACAGCAGCGGGAGGCTGCGGCTGCGGCGGCAGCTCGGAGACCGAGTCGTCCATGATCCGCGAGACCCACTCCAACTCCTCGACGTCATGTGACTGCGCAAACGCAAAATAAATTAATCGGTTTCTCAAGATAAGCCGGGAGAGGTCCGGGAGAAGACTCGCGAACGACGATGCCTTTCCACGAATGGAAACGGTCACCAGAGGCCCGCCGGAAGAAAATAAAAACTCACCGGCAGGTCAACCATCTCCGGCGGCGGCGGCGGCGGAGGGAGGCCGTACGTCACGACCGACAACGCCTGCGAGTCCGCCGCTTTCGGTTTCTCCTCGACCGCGGCGGCCACCGGCGGCGCGTCATCCTCGTGTTCGGCGACGTCCTTGTTGGGCTCGCCGAACTCCTCAAGGTCCAGCAGGTCCTCCACCGAGAACCCGTCTTTCTCAACGAGCGCCCCGGCGGCGGCGGCGTCCTCCTCCGTCGGGACGCCGTTGTTGCACTTCAGCGCGTCCATCCTGCCATCATCCTTCACCGGCCGGCCGGAAAAACAGGGACACACACGTCGTACGTCAGAATCACAAATTCCCAATACCAGACGACGAGCAGCAGGGCGGCGGTTCAAGAAAAAGTGTCTCGTCTCGGTTTTTTTGTTTATCTCTCTCAGAAGAATAAATAAAGAAACCCGAAATAAAAACCATCGAAAGAATCTCTTCCCATCCCCCTCAATCATCTATCGTTCCTTACCAGAGGGCAGCTATGGTGGTTCGCGTACGACGGCATGGCGGAGGAGGAGCCTCGCGGGAAGGAACCACCCGGTGCCGGGGCTGTGGTGGTGGTGGCGGCGGCGGCGTTGGAGGCGTGGAGGAAAGGCGAGGAGGAGGAGGCGGAGACGGAGGGGGAAAAGGAGGAAGGGATGAGCGTTTGGTGGAGCATTGAATGGCTGCCGAAGTCCGTGGGCTGCTCAACAAATGACCAATGCGCCCGTTTCACCCTCGTCCCCCTCCGCCTTCTCCGATATCACATCACACCCTTCCTCGCTCGCCACTTTGGCGCTTTCGGGCCCCCAACCCCCCCCTCTACTTTTTTTTTTCCCACCGCAATACTCTACTATAGATATAATAAATTTTTTATTTAAATTCCGCCACTTCGCGGAGTATGCTCTTTAGCATAGGCGCCCGCCTCCACTTTTGAAAAGAAATGGAGCCAAATCCAAAAGAGAGGAAAGGCGGAAACGGCGCGTCGTGATGCGCGCTGACCCAACGGACGGCCCGGATGGCGTGGCGTAGTAGAGTAGTGCGGCCGGTCCGAGGGCACGTGGTGGGCCCGCGGCCGGTCCGACGTCCCGCTACGGATTTTGGAGGTGCCTGCGCCTTTTCAAATTGCGGGTTGGGGACGTGGATTGGAGGGGTTCAAACCGGACCCCGCGCAACGCACGCAGGTGCATCGGCTTCCCCTTCCACCGTGAAGCAAACTTGAGCTGGGAAACCGATAGAAACAAGCAACTCTGGTGCTCCGAGACTGAGGACTCTTCTCCCGGTCTCCCCGCCTTCCACCGGCCAGTCATTGGTGCTGGGAAATACCGAGAATACATGCCATGTTTCCACTCGCACGAAAGTGACCTTATCAAGCTTCACAATGTTAGGACCTCTTCAGCTATGCATCCTTGCCAAAACAGGAATACTACAGGTGTTAAAGTTTGCAGCTGGCGCAGTTTTAAGCTAAGCGAACATACCCCCTCGTTTTTCGACTTTCGAATAAACAAATGTGGTGAAATCCATGATCATGACCATTTGAACTGCTTACTTTTTACTGGTTTCCAGTTTTTTTCTTGAAAATAAATTAAAAATTTATTCTTGTAAATTTTCTTCTATATATAAAAATTCTTTAATAAAGTGAGCCAGCAAAGAGTCAGACGATTCCCTTCGTCGCCGGCTCGGTTTCCTCGCGATGCCGCGGCAGCACTCGCGTGGCTCCACACTGACGAGTGTGACGACCGACGAGCGTACGTGGAATCGCGGAAATTGACCAGTGTTGTTTTTGTTCCCACGAGTTTACGAAAATGCCCCTATACGAAAAATCTGCTCGGCACGCCGTGGGGCCACGCGCACAGGATCTCCCGGCTCGGACGAGTGGCGCAACTTTCGGTATAGGGGGTACAGTACTGTACACGTTCCTTCCTGGCAAAGCTGGGAAGGCCACCACCTCTCGCTGGTGAACGTGGAGTAGCCACTAGCCAGGGCGCGTGATAGCTTGCACGTCCCTTGCGTCCGGCTTCTGAAGCCCTCGTGACGCTGCCTCGCGGGACCCGTGCTACTGGGACCACATGCCAGCGAATGATTGCGTAGGTAATAGCATCTTCGGGCGCGGGCGCGGGCGCGGTTTGCGAGGTCACTGATGCCGAGTCGTCGTCCGACCTGGCAGGTGTAGGCAGACGCGTCACGCTCGCGACGTGGCCCGCGCCGACTGGATTGGACGGTGTGGTTGCGGTGCATGCACCAGAGTCCACAGGGGTGTGGGGTTCCAGCCACGCGCTGCTGCAGTGCTGCTGCTTGAATGACGGGCCGGGCCCTGGTCCTGGGCCGGGCTCGATGCCCGACGTATGTAGGGCAGTTTCAAAAAGTACGCTGCAGCGAAAACCAACCACACGAAACGCGCGCGCGCGCCCCGCTTCGGTTTCGAGTTTCGACGCGCCGCTGGTCCACGGACCGTTCGTAGACCACGATGCATAGCTCTTCGTCGGGTTGCCATCGGTGCACGGAAACAGTAAATTGGCCATAAACGCCGCGGCAGGGCTGCTGCCTTCTGGCGGGCTCTAGCTGTGCCGTACATCCACTGTAGCGACGGTTCGATCCCTTGCAGTACACTCCAAGCCTGTTGTACTCCACCCCTGCTCCCGAACGACTCGCTCCGTCACTATTTAATCGTCGTCGTTGCTGCGCGTATCATAAGTTTAATTTTATTTATAAAAAATATGTATAACATTTGTATTTCTAAATAAATTTGTTAAAAAACTAAATTAAAAGATCTTTCTAATGATACTAATTGTATAGTATAAATATTAATATTTTTGATATATAATTATCGGTAATTATTTTTTGAGAAGCGCAAACGACGATTAAAAAAGAACGGAGGGAGTATCTCAAATTGATGCTTCCATGGAGGTAGTTATTCGTTTCTTCATAGACTTAATTGGATTTAGACATACTACCTGTAAATCCCATCGGTAAAACAAAACAAACGTGTTATTGTTTTTTCGCGAAGAAACATGGGGAGTTCCCCACGAAACAAACTTGTTATTACTAAGGTGCTTTATGTTGTTGCTAAAACTTTTTGTGAGAAGAAATATACCTATGTATACAATCATACAAAGCAAATGTAACCACATGTCACATGCGCATCCGCTAAAAGGTAGAACCAACTAACCATCGTTTGAACAACTCAAGTTTTATTATTACGATGGGGTTATGTTAGCCGTGAGGCAGTATTGATACTTTTTTCGCGATCATGTCTAGCCACATTTCTCATTATCAAGGAAGGAATTTTGTTACAACATTCTTAACAGCTCTAGTAATCGTGAGGTTACCGAAGCCCTAAACAGCTCTGGCTCACACGAGATTATAATTAGTAGAAACTAATTGGCAACAAAGGTAGTAAGATAGCTGTAACGTCCCACCTCCTCGAGGCCGAGCCCCC
>CM041640.1:21244824-21275561 GCA_023333625.1 Bothriochloa decipiens | reverse complement strand
TTAACTGCTCTGAAGTCGTCCGAGAACTCGCTACAGGCTGCTACTGCCGTCGTTCTGAAGCTGAACACACGGACACTACAATACGAGTCTCGGCCACCTGTGAACCTTTTCACCTTGAGAAGCGATTGCTATTGCTACTGGTACCGGTATAGGCACACTAGGCGTCCGGAGACATGCAAAACACATCTCCCCGTCGGACCACAGTCCTGGCAAATCAAGCGGGATCACGATCCTGCCGGGTTAAAAAAGAACAGCATGGGGGAATAACATTGGCAATGCCAGCACAGAACACGTAAGGCCCAGCCGTACGATCGCTTAATTTGTCGTCTTCTAGCTTCCTCCTCGAACGAACGCAGACTACTAGCTCTAGCTAGCCCAGCTAGGTAATCGTCATCAGCTAGCACCTAGGTAATGTCATGGAGTTGTTGACGCCCGAGATCAGAGAAGCTACTAACAACTGAGCAAGCGCGCGCTTCGGCACGAGCTTTAATTGGTTGCATACCAGTTCATGACGCAGACGCCTGTTCAGACTTCAGAGGACAGAGGAGTGTTCCAGGCCAGGCCTTAGTTAATAGCAGTAGCTAGAGCAAGCCGCCAAGCCTCTGTCTCGTAGCGGTCCTGCGGCACCACAAACAATTCGCAAGTTGTTCCGTGGAAAAACGAAAAACCGGCTGCAGGATCGTTGTTTGTTGGCCAAGTCAGCCGGTGACCTTGCTCCCCTTGCCCGGCCTTGAGTTGCGTGTGCCATATCTTTATTCGTGGCGGTCGAATTGACGACGGAATGTTTGTCCAAGGACCAAGGCCCAAGTTCCCGTTCGCACAGGCACAGCAGGGAGCAGAGGAAGCTAGCGGGGTTTCTACGGTGATTTTTTGGCTGTTGGATGGAGTAGCAGCTCTGTGTCGAAGCTACCTGTTCTTGGTTACCTACAAGCTACAGTGTACAGAGATGAGCCGGTCCGAGGGACAACTCAAAACACACACATCCATCTATCCATCCAGAGACCGCATCGGGTTTACGACAAGAGCTTGGTTGGCTGGTTCCCTTGGCCTTCATTTTATTTTTATTTGAAATGGATCGGAGCGAGCATTTCTTCTCTCTCAACAAAGTCTCCGATTGTCCAGAGCCACCTATATGCCGAGGCAATCAGGCAGTCAGCAGTAGTAGTAGTCTGCCTCCCGCCAAATCAATTTTCTGTGTATATTCTGAATGATTCAAGGCAGAACATTTGTTTAAGATATATTACTACTTGATTATGTCTTTCAAGTAAAATAATTATATTTTTGATACATAGACTTCAATCGAAGTTACTTTTGTATGTCCACACGGTCAACACTGTATCTATACTTTGTTCATTGCGTGCACCACATATCAAATAGATGATTTGTATACCCTAATAAATTAGTTTAGACATCGAGCTTTTTTATCAAATTAATTAGTCGGCTGACCTAATCATTTCTAAATGCCTAATTGAGCTCTACTTTGTGTTTTATACAACTAGACTACACTGAAATATTTCTCTGCATGTCAACTCTTCTAGATAAACATACTCTCTCTGTCTCTAAATGTTTGTTGCTTTTGTGTTATAAGATTGACTAAATTTATAAAAAAATATGTGTAATATTTATATCTCTAAATAAATTTATTAGTAGATTGAACAATTTATGTAATGTTATTAATTGTATATTATAAAATATTAATAATTTTATATAAAATTAGTCAAACTTATTATTGCTGGGAAAGCAAGAACAGCGGCTAAAAAGGTACTAGGAGTAAGTTCGTAACGGCCCTGTGTAGAGGAGCAGGGGGGTTCATGACGTTATTCCTGTGGCTGGTATAATGGGCTATAACTTAAGGCAGACTACTTGTCAAAAAAAAAAAATACTTAAGGCAGACAAATCCAAAAAGATGATTCTACTTGAGCAAATGATGAAGTATTTATTAATTCTTGTGGCTGGTTGCAATTTGCTTAATTTGGCCAATAGCATAAGAAAATATACCTTAGCATTTTGCTTGGAACTTGCTGTATTTCATATTAAAAACTATGATCATGGACTTATCTGATGGGCCAATACAAGCACTACACACAAACTTTTTCGATCTACCCGAATCTCTCGTATTTTGTTCTTAAATTCCTTTTCATGACTGAGACTTGTGAAATCGACTTTTCAGAGAGAAAAGAATAACTTGTCGTGAACGTGACAATAAATTAAAGGTATTCAAGGACAGAAGAACACAGTCGGTCTAAGTGATAACATATCTTTTGGAGAATCTGGAGTTCTGGACAGGAAGTTTGGTAGGGCTATTTGGCAACTTTTACAGAACTGTCGGTAGCTCCTCTGTGGTAAATCTAATCAATAATACTTCCTTTGTTCCAAACAGTAACTCATTTTAAAAATCTTATAGAGTCAAAACATCTCAAATTTAATCAAGATTATAGAAAGAATTATAAACATTTGTGACATCAAATATATATACTATATGAAAATATAGTTAACAAAGAATCTAATAATACTTAGTTGATATCTTGAATGTTATTATTTTATTATAAAAATTTAGTTAAAGTTGAGATGTTTTGGCTTTCTAAGGTTCTCAGAATTACTTACAATTTAGGATGATGGAGGGAGTAACAGAGAGCAGCTAGAAGTCAACATGATCGCTTGTTAAAATTTCCAAGTGTCATTTGTACACCTGCACACAAATGGGCATCCATTGTGCAGAAAGGGACTGTTCCAAGCGGCACCGTCCATATGTATTATATAGTAGATATGCTTTAGTTGGCAGGATCTCACTGGGTCACAAACTATTGCACAATGCAAGATACCGTATATCACCGGATGCACCAACTTTGTCTCAACATGCAGAAATGAACAAAAAAGGCATATCGGCTTGCAAGGACTTTGGACGGCAGTGGTCTTAGTTAGCTTGGATCCATGCTAGCTACTGTATGTACTCAAGTGTTACCCGGTACTCTCTGTTCTAAAGTATGGAGTACAAAGTTATTTTGGCATTTCCAGATACATAGTCTTTATTATGTAACTAAATACTAAGCTATGTCTAGGTACTTTGCAAAACCTATGTACCTATCTACTGCACCGTTCTTTCCTACAAGAATGTGACTGCACCAATTTAAGGTTCAAAAAGAAGAAGAACTGCATTTAGAGACCGAGCAGTGTAGTGATTCAGTAGTTTCTTGCCAGTGTCAACACCAGAATTATAGTTGTAACTGCTTGGTGAGGTAGCCAAGGCTGATGGAGATTCTTCAAGGCTACGCGACATTGACTGGTTTACACACAAAATCGTGCAATTGTTTTACGTGGACTAAAAAGAATCCTCTGAATGATTGGGCACGCAGGACAGTGGCAAATTTTTTTCGGAGATTGGGTTGGGGGGGGGGGGGGTGTAATAATAATAATAAATTATAAGGTCGATACACATGTTCGTTGTTTCTGTCCATTGAGTTTTTCCCCCAGGAAGTCCTGTCCATTGAGTTGTGCTAGGTAGCTTGGTCAATGGCATGACTTGACCCAACCGACAACCAAACCAACTGAAATTTAATTGAAGGTCTGCTCTACCATACCATCTGTCCATGAACAAAAGATCAATTGTCCTGAACTGTCTCTCTGCTTAATGAAATACATGCTATGCATGTTCTCAAAAAAAATTGTCTTGAACTGCCTTAAATTTTGATTTGTGAGACCAAGCTTGCGAATGGCAGCCTCTGGAGGGTTTCTCTATTTCGTTTTTCTTTTTCTTTGTTTTTGTGCACTCCCCAGAAAATCACCAATAATTAGTGTACTGATTTTTTTTCTGAATTCTTACTCATTTTGACCTTTCTATTATGCTTACTAGATGTGCTATATATAGAATTGAGTAAATTGCATTGTAGGTACTTAAACTTTTTGGCTTGTAGTTAGGTACTCAAACCAAAAAAACGTAACTTTTAGGTACTGCATCTACTATTTTGGACATCCAACGGTACTGCCATCACCGCGCAGGCGCCCGTTGCCGACGTGGCGCAAACACCGTGGGCGGCCCATTGGCCTTTTTATGAAAACCCCCCGCCGCAATTATCGTTCTCTCTCTCTCTGCTCCCATCCTCATTCCCCAATCTCATCTATCTTTGTTCCAGCGTCGCGCCGCCGCCCGCCTCTATCTAGGCTAGTCGCCCCGCCGTTCGCCGCCATGAGCCATTGCCGATGTGTGGAAGATCGCCATCCGCCATGCATGCCTCGACGTCGTTTGGGACCTCGTCTTCCTGCCCGGGTCGTCAGGAGAGGTCAGGCTACAAGTTCCTCCCTACGAAATGGGGGGAGAAGACTGGGTTGCCACTGGTGCCATGCCCCAAGTGCGGCGAGGAGGACTTAGAGTTCGTCGCCGGGGCTGGATCCAAGGTCCCTGGTGCCATCTTCTTCAAGTGCCGCTTCCATGAAAGAGATGTAAGTTCATCACTGCCTTCATGTTAGTTGGCACTGGTGTTAATGTAATGTGGTTCCCAAATCCTTCTCTGCAGGATCCAAGAACTTGCCTGTGGTTCTTGTTTGCCGACAAGTATGAGAGAATGCTCATTCGCAAGGGTTTGATTGGAGCCACGATAGTGGAGATGGAGCAACCTGTGCTTGAGTTCCATTCTGAAGTTGCAGACTTGGGGGCTTTAGCTGTTGGTAGAGCCAGTGATGTGCCAATCTCAGGCCAAATTGATGGGTTAGATACAAAGTTGAAAAAGCTAGTAACCCTAGGGCAAATTGGAGTTGTTTGCACTCTAGTTATTGTAGTGTTTGTTGTTATTAGTGTCATCATTCTGTTGGTGAACAAAAATTAGGATTTCTGTTTAACTGAATGTAATGTATTTTGGTTTCAGTTAATGGTTCATGGCAAGGTGATTTGTAAGACCTCAAGTAATGTGTTTGCAAGACCTTAGTGTGTAAGACCTCAATGTACTGGCAAGGTTTCAGTTAATGAAATGACTTGTTTGATGCCAATGTGTTTTAGTGAATGGATGCAAATGATTTTTTTCGAGCAAAGCTCTAAATGTGATGCATTTGTTAGCAATGTGATGCTACAATGAGATAGCTGAAACCATAGTTGCTAACTAAAATAACCAAGATCTGACTGATATATATAGTAACTGACATAACATGAATTACATCATCAGGTTTTGGTGCTTGGAATAACCATCCATTACATGGTAATTTTGGTGCTTGCATGACACATCCATCACTACATTGCACCATTGTTGCTGCATATGACCTATACATATATGATCACCGCACAAAAGGCAACTTAAGTTGTTGCAAAAAGAGGCACATACAGTTGCTGCACAAAAGGCAACTGCTTTGGTGCGCAAAAGCCAACTATCCTAACTCATTTACAAAAGAGGTCACTTTCTTGTCCCTCACTTCTTGGCCCTCACTTTCTTGGTATTGGTTGTGTTATCGTTCTTCTTGGCCACTGCCTGGCTCCTTGCTGTCCTACCAGCCTTGGTTGCTGTTGTCAGGTGAACTTGCCTAGCTGGAGGGAGGTTGGAACTGATGTAGGCATTGTCAGACAATGGTTGATTCATTGTTGTTAGCCTCAAAGTCTGTGAAGCCTACATACAATGAGAAATGGCCATCAGGTTTCAAAAATGGCCATCAGGTTACAAAATGAGTGAAAAATATTGCTGAGTTATGGTACCTCATCATGTAGTTGTGACAACATGGGGTTGTCCACTTGGGACATGAGTGCCTCTGTTTCAGCATGATCTTGTTCAATATTTACCTCTTGAAACACATCTACTAGTCAAGATGGACAGTTTCAACATAAAAAAGGGGGAAGTGTGGTTGCACATTCCTAAGCATGTTCTTCCTCATGCCTTGCTTCCTCATCTGCATGTTCAATTGTTGACCTTTTCCTTTTCTAGACAGGTGGTTCTCCTACTTTCTTGGCTGCCCATCTTGCTACATTGTGGTCATGTTTTCCACAGTGACTGCAGTGCATTGTTGCTCCATGTTTAGATAGCCTTGGTCCATTTCTCCCTTGAACTTCATGTGGTGCTTTCCTCCTTGCCTTTGCTAGCCTTACTGGTTTCTTCTCATATTTTGCCAATTAGTCTTGTCAGAGCAAGGAAAAATTTGGCAGCTGTATGCATTATGGAATGCTTCAATGGAGTAGCAGTGTGGGAGCACTGAGTCTTCTGGAATTCTTTCATGCTTAAGGCAAGCAATGGCATGACTACATGGTATGCCTGTCAAGTCCCATCTTCTACACTCACATTTCTTAGCTGCAATGTCCACAACATACTTCCATTCTTTGTC
The DNA here is from genome assembly GCA_023333625.1 of Bothriochloa decipiens. NCBI lineage: Eukaryota > Viridiplantae > Streptophyta > Magnoliopsida > Poales > Poaceae > Bothriochloa > Bothriochloa decipiens. The sequence continues at coordinate 21,269,267 of CM041640.1, read as the reverse complement.
ATGAACCTCAAAAATTCCAGTGCCACTAGGTAATGGGTAGCATGTGTTGGACATATTAGCATGCCTAGCTAGCTTTTTTCTAATTTTTGGACATATCACCATGTGTCCCCGCTTCTCTATAACCTCTTTCTGCTTGTTGTAGTGCCTGGTCATAAGCTGGACCTTGGTCTTTTGTAGCATGCTCAAAATAGGCAATTCTCTGCCTTCCAATATGTAATTGTTGAAAACTTCACAACTGTTGTTCAAGAGTGTTGGGAACTGCGGTTCCCGAACAAGAGAGTGAGAGTGGAGCCAAGCAGCTAGGGTTTATGGACTAGGTTTGGGAAGGGAGAGAGCCATGCCCCTTGCCCTCCTTCTCTTGGTATTTATATAGGCAAGCGGCAGTCTACAAATGACCCCTTGGTGGTGGCAGTTTACAAGCGACCCCCTGAAGGAGGTGAGATTGACAAGTGACTACCCTAGCCCCTATTGAGCTTCTTCTAGGGGGGATTTGGCCCATATGCATATGGGTTTCCCCAAAAGTAGCCCCTTAGCTACTAGGTCATGGAAGGTACTACATGGCCTAGTAGTTACTCATACATAAAGAAGCATAATACAACTTGAAAACTGGCTGCAAGGACTGTCCTTCGCAACCCAGTCATGCACGTCTCGCTAAAAACTCCATCCCAAAAACCCTGTGGGAAAAAAAAGGTATGGAGAAAAGAGCATGTGCATGACTCTAACCTATACATATGTTCTAACTCTCGGGCCTTCTTGGCATGGAGGTCTTTGCTTTTTCTTTAGTCAAGGTCTTCGATCTTCCTTCACATGAAGCTCTTCATCTCCGACTTTTCTTAATTAGGTCTTCAACATCGAGTCTTCTTAACGCGAAGGTCTTCGACTTCATCTCACACAGAGTTCTTCGTCTTTGACTTCTCTTCAATCGGAGGTCCCATTGGAGGTCCCATCGGAGGTCCCATTGGAGGTCCCCCGCTTCAAATCTTCTTGATGTGGAGGTTTTCGACTTCGCTTGATGCAGAGTTCTTCATCCCTAACTTCTCTTCAATTGAAGGTCCCATCGGAGGTCCCATTGGAGGTTCTTGGCTTTAAATCTTCTTGATGCAGAGGTCTTCGACTTCGCTTGATGTAGAGTTCTTCATCTCTGACTTCTCTTCAATCGGAGGTCCCATCGGAGGTCCTCGGCTTCAAATCTTCTTGATGCGGAGGTCTTTAACTTCGCTTGATGCAGAGTTCTTCATCTCTAACTTCTCTTCAATTGAAGGTCCCATCGGAAGTCCCATTGGAGGTCCCCGGCTTCAAATCTTCTTGATGCGGAGGCCTTCTACTTTGCTTGATGTAGAGTTCTTTATCTCTAACTTCTCTTTAATCGGAGGTCCCATCGGAGGTCCCATTGGAGGTTCCCAGCTTTAAATCTTCTTGATGCGGAGGCCTTCGACTTCACTTGATGCAGAGTTCTTCATCTCTAACTTTTCTTCAATCGGAGGTCTCCGGCTTCAAATTTTCACTCACGAGCGTCAGGCAAAATGTGTCATGCTCTGTAGCAGAACCTCCTAAATTATATGGCCCACATGCATTATTATTGTCTAAACAGACTCCTAATAACCATGAATGTGTTCCATAAGACTTAAAAGTTCTGTCGGGTAAATCCTGAATCATCTATGATTCTCCGAGCAGGATCAATCATTACAAAGAGACATTGCAGTATTACAATAATTTTATACAAATGAGATACCTCAGAGTAAAACAGCGGAAGGGTTAATATAACATAAGTTTACAAACCGTTTAGTTTCAAACCTTACAAACCATAAGTTTAAATTGTATAAACCATAATAGTAGTGGAGTAGCGGTAGATAACTTTATTATAATACCAGGCGATAAGCTCTGCCCAAGAGCCAAATATCCTACTCATCGTCACTCTTCGCAACGACTGTCATGCAGCAGGATGCGAAGCACTTGGGACTCACCTGCAACAAGGGTTCAACAAACCCTGAGTACAAAGGTACTCAACAAGACTGACCCAACAAAAAAGAGGGGTGAAGACTCAGGAAATACAGGCTAGAGGGACAAGGTAAGGTTTACAGGGGATAAGAAATTTTTGTAGAAAAGCTTAACAGAAAGTAAAGTTGTCTTGCTTTAGCTCAAGATTACCAACCAACTTCATTCTTAAACCTTAGCCATCATTCCAGTTGTTACTACGATGATGAACACCAATCGAGTCTTCTTCTCCGAGAAGCAACGGCGATTCGAATTGATTTTACCCAGCTGGGACCTAGATCACCGATATACCGGAGACTCTAACTCCGCTGCATACCAAATCACAGATATACTGGGATAACAACCGCAACCATATATCACCACATGATACACGTGGGAACTCTGACCCAGTGTACCGATATACGTGGGAACTCAAACCCACAGTATACAACACTATGACATATGTGGGAACTCTGACCCACTAGAGATCACTCCATGACATACGTGGGAACTCTGACCCACTGTATATCACTTCATGCATGTGGATTTTCTAGTTTCTCGATATCACCAGATCACCATCGACACGGGACCTAGGGCATCAACAGATGGAAACACTATAAAGAGACTCCCTTTCCAATGCAAGTTAACCATCCGAACTCAATTTATTAACTATCATCATGATTCCAACAGGTAAAGTCAACCTCATCTTTTTTATTCTTTTACCTTTTTAAAGCCTAACTAATTAAGCAGGGCTAAGCATTACTATGCATTTTCTGAATAATAGGTAACAAGGAATATGGAAGTAAGAGAGGTAATGCAATTTGTAGGTTTTCACTCAACTCTTATTACTTAATACAATATTTCATAAATGAAGCAATAAAACTTTTCTAAAATAAGAGTAGGGTTTGAATGCATCTGGGGCTTGCCTTGGTGGTCGGGGTAGACGGTCTCAAGTTCTGGATCAACTCCCAACTCCTGAGTCTGCTCTTCCTTGGGATCTGGTGCGACAACGTTAAACTTTCCGTTAACGAAATCTACACGATAAAATGATATGCTTCAACATGATGGAATAGTAAATATGATGTTCGATGGATGCATGACCAGATTAAGGACTTGAGTACAACTTTCCTTCACGATAAAGTTATAAGCCAACAAAAACTTCCTAAGTTCATAAGGGTTAACAACTTCATTAGTGAAGTTTATTAAACACATAAAATAACGTTAATCAAACCCTAATGACATGATCCAGGTAAGCGCAAATAATTAATTAAAGTGTCAAAGGTCATCAAAGTCAATGACCCAAGGTCATCAAGCAATCCCAAAGTAAAACAAGCCTATAATAATTAATCATGATTAAGGGGTCAATTAATTAATTAAAAGCATAAAATAAAGATATAAAATTAAAGTTGTCTAATTGAGCCCAAAATTTTATTTTTAAAAGATCTTGGTCTAATTAGAAGGCAGAACAAAATTTAGAAATAAAAGCCAATTATTTTATTTATTAAAATCATAGAAGATGTATTTTTTAATTAAAAGGACTAATTAAGCAAAAAGTACTCAAATTTGGCATTTCATATTTTTTGTAGGTAGAGAATATTATAAAGAACATACACAAAAAATTTCAGAATTTTTGGAGCTATACATGAATTACTATGAATTATGGAAGAAAATGGCATTTAAATCATTTTCTAAAAATAGAAAAAAAGGAAACAATGTTCCCGGGTTGACCGACGGCGGCGGTATATGGTGGCGATTTCACGGTAGCTTTGCTGTCGGCCGCGAAGAAGAAGGCGACGGCCTGGGCGATTCGGGTGGCGAGAGCTGGCGCGAGCTAGGTCAAACTGAGCGCATGGATGTGGCGGAGCTTCTGGAAAGAGCAAGTGGGCGACGATGGAGCAACGGCGATGAATTTTGCCGGTGGAGGACGATCGTTGGCAGTGGCAGCAGGGAAGAAAAAGAAGACGACGACGGCCGGCCGCACCTATATATAGAGCGGAGTGGAGCTGGAGAGGTGGCTGGCTGCTTCGTGAAGTCGTCCACGACGTCGGCTGCACACGCAGGCGCAAGAAGGCGCTCGACGGCCACGGCGGACGCCGGCATGTGTGCGACGGCCACGACGACGGTGAGGAACAGAGGGAGAATTGATGATGATGACGTCAGCATTACTATAGCAGATGATATCACTCGGTAAAATTTATAAATTACTCCAAATTTTACATAAAAACTTGAAAAACTCTAAAAATATCATTTGCATAACTTTTCAAGAGCTACATTTTTTATTTAACAAGCATTTTCAATTTTTTCTTAGTTTTTGAAATTTAAATTCAAATTAAAAAGGGAAACAAAACCCTAGAAACAAATATTTGAAATTACTTTTGATTTTTCAATAAAAATTTAAAATATTCAAATATGTGAAATTCTAAAATTTTCAAACCAAACATTTTTCATATATAAAGTTTTCCCAAATTATGCATAATTTTTGAATTATGGTTTTAAAATAAAAAGGGGACAAATGTTGGAAAATTGTATTTTCAAATTTATTTGAAATTATTTTTAGAAACTTGAAAAACTTTGAATACCAAACTTGTAGCTCTTGTCAAGATCTACAAACTATGTTTTGAGAGTATCTCCAAATTCTTTATAGATTTTGAAATATAGAAAAGGGAATAAAATAAGATTTTGAAATAAAGGGCTTTTGAAACTGAACTCAAACTTGATTTGGTTTCTAAATTAATTGGTTGGTCATTAGTGATCACAAACATCATGCAAGGATATTTTTAGGTCAATGACCCAATGACACCCTTGGTTGACCAAGTTGACTTTTGAAAAACATTTTTATAGCTTTCCAATTTGAATTTAAATTTGAATCGCAAGATTTGGGAATAAGCTTTGAAATCTAAATTCAACTTCAAATATGGAAATTATTTTTAAGGGTTGGACTTAGATTTATACACTATGCTTGACACTAGTGTAAACATGGTTTACACCTCAAGTACATAGAGTATAAACTAAGTATTTGAGATGTCATTCGAAAGTAGGGTTTTATGATTTCATGTGATATAACATTTCAGAAACACAAATATCCTATGAAATGCAAACTTGTTTTAGTGGATTCATATCAAGGTTGACCTAAACATGAATGTTTTGCAATGCATATGATGACATGGCCGGTTTTAGTTGATATAACACCAGGGGTGTTACATGCTCCGAAGCTGCTGGTCCTCCGGTGCACTCCCCCAGCCCCTCTTGGCTAGCACTTGTGAGTGAATACTCAGCCACGCTTGGTGTTGTCGATGTAGGTATAACAGTTGAAGTAGATGTTGATGAGCCCCTTGAGCCAGAACCGTTGATGAAGGTGTGGTCAACCTTGGTGAAGATGATGGTGAAGCCCCTCTTGCCAAAGTTTTGGCGGAGGCTGGTTGTAGAGGTTCGTTGATGTTGTTTTGCGAGGGTCCTCCTACAAAAAGTTTGGCGAAGATGACTTTGGTGTAGATGTCGAAGGTGATGTTGGTGAAGCCCCTCGTGCTATTGTCGGAGGCAAGTTTTGTTGACGGCCCTTCTGCAAAAGTTGCTTGGCGAAGGCTGGCGGAGGCAATGTAGGCAAGCTCGTCGAAGATGGTGGCGAAGCCCCTCATACTGAAGAGCTTGGTGAAGGTCATGTTGATGTAGACATCGATGCCTTGTGTCGAAGGTCGGAGAAGTCACGTGAAAATACACCGGAGTTGATCTCCTGCATTTTGTAGGGACTTAGGTGTTATAGCTTTGTCGAATATTGACTTGCTTTGCAAGTCTTTCGACACTTAGAAAGACGCTGGTTTTCTATTTGCTGCAAAAAAATGTTAGTCATTCAATTGATACATGAAGGTAGCACGAAAGTCTGAGCTTCATGACATGGTGCCTGTATTGATTCAGGACTTTTTCCAGGATTTTTATGCAGAGTCCTGGTGCCCGTGTTTCAGAGCTTATTCCATGTGGCCTTGGCCATGCAGTGTTGTTTGGACTTATGCAATGTTGCAATGCATGTATGAATACATGTGATGAGAATGAAGGCATTCACACCAAAAATATTTATGGGGGTAAAAATATTATGCAACCTATAAAAAATAATGGTTATGTATGAACAAGTGTCAAGCTCCACACATGAAGGATGTCATGTACCCTGCAAAAAATGTGGTTGAATATAAGAGATAGGACCTTCAAATGAAGGGTTTGTAGCTTTGGATGACTAGCGGAGCCTGTAATTCAAGAACCCGTATGAGTATAGATGTGACTTGTGATAATGAAAGTAAAAATTATTAGTTTCCTATGAAGGTTAGACCAAATAAAATTGGGTTGATGCGTATCATAAGAATTTAAATAGAGAAATTAAACGACATGACCTGCAAAAAGAGGAAAAACATTAGCGTTAGAGGGTTCAAATATTGGGCGGCTGTCGGAGGTCTATTACTGAGATAAATCAACTGACTGACGAAGGCCACTAGCTACCAGAGTTTGTCAACTGTCGTAGGCCTGTAACTGATGAAGGTTGCTGACTAGTGGATGAAGGCCACTGAGTTGGGTCAATAAGTGTCAAGGGCTGCCGAAAACTAATAGTAGATGAAGTTCATTAACGGACAATGAAGACCAATGACTGCGGAAAACCATTGACTGTTGAAAGGTAATAACCGGCGAAGGCCATTGACGGATGAGAATCACTGATGACTGATAGTAACCAATATAGATGGAGGCCATTGACTCACAAAGGTTGTTGATTGATGATAGCCAATATACATGAAGGTCATAGACTTGCGGAGAGTTATTGATTATAACCGATATACATAAAGCCCACTGACTAGCGGAGGCTGCTGCATCATGATAGCCAATATAGATGAAGACCAGTGATTGGCGGAGGCTGCTGCATCATGATAGCCAAAATAGATAAAAGCCACTGACTGGCGGAGGTACTAACTGACAAGGGCCAATATACTGATGAAGTCCAATGATTGACGGAGGTTGCTGCCTGATAAAGACCACTGACTAGCGGAGGTACTGACTGACAAAGATTGTTCACTATCAAAGGTTGCTGACTATTGAAAAACAATGATGAGCTAAGGCCAATGGCTGACGAAGGCTTATGAGTATCAAAGGTTGCTCACTGATGGATACCACTAACTAACAGGAGCGGAGGTTTATGGGATCTCTGGCTATTACACATATATTTTGGGATGTTGGAAATGTGTATAAACAAGACAAATATGTCTTATATGAAGGGTAGGTGTTGGTAGTAGGAGATACTTACAGTGATGATAATCTGTATGTTAGTAAAAAGAGATCTGATAAAAACAAACAAAAAGTGTTTTAAGTTAGTCAGCTTTGGCCAAACATGAATAGCCCCTCAGGCCATGCTTTTAGTGTGGCAAAGGCTACAACAACTTTCTCTATCACAATGATGACAAGTTGTATGCAATGTTTAATTTGAAAATTTATTTTGAAAGACCATAGTTAGATCAAAATTGTGACGAAGTAAATCACAACAGCAAAAATCATTCGGCATAAATAAGTTGCTGAGAATCATGGACCGGAGAGAAATACTCACTTGTCCTAGCCAGTCTGGTTCCTGCACGAAGATACTTTTGGCATACGTAAAAACACTGATGGTTGATATATAAGAAAAATAATATATAATGACCGATGTTATCATGAACTCCGCATGTTGCTTTGAACAACAAGAAAACACAACTACGACGGAGGAAAAGCTTGCTTGTGTTCTGGTGGCTAGTTAGAAGCAGGAGCCGAAGGTAGAGCCTTTTACCTGTGTGGCATTAAGAAAGTTTAACCGGATCTGTATGTCACTGGAAAATTCAACTCGACCTGTGTGCCATCGTCCAACTTTGTTTGTACCCGTGTACCATTCCGTCTGATTTTCACTGTGTTGGATCTGACATGTGGGCCCAGCGATGAAAAAATTCTAAAATGCCTCTCTTCTCTTACTCGGCTCTCTCCCCCACCTTCTCCCTCGCTCTCTCTCTGGCGACGGCAGCCTGGCGGAGGTCCCCCGCTCCGGCGCTCCACCATTCCCCTGCGAAGAGAAGGTCCGCGCGTCGTCCTCGCCAGCCATGGCGGGCCGTGGCGGAGCTCGCACGTGCGCCGCCCATGGGGGCCGCGGCGGAGCTCGCACGCACGCTAGCCATGGACGGCTGGTGGCCGGAGTGCGGCGGCGGCGTCGGTGGCCAAGCGAGCTTCTCTTTTTTTTGAAAATGGCCGAGCAAGCTTTGCGACAGAGAAGGGGCGAGAGAAGAGGAAGATAGAGGGGCAGTTTAGAATTTTTCCATCACCGGGCCCATATATCAGATCCAACAAACGGTGAAAATCAGACGAAAGGCACGCAAGTAGAAACAAAGTTGAACGATGGCACACAGATCGGATGCAGTTTAGAATTTTTCTATCACCGGACCCACATGTCAGATCCAACAAACGGTAAAAATTAGACGGAATGGCACACAAGTAGAAACAAAGTTGGACGATGACACACAGATCGGATCGAATTTTCCAGTGACATACAAGTCCGATTGAACTTTCTTAACGCCGCACAGGTAAAAGGCTCCCGAAGGTAATAAGTTCGACTTCCACATAAGGCATGAATTTGCGGAAAATTATAGATCGGTGGTCGGATTACTTATCTAGGCTGACGATGTACACGTGCTGGTGCCGGCTGTTTTTGCACAGAATCCACGTTCTGTGGAAGGCCTTCCTGGGCTTCTCGTGACGACTGGGCTGTCGATGGCGCATGCTCTTCTATGCAGGCCGTCTTCGTTCGGTTGCACGCAATGCGGCCCACGACAGGCACGCCTTCGCTGGGACCGGATGTGTTGCGGCCTCCACGCGGGTATGGTCGTCGCTGATGGTTTAAGTTGTGCGAGAGTTTCGGCGAAGGGCACGGCCTCCGTGCAGGCACATCGTCGCTGGGCACGGCCTCCGCGCGGGCTCATCGTCGCTGGGCCGTAGGTGTTGCAACCTCCGCGTGGACACGGTCGTCGATCGTTCGCCGGAGTTATTGCGGCCTCCGCGTGGGGGCACGATCGACACTGGGCGAAGGGCTCGACGGAGGACGTAGCCTCCGCGTGGACACTTCTGCTGTGTGGCCTCCGCGTGGACTTCGGTGGAGGAGCGACGGGTCAGGGCTGTAGTCGCGGAGCCTCCGTGCGAGCACAGTCTGCGCTGGGCCAAGGGAACGGCACGGGCATCGGCATCTCCTGCATGCAACAAGTAGGAAAACTAGAAAGACCTCCGCCAGAAATCATTCGCAAGGTGGCCTTAGCATATAAGTGATGATAGCCTGCACGTGATGAGCACCAGCACTGGCAAGATGTATTTGCTAGCACGTGAAGTATTCCTAGCCGCGGAACAGTGGTGCTGACTTATAGACAACTCAAGTGTCTCAAGCTTCTTCTTCACCATTAATTTATTTTTTAATTTATTTTTTACTATTATTATTTTGGCGGAGGCTTACCCAACCTATTTTGAATATTATATTATTATTATTATGAGTAATAGACTTGCTAGAAAGGAGAAGGGGGTGGAATACTTATCGTGGCGCTGGAGTTAGCTTGTTCGGGTGTTGCAGTGAAGGCCGCAGCCTCCGCGCGGGCACGGTACGTTTCGATGCTGACTCTGGCACGGAGTGTGAGAGCGGAGGTCCGTGGCGGAGGCTCGCCTGGTTTTACCTTTGCCCTTCCATGTTTGTGTGTTCGGCCTTGCATGTGATTAGAATGGCCATGGTGGCATGCTGACCGGAGGTGCGGGTCGTGTTGTGGACCTAGCTTGCTTTGCATATTGACCATAATTGTGACCAGACTCCGAGGTTGTTGGGTTGGCGGAGGTCTTCAGAGGCTCAAACCATCACTCTCAAAAAGAAATTATTAGAACGTCTGCCGACGAAGGTCGATGACGAATCAGAGGTCCGATGGAGGTCTATCGACGGAGGTAGAAGGCCGATGGCGAAAATCCAGAGAAGGCTGCAGAACGTCCGCCGACGAAGGTCGATGACGAATCGGAGGTCCAACAGAGGTCTATCGACGGAGATGGAAGGTTGATGGCGAAAATCCGGAGAAGGCTGGAGAAGGTCCGCTGACGGAGGCCGATGGCGAGGCGGAGGTCCGACGACGGAGGTAGAAGGCCGATGGCGAAAATTCGGAGAAGGCCGGAGAAGGTCCGCTGACGGAGGCCGATGGCGAGGCGGAGGTCCGACGACGGAGGTAGAAGGCCGATGGCGAAAATCCGGAGAAGGCCGGAGAAGGTCCACTGACTGAGGCCGATGGCGAGGCGGAGGTCCGACGACGGAGGTATAAGGCCGATGGCGAAAATCCGGAGAAGGCTGGAGAAGGTCCGCTGACGGAGGCCGATGGCGAGGCGGAGGTCCCACGACGGAGGTAGGAGGCCAATGGCGAAAATCCAGAGAAGGCTGGAGAAGGTCCACTGACGGAGGCCGTTGGCGAAACGGAGGTCCGACGAAGGCCCGCAGGAGAAGGGCCCCCTAAAGACGGCCGGTGAGAGAAAGTCCCGAATATGTCCTGTTCACAAAGGTTCCAACTTCCGACTCTTAAAAATAAGTTTCATGCCAAGCACGGTGGGCGCCACTATTGAGAACTACGGTTCCCGAATAGGAGAGTGGAAGTGGAGCCAAGCAGCTAGGGTTTGTAGACTAGGTTTGGGAAGGGAGAGAGCTGCCCCTTGCCCTCCTTCTCTTGGTATTTATATAGGCAAGCGACAGTTTACAAGCGACCCCTTGGTGGTGACAGTTTACAAGCGACCCCCTAGAGGAGGTGAGATTGATAAGTGACTACCTTAGCCCCATATTGGGCCTCTTCTAGGGGGATTTGTCCCATATGCATATGGGCTCCCCCAACAAATAGGATATCATATTTTGGGTGCTCACTAAAGAAAGCCCTAACCCATGTGTTTGGTGGAATCTTTTCTAACCAGGCATGGGCATCCTTGCTGAGAACTCTCATTTTGTCCATCTCCTGGTTCCACCTCACCACTGTACTAGCTCTTGCACACCTTCACAGCTGATTCTTGAAGTTCTCTCCTCTGAAATGGCCTGAGAAATTATGGTAGAGATGTCTAACACAGAACCTGTGTTCTGACTTAGGAAACACCTGCTGAACAGCAGGGATGAGGCCCTTTTGTTTATCTGTCATGATGGTCCATGGAGTTGTGTTTTCAATGCCAAGGTCCTGTTTTAGTGTCTCCAAGAACCACTTCCATCATGCTAGGTACTCAACCTCCGCCACTGCTATGGCCATAGGAAATATGCAGTCATTTGGGTCTATACCTATTGCAGTCAGTAGCTGTCCTCCAAACTTTGTCTTGATGTGGCAGCCATCTAGACAAATAACAGGCCTGCAACCAGTGAGGAACCCTCTTTTGCATGCAGCTAAATACATGTATAGTGTACTGAAGAAACCATCAAGGCATGTTAGAAAGAAGGTACTGCTAGGATTTGTCCTCCTAAGTTCATGCCTATAATTTCTGAGCTCATTGAATTGCTTCACTTCATCCCCATAAATGATCTCCCATGCCTTCCTTCTTGCCCTACACAGCTTCATCCTAGATATGGTCCGATTTAGCTCCAGCTGAATAGTCTTCCCAAAATTGGTCAGGCTCGTCTTCTCATCAGCCTTAAACTTATCCATGTACTTGTTAGCAAGCCACTTTGCAGTGCACCTCTTCAGCTCCCACTTCTTCTGGCATGTGTGATCCCCAACATAAGATTTGATCAAGATAGAACTGATTCTTGAGTCCCAAGAAGCAAACAAGTACCATGGACAGTTTTCATCACAATAGGCTTTGATTCTTTTCTTGTCATTCCATGGCATCTTTATCTCCGCCCTCTCCTTGATATTGTATTCTAAAATAGCCTTTCTAAGCAATTCTGTTGTTGCAAGCTGCATTCCTATCTTGAATTTTGGGTTTTCAATATCCTCTGGCCTGAAGGATGACAAGTTAACCCCAATATTACCCTCTTCATCAGAATCAGGTAACTTCAACTCGTCCTCATCAGTTGATATCTCATCCCATTGCCTTTCAGTTGCCATGTTATCTTTGCAAAATGGGCCTCTTCTCTTGTCACCTTTGCTGACAACAATGCCCTTAGCTACCCCCCTCATCAACCACCCCTTCATCAACATTGTCCCAGAAAAGATCATCATCCTCAAGATCAACTTCATAATCACTATCCACAAAATCCACATCTACACTACCATCATTGTCACTGTTGTTGCTGCCATCATCATCATGTCTTTCAACTGCTGGCTTCCCAGGACTATACACTTTGGGGAGTGTACTAATTGGATTCAGCACAATGTCATCCCAGTCCCATGCCTGAAGTGAATTGTAGATATCAAAGAACAACACAAAATTTTTAACCTTGTATGCAACTTGCTTCATGATGAGTGTTTTTGCATTTGAATCTACAATTCTCAAACCAGTAGCATAACCAACTCAGGCAACAACTAGTGAACAGTGAGCTTATCAGTACCATAACCTAGCATCACACTGAGCTCTTGAATTGAACTAAAACACCAGTGCTGCACTTTGCAATTGTCAAACCAATCCACCTTGCCATCCAGATAAACTTGATCCTTACCAAACCCAAAAAAATCCCCCATGATGTACTTCTACAAAAAACTCATCATCCTGAGGCCCTACATAGTGTAGAAAACCCTAAATTTTAGACAATAGCCCTAACAAACCAATACCAACATCAAATTGAAGCACTGCGACACCATAACCAAGAATCATGAACTACATTGAGGATAGGAGAATAGCAGCCGTGACACTGGCCGTAATCTGGTGCTGGCGTTCCTTCCAATCAATGGACGCCGGCCATGGTGGCACGCCGCAGCACGCCGCGCCTCACCGCAATGGATGCGGCGGGTTAAAAACCCCAGTGGACCTCTCCCTCCCTCTCAATGTGGCGGCGAGGCGACAGAAGGAGCACAAAGAAGGTGGCGACCCTGAGTGTAGGCGGGCGGCGAGAAGGGGAGCATAGCTTCAAGGTGAACGATAATGAAGAGGAGGTGCTTAGGAAGGGGGTTTTCATAAAAAAGCCAATGGGCTGCCCACGGTGTTAGCGCCACGTCGGCAACAGGAGCCTATGCGGTGACGGCAGTACCGTTGGATGTCCAAAATAGTAGATGCAGTACCTAGAAGTTACGTTCTTTTGTTTGAGTACCTAACTGGTGAAGTTACGTTCTTTTGTTTGAGTACCTAACTAGTACAAACCAAAAAGTTTAAGTACCTATAGTGCAATTTACTCTATAGAATTGGTACTCACTACTGTTTATGCTGACTAAGTTATCAACGTATCTCTGTCATTACTATGGCTCCTCTTTTGCGACCGTGGTTTCATATGCAGTTGTTACCTCCACTACTCCGTTGATCATGACTAGCCCATATATGACATCCTCGACCACGGCTACTCTGCCTCTTGTTTGGCTACGTCAACATCGGCACAAATAGCTACCGTCTCCATGAGCTCCTCGTTGGTTTCCACACTAGCCACAATATCCTTGACTGTTATGATTGCAGGCAATGTTATCTCATTGGTTTATTGTGACCTTTAGTTAACTTCTCTCTAGTCTCACCTATTAGGCGGCTCTGTTTTGACTACGGGGTGATGCTACAGTATATTGGGATATCTTCGGACCGTATAATCTTGACTCTTCTTATCTTTGAGGAGGCTTCTTGTCCCCTAAGCAATGTATTTCTATATGATCCACCCAGAGGGTCATTAATACAATCAATCTAATTCTACCAATTTTATTCCTCATACATAAAGCTTATAGTATCTCGAACTATGTGTGTCTGAGATAAAATTGGTAAATTCGTAGAGTACTTTGGGGTATTTATTTTGTAAGATGTACAGGTAACCTAGATGAATATTTAAGATTTTTTTATCCTTTTTATGTTCTTCTAATAATAACTAAGGTGATATTATTTATTATAATAGCGAAGATGGTTAATTTTGGTCGGATTCGCTTTACTTTTTATGATAGCAAAGGTGGATAGTTTAGATGAAATTTTAGGGGACATTTTTCATATCAGTGGACATAGGCAATTTATAAAATCTCTAAAGGGGCCTCTAATCAGCCGTTATAGGCAGGTAGTCCTAGTTTCAACGCAAATCCATTGGGATGGCCCCCAGTAGTCAGTAGAAGAAATTATGGGCAAAATTAGTGTCTACTCCACAAATCTCAGTCCAAACTTGTCTTACTTTTGTTTGCAAATTACATATTAATAAGACACATATACATACCTACAAACACGTATGTATACTCATCTCTATGATTATACACACGCAATCCTACTCCTGTAAGCATCTTCGAATGACTAAGGGTCTACTTGGATGCTACCTTGGAAAATATGCCAGGCGCAGGCAGGGACTCTCATGCTTTTGATTTCCTCATCCTATGGCCAAGATTGCTACTTGGTTCCTCATCAGCTACCTGACATGCATCATCCAAACATGCACTAAGCTCAGACCTCAAAGTTGACGAAGTCATATACCTTGTAATATAACGCTGTATCAACAAATCCAGAATAATACGTGTATAAGTGAGCAGGGTTCATCACACAAGAACCTAACCAGTTCCACGTCCATTTCACCCAAAATCTCTTGCTTGAACTTGCAAGATAAATGTTTCTACAAGTAGGTACCTGTTTACTAGCTTATTAGACCCATATGACGTTGTTTAATTGAAGTTTACTATTTGTTTTTACAAAAAGTAAGGTGGTTGCTGACTTTGCAATTAGTTCAACTTTGCTGGTTTTTTTTGTCCCGCAGTTTTAATTCAAAATAAGTATGTTTTCTAGTTCACGTAGGAAAAACAAAAATAGAATTCGATGATTTTTGGTCAAAATATTGAACCCTTGGCTAGCTCTGAACCTTCACTACTGGAAGAAGTACAATTTGCAGATCACAATACCACTACCAGGCAAAACCCGAGCGCCCCAAAGCAGGAAGTTATGCAGCATGCAGCCACGTATGCATCTCTCCAATTCTGCATGGATCGGACCACTACCTCTAAACCCTGAAAAATCAAGTGCGACCGCGACAGTGTCGGGGAAAATATGAGCAAATCGGCGTCATCATTAAATTTTCTTTTCTAGCTCATCGAGTTGTTACGCAAATTATCATTCGCCAAGCGTTTCTCTCGAGTTTCAGCTATACCTTTTCTACACCATGCAATTCTATTTGTGTCAACAATGAGCAGCACGAGTATCTATTGTTGATGGATACCGGGCGAACTGGCGATATCTTGTTCCCTGGCGAATTGACTGTCCCAAAAAAAAGGGGCCAGCTCACCAGGAAGATACCGGGCCGGGGTTCAATTGATAATTCAGCGTCCATAGCTTTCAAAAGAAAAAAAAATCACACGGTAATGTTGGGCGATGGATCGACTACGCAAGCCTACTGCAGGGACAGTAGAACTGTAGAAAAATGTTACTACTAGTTTCGTGTGCCAACTGCCAACGTGAGCGCGTGCCTAGCTGTTGCCCCAATCCCCAAGGTAAGATTAAGAATGTTGGATGAAGCAATAAGCAACAATGATCAAATGTTTTCTACTTGAGTTGTGAGGTTGCAAGCATAGTGAACGGTGTTTCATGGTCATCTGCAGTCTCCGGACATGAATTAGAAGGACAACTCAAATCAGACTCGTATCCATCCGGTGGCAGCCAGTACAAGGTAACGGTGTCCAGTGCCCCACGGCCACGGGTCCTCACACCTTAGTTTGTCTGATGCCCCCAATCATTCATTTCTAGCCTCTGCTTAGGGTCACTGGATCAGATTTCTTTGTAGGGTCGAAAGAAGGAAGAAGGGTACAGTACACTCCATTCACGCTACAGTACTGAATGCTTTGGCATGGTCGTCCTGTCAGACCAGCCGTGTGTCTCTGTTCCATTTGCCCAGCCGTGTGTCTGCAGTCAACTCCAGCTCCAATTATTGAACGCTTTGGCATGATCATCCAGTCATACTGCAGGCTGCGTGTGTCACAGCGTCACACACGGCTAAGGGCAGTCCCAATTATGTATTAATGGTAGTTTCTATTCTTATTAATTACCCTAGCAACTAAGCAAATTGCTGATGTGGCGGTAGATTTATTAGGGAGAGAGAAGCGAAATCAGAGAAACCGTTTCTTGAGGAGGAAACGACGTCGACGCGATTGCCAATGCGTGAAGAAACGATGTAATCTGCGTTGGGGAGAAACCGTTCTTCGCTCGGATCAATTGCTCCAAGCTGCGCCCTCAACGCTTCGTCCTGGCTTTGCCGCGCGGCCACGACCACAGAACTCGCACATGCCCACCGGCGCCGCTGCCCACAGAGTTTTCGGCCTCCGCGCCATGGCTCGTCGCGGTAGATGCGGGCCTTATGTAAGGCCGAACGCAGCTGTTCCTCCGATATGCGGACGGCCCAGCAAAGCCGTCCAGGCAGGTGTACTGGTCGATCAGGGAGGAGCAGTTGGACACGGCCGCCGCCGCACGCAGACCACGGTCGAGATCACGTCGGCGTCGGTGACGGCGTCTTCTTGGGCGCGTACGGCCGGCTGTGCGACGATTGCCGCTTTTGTGGAGGTGTTGGTTCAGGCGTGGGCGGAGCAGGTTACGCTGTCGTTCAGAATTTCATAGTAGATCGATGGATAGTGCAGATGCTGGACACTCAACTCACATGGCCGGTAGATCGATTGATAGTGCAGGTGCTGGACGTCTCCATGGACGCCGTCATCAAGGTGAGCGAGGTCGGGCTTCGTTATCGCTTGGCACTGTAACTTTGAATGCCTCCCAATTGCCATGAGAACATGCATGCACCAGCCAGCAAGAATACACGATGCACGGCCCTACTACAGCTACTGTGGAAACCAGACGAAAATAGTCGCCTTTCTTTGGAAGCGTATAAACCTGCAATTTGCCTGGGCAGGAGATGGTGCATTCTTCCTATATAACTGATCGACCAATTTTGTTGTTTCTTTGCCATCGTGTGTTCTCACAACATGTTAACTACAAAAATATTTGCCATAGTTGATCTACCTGTTTTTGGTGCTGCATTTAAGTTAAGCGTTGTACTTAAATTTTTATAGAAACTATTGGTCGGAAACAAGTGGTTTGTTGGTGCGACATCCTATATTATAGAAACCACTTGATTTTTTTCATTGGGACTGCCCTAATCCCTGCGGTCATGCTTTTCGGCTGATGCATGAATGTTCTTCCAAACCGTGTGAGCCTTGCGTGTGCTCTCTCTTTCCGTGTCCCGTTTATTGCAGCCCGCTTCATCACTGCACGTTACTGTGCTGTTATTATATCTTGTTGATGGTTGATGGAGTATCCCATGTTGAATACTGGACTTGCATTTGAACTCTAAAAAAACTAGACTTGCATCATTTGGTAGAACAGTACTGTAACAATCATACGTTTGAGCATGGATAACTCGCACACAAATCGCAAAAAGAAAAATCAAGAACCACAAGGAGGCCGATTGATTTGATCAGAGAGAAACGAAGGCTAAAGTAGAAGCTTATGTAGGCCTTTTGGGCATAATGGCCTGAAATTTAATTCTGCGGAGAGTCTAATGGGCTGAAAGCGTGGCCTTTCGGGCCAAACGTGATGGGCCTTAGGAGAGTGCCAAGAAATACAATCTTCCTAATCAAACAAAGAAGGGTGTTGCTAAAAAAAAGTAGAAATCTTTTTTTTTTCATATAAGTTACCACCCCGCGAATTGTTTCATGAGGTTGCTTGTGCAACGTCACCTAAAGTTGTAACCAACTCCATACAAATTAGTAGCGGGTATATTGGTCCTATTTTACAAAGTTTAGACTATGTTTGGATCCATGCGATTATTAGTTAGTTGACTAGATTTTAGCCACAATAATGATTCCAACAGGTGGGCTAATGAGTAGACAAATCTTTACCTTAACTCCTAACAAATTTTTAGGTCACTAGTTGGCAAAACCCAACTAATTAAGACCAATAGGGGCAATCGATCTGAAAAGTCAAAAATAACCCTCCCTAACAAGGGCATAACTTTTTTTTTTTTGACTACAAAGGCGTAGCTTTTTTTTTCCGACTACAAAGGCATAGCTATAGGAGGCAAGGAGTACAAAGGCATTGGCATGAAAATTAAAAGAACAGTATAATTCATTATTCCTTGGAACCAAATGCCACATGAATAATTTTAGCTAGCCAACTAGCAACTAGTTTTAGTCTTCGTTGACTAACAACTAGTCCGATCCTAATCCTAGTCTGACACTTTTTTCTCTAGTCGCGCATACAAGCGGCTTTGTAAACAAGTTGGCATAAAATAAGTCGAGTTTTTGCCTCCATTGCTGGCGATCTTGCAGAAGTTGATGATGACCGGAATTGAAGGTGGAGGCTCATCCAAAAGGGTGTGGCCACAGTCGAGCATAGGTGCTGACGATGGACGGACTTAATTAACACTTAGTCCCACCATCCCATCTTATCTATCGTTCTAGCGACAGTAATATGTCCCGAATTAACTGTCATCTAGGGTACATAAAATAAGTCGAGTTTTTGCCTCCATTGCTGGCGAATCTTGCAGAAGTTGATGATGACCGGAATTGAAGGTGGAGGCTCACCCAAAAGGGTGTGGCCACAGTCGAGCATAGGTGCTGACGATGGACGGACTTAATTAACACTTAGTCCCACCGTCCCATCTTATCTGTCGTTCTAGCGACAGTAATATGTCCCGAATTAACTGTCATCTAGGATACTGTAGATGGACATCACACCCATGTCTAGCCCTATAGCCTTCTCGTCACCTGGTCAAGGATCCCACTTGCCCCAATTCTCATCCACTCGTTCATCCAGGAGCTCGTGTTATTTATTGTTTTGCTGTTGAAACAGGGCGGTAGAGAAGAGTGGTCGACGTCATCTGTACTGTTTTCATAGGAACATCCTGATCTTTTAACTCTTGCCTTGGTCTTCGCGCATGAATCCCAGTAACAGATAATACGGGATGGAAGGAGTATGTCTTTGGGGTTGCTGGCAGGTTTTGTCGACGAATGGATGCTAGGTGGGATAGCTCCTTACTCTTATTTTTGCTCCTATTTTTTTTCTCACTTCTTTCTTCTTCCTATTTCTTTTTCCACAAAGAGGGAGGAGGGACCTAGTGAACTCCTAATGGTCCTTCGACTAGGTAGTGAGTAATTAGCCTTTGTAAACCAAAAATCCCCAAAGCCTAGGTGCTCGTGCATATAACCAACTTTTATGTGTTACCTTCTTTTATTTAGGGAAACATTTTTATTATTATTAATCAAGCCCCGGGCAACCGGATCTTTTAAAAGAAAATATAATAGCATTTTTCTTAAAAATATGAGCCATGATCTATGAAATAAAAAACTGTTATATACTGGGAAAGAAAGAAGAACCCAGAACAACTGCCACCAAATCTTTTTGTCCAAATTGCGTGCACATACATAGCTGACGTGTGTAACGCATGCAAGCAGTTCATTGGACTCATCCGAAATGAAGGGAGGAGGAGAGGGATGAAATGAGGACGGGTGGCGCCTTATTATTTCTGTCCCGGCAAGATCCTGAGCTGAGATGACGCACCACCCCTGTCATCCTAAATCAAGCACTCGCTTGACCAAGTCTATGCGGCGCAGAGCCCGCCCGCGCCCTATGCTTGCTCCGGAGCCCTCGTTCCCTGCCGCGGCTTCTCCGTAGCCATCGCTTATTATCCCTAATGCTAGCTTCGTTGTCTATTTACTCACTTACCCGATCGGAGGAGAGAAGAGATTGGGATTGCATCGGGGGCGATCGTTCGTTCGTGCGTGCGTGCAGCCACAGGCGTCGGCACCATGTCTTTCACGGGCACGCAAGACAAGTGCACGGCGTGCGACAAGACCGTCCATTTCATCGACCTCCTCACGGCCGACGGCGTCACCTACCATAAGACATGCTTCAAGTGCAGCCACTGCAAAGGGATCCTCTCGGTCCGTGCGTGCATCCATAGAAAATTAAAACGATCGATCGGGTTTGTTGCATCCGATCGATCGATCTCTAGCTGCAAGACACAAAAAAACAAGAGTTTAATTTGATCTGTCGCTGATTATACATTGGCCGTCTGCAGATGTGCAGCTACTCTTCCATGGACGGTGTGCTGTACTGCAAGACCCACTTCGAGCAGCTCTTCAAGGAGACCGGGAGCTTCTCCAAGAAGTTCACGCCAGGTAATGTATTCTTCAATTGCCACAAAAAATCTGTTTTAATCTGTCGTGCCGGAAAGTAAATTATGCTGAAAACGTTGTTGTGTGATTCAGGTGGCAAATCTTCAGAGAAGGGTGAACTGGTACAGCTAGCCTCACAAAACTATTAATATCATGATTGCTTTTGGAATGTCTTTGTTTAGTATAACTGAATAAATGTTTGCAATGCAAACTGGAATCCCTTTGAATTTCGCAGGCAAGGGCCCCAAGCAAGCTATCATCTGCATTTTTTGGTACTCAGGATAAGTGTGCAGCATGCCAGAAAACAGTGTACCCGCTGGAGAAGGTACTGAAATGATGAATAGTCTTTTTCTTATTAGTACTTCTCAAGATCTAATAATACCAAATTGCCATACTTGTGGGAAAGAGTACCAATCAATAATCTCTCTTGCCCTACTAAATTCTAATGACAGCGTAATGCATGCTTACAAATTTGTCGTGTTGTTCAGTTAACTTTGGAAGGCGAGTCCTACCACAAGAGCTGCTTCAAGTGCTCACACGGGGGCTGCATCCTGACCACCTCCTCCTACGCCGCGCTCAACGGCGTCTTGTACTGCAAGATCCACTTTGGGCAGCTGTTCATGGAGAAGGGGAGCTACAACCACATGAAGAAGAAGAGCACGTCCCAGGAGGTGCTGCCGGACCTGGCCGCCGAGGAGCAACCGCCGGAACCAGCGCCACCGCAAGATGAGAAAGGAGAGGACAACTAGGAGGAGCAAGCGATGATCCATATATATCACGCAGACAAGTTTTGCGTTTGCCCTTTTTCTTTACGACGCTTCATTATTCTCTCCTCTCTCTTTTTCTTTGTTAATGTCTCTGTGAACTCGATTTGTCATCAAGCTGTAACTATAAGTGTACCAGATGCCCTCGTTACGTCTGAGGCTCATGACAATGGCAATTTTGGCATGGAGCTGTGTTAGCCTCGCGGAAAAAAATGTAACTTTGTATAAGCAGAACTACTACTTTGAATATAAGATCCTAACAATGCTACCCTTATTCCTTAGTCGTGTTTTAACTTTTAATGCTTCCCTGGCGAACTGTTTTCTATCATGGATTGAAGAATGACAGTGTAGATAAAGAAAATCACAGGGTTCTAAAGAGAACATAAGGTTCCAATTCTAATGCGGTGAAGTTGTTCTACAACATGCAGTTCAAGCTTGATGCCCCCACATTCGTTACATCACTGACACTGAGTACGTGAGTAACCCTTCAAGAGTTACAAAAACGGTGCTTGTTCTGTGCGGAAGAAGAACACGCCAGTTGGGCCTCCTTCCGGCAAAAGCGCCACCGAAACGATGCAACTAGCACCGTCTTCCGCGGTGTATTCGCCGGTGTCAAAGTTGATGTCAGTCTTGCAATAGCCAGGGTGCACGCTGTTGATGCGCAATTTGGGGAGCGCCTTCGCCAGTATCCTGGTGTAGCCATTGGTCAGAGCCTTGGACACTTTGTAGGCCAGGTACTCAGAATCGGCAGGCCATCCATGAGATTTCAGCTGACCACTCTTGTAGTCTTTCAGGAACAACTCCGACATCTCATCTAGCCTCTCTACCGTCAGATTCTCAATGTCGTTTATCTCTTGTTTAAGATCTTCGCCACTAAAATACTGGAAAACAAACAAGAAGAATTGGACAATGAAAATTGTAAACCTTCTGAGGGTTAGTGAAAAGATCGATTAATCTGTATGATTGTTCCGAACTTCAGATAGCTATATGTACCTGGAGTAGTCCGTAGTTGGATGACACGTTGATGAGCCGTCCGTCAGGGGAGGACAGAAGGATTGGGAGGAGTGCTTCGGTCACATATTTGGCGCCGAAGTAGTTTATTTTCAGGCATTCTCTTGCTTCCTCATAACTCTCCGTGGAGTGCTGCAGCAACCAGTGTAGCCTCTCCACGGCGTTCTTGCCTACGAGCTGTTTGATGCACCGGATCAAGCCTAGTTTACCACGGCTCAAGGGACCAAGAAAAGGGAAACTACAAAGCTAGAGACCACTGCTACTGCAAGTTGCAATCTTTACAGATAGATAGTAGCGTCTTTTTGGTAGAGAGGCCGTGACGCTACCGTTAAATTGTGAGCAATGATCTTCGAGAATTCAAATGACTTACCACTTCCTTAATTGATGTTTTATCAACCTCTGCACTTGGACTTGCACCTATAACCCCTGCATTATTGATCTGCACATGTATTACCGTCAGGTTTCGTTTCAAAAAAATGTACTACCGTCAGGTCAGTCCATACTTCGTAGGGTTCAGAAGATGTTGAAAAGCTACTGTGAGCTCTATGCTCTAAACAAGATGCAAGTTTTTTGGTTGAAAAGCAGCTGTAAAATGTCACTGTATTTCCACCAATCTTAAAAGACTAAAAACTAAAAGCTAAAAATAGGGTTCAAGACGCTGCGAAATTTGGCTTTCTGGTTTTTGGTAGCAGAGGCACTTCCCAGAAGTTTGAACCAAACACAGACTAAGATCATTTGTTATCGGTCTAAACCTGTAAGTTTTACACACATGTTTGACAACTGGTTTGGTGGAAAACAAAAACTTGAAGCCGCTTCTACCAGTTTGGGTAGCCGAGTAGGAGGGCAACAGGAATGGGTGCGGAAGGGAGAATAGGAGGCTAACAAATTTAGAAAGTCCAGTAGAGGGCTAGAGTTGAGTTTTTGGCCTCCGCTATCTAAATTGTGGATAAGAGGTCATCATGTCGGTGGAGATGCTTGAAGCAATGTACTTGTATGTAATTTTTCACAAGACTCAACAATAGATCGACCACACTAAATCAATTTCTAATATTTATGAAAAAAAATCTCACCAGGATATCTAGCCTGCCAAACCTCTCCTTGATAAATTCAGCCAGACGGGCAGTGTCAGTTGGATCACTGACATCCAGGCGGTGAAACTCTACGTCAGGTAGGCCGGATCCGTGAAGCATACCCACCGCCTCTGATCCTTTTCTCTCGTCCCTTGCCGTTAGGATCACCATCACATCCCTAGAGGCTAGTTGCCTGCATACTTCCAGCCCAATTCCTTTGTTCCCTCCGGTGACAACAGCAACCCTGAAATAAAACAAATTCACACAAAATTGAGACTTTGATATCGCTTCGTAATCTCGTACACACGAACAAAAATCTATTCAGCAAGAATGCCTTTTATCAGAAGGGCCAGGGCAGGTGCTTCTTTCCATCAGGAAGCCTTAGTACTGCACAGCAAGGCACGAGGGAAGACAGTGTTAATTGGACCGGGCCTTGGCAAAGGATTAGCGTCAATTCTCCAACATTCCAATGCCGATTGCCGAGTGGGAGTGGAGACATGTATTTAAAGGCTGAAATTGCAATGTCTGTTGCATTATCCTTCCAAGGCCAGCTGATTTGTTTATACGCGGATTGATGTGACCCTAGACTTGTTTATATGAAGTTTGATGTAACTCTGGCTAGAAAAGGCCAGTCGTTACTATTAGAAATACAAACAGTATGAAGCTTGATGTAACCCTGGCCAGAAAAGTCTAGACATTACTATTAGAAATACAAAGAGTCTAGAACATGATAAGTCTAAAATGTGACGAGCAAAAACTTGTCACAATTTTCTTGGCTCGTCCACGGTGTGACAGAGCCAGCACAACGGAGGGCAGGCTCCAATATTCCAATGCCGAGTGCCGCACGTACTAAGTTGATAGTCGGAGCATTATTGTTGAACTCCCTAAGGGAGACTCAGCCACTGCTGCCGCCTCGGCCCCCGTTTCTCTTGCCTCCGGTCTCTCTGCCGGTGGTGAGGAGGAGCCGGGTCTGTCGTTTCAGCAGATCTAGTATTTGATAAGTTTTTTCTCTGTTTGTTTACCTTTTTATCATAATAATTTAGGCTAGGTTTTGGTTGACAGTTTCGATGTTTTTGACCCGGCTTCTTGCTCCGTACCTAATCGCCGGTGGATGCGTTGTCATCTTCGGTGATGGCATGCTCCTGAGGTCAAGAGGATTGACTGACGTGCTCTCGGCGCCCTTTACTCCCTATAATGGTTGAGCATACTGCTTCTCTTTTATGGTCTCTATGTTCGTACAATCTTCAGTTTGTAGGAACCATGGTTCTCGGGTCTAAATTTAGTATGCTTCTATGGTCACGATGAAATTTTCTAAAGAGTAATGACGTCAGAAGTGAGAAATATGAATTATAAGTGTAACAGAACCGACCAATTTATTAGAGCACAAGCACATAATCCGC
>CM041640.1:21150138-21237286 GCA_023333625.1 Bothriochloa decipiens | reverse complement strand
GTGGTTGTCGGGCGCGAGCGCGATGGCGGCGCTGAAGTGCTGGACAGCCTCCTCGAAGCGGCCGGCCGCGAACGCCGCGTTGCCCTTCGCCTTCGCCTCGTCCGCCATCGCGGCGGCGGCTTGGTGCTGAATGCTGATTGGCGTGCGGTCGGCGAGGTGGACCGATCGAGATCGTCGGATTTGTATCGGCTGGCAGTGCGCGTTTCGGGCCTTTTTGGAGAAATCGTCGAGGAGGGGGGAAGTATTAAGAGGAGACAGGAGGCGCGAGTTCTAGTTCCGTCCGGTCTCCACGATTCTGGAAGGTTCCGACAGGAGAAAACGAGAAGTCACCAGACGCCCTCGTGTGAAAATGTCAGAAATTTCGCCCGAATCCTACACGAATTTGACAAGATTCAATTCAAATTCGTCACAGATAAAACGTAGAAACAAAGGACTTTTCTCGCGTTTGAATCAGACTCATAAAAGTATGTAGGGTGTTTAGTTTCTCGTTTCATCTAAAAAAAATGAGTTTTGGCTCATTATTTTGCAAAAAAATAAAACTAAATACCACCTTAAATTTTTAATAAAAAGGAGCCCATTCTCTATTTTAGATTTTAGCCTCAATAGGCCAAAAAAAAAGTCCAAAAGTGGTGAAGCCTTCACCTATCTCCATTTTGTTAAAAAAAAGCCCATTCTTCATTTTGGATTTTGTCAAAAAAGAGGCCCAAAAAGTCCAAAAGTGGTGAGGCCTTCACCCATCTTCATGAAAGTTTTGGCATTTTAGATTGAACTAAACACACCTATAAAAAATTTAGCATATTGTATTTTATCAATTCAAAATATTTGGCATTTTACATTTTTAATTCCATGAAAAACTAAACACACTCTTAGTTTGTGTAATCAAACAATTCATCGCCATCTTACCCTATCTAGAAATGAATTAAACTATCAACATCTTATTTCTCACATACTAATAACTCTTACCACTAGGACACTGCACGAATTTAAGAAGTAGACGGACTCATATCGCACTATCCTATCTAGAATGGATGCGTAGATGTGTTTCCTATGGTTTTTCTTTGAAATCAAATAGGAATGGAAGTATGGTCTTTAAGGGCCTACTGTAACTCAATCCATAAAAAATAAAATTTTGTATATTTTTCCTGGTTATGGGAGAAGACACGAGCACGTCATTTGATCCAAGGACACGTGAGATGAAACCACCCCTAATAAATAATGGTCTCAAGATCTGTAGACATGATAATTCTAAAAAAGTAAGGCACATGCTCATCTGTGGTGGATTAGGTGGCCGAGGCGAAGGATTTCGTCGACTGTGTGGAAGGAGGAGGTGGGCAAAGGAGAATGACACCTAGGTCCAACTAAACTAATGTTTTAATAACAAATAATATATCTTTTCGCCTCTAACCTTCTAACCAAATAACAAATTGGAATAAAACTGTCCTAGCCCAGAAGATAGAAATATGCCCATCACATCATCTCCGTCCTATAAAACCAAACATACCCTTGGACATTGCATTTTATAAATTGGTTTTCACATCATACATAACCTATGACCTTTATATACAAGTGGAGGTAGGCAGAGACTATGCAAATTCCTCAACACCATTTAAAGCCAACGCTCGCTACAGCTTCAAGCTAAAATTTTTACCCTAACCTCACTTCGACCTTTGGTTGAGTTGAGGAAGGTATCGACTTCAATTACTTTTGTTACACCTCTCATCTACATACTCCAATACACACATGCACCCTCACATACATCACTTGCACACAAAACAAACATATAATTACACTTACTCCGTAGACGTGAAGATCGCGTCCTTAATTAGAGAGATCACCCCATGATACTGTAGATAATAAGTGTGTCGTATTCTCTTTGTAATATTCATGAAATTATTCGGAGACATATCCCATGATACAGAAAAGGCGCGCTCGGTAAACGACACTGTCGCGGCACAAACATGAGCCATCGAGTTCGCCTCTCTACAAACCCAACTAACAGAAAAATCTGAAAAAGACTTGCCAAGCTCTATGACATCATAACACAGACCACCTATATGTGATCTTGTCGACGAAGGATCCGTGAGAAGATTTGCTAGCCCCTGGCTATCCACCTCCAGGATGCACTTGTCTAGCCCCAGCTCAACCGCGAGCTCCAAACCTTCCTTTGCAGCCATGGCTTTCGCAGTGAGGGTGTCCGACACGTCGTCAAACCATCTCGCTGCTGCTGCCACTAGTTGGCCAATGTGATCGCGGATGACAACACCAGCGCGACCTGAGCATGACTCTTGATCGTAACCTGCATCAGTATTGATCTTCATCCACCCCGGTGGAGGAGTGTCCCATCTCTTGCAACGTACAGGCTAACTAGGCTTTGGTACCAGTTTCAGATCCTCTAGGTCTTGTAGTAGGTTTGAAGCAAACCTTGCCATGGTTCCCGGTTCCCATGTTTTATGCCCGTGCCGCCGGTCATTCCGACCCTTCCACAACGACCACGCTCCACAAATTAGGAGAGCGGCCGTAGCCTGGGAGCAGACGTCTGGCCGAAAAACATCTGAAGCCCAGGTCCAAGGATGTAGATAAGGTATTGACATGCCTTTCAGTTTCTTGACCTCCTTCCAGAAAAGTTTTGCAACTGGACACTCAAAGAAAATGTGATACATCGACTCCGATGGATCACCACAAACTTCACAAAAGCTTTCCCCGCGACTCCGAAGATATAGTTTGAATATCTTGACAAGAGTTACAAAGTTGGTATATAAAGTTTTTTAAGTTTCCACAAAGAATTTCAAATAAATTTGAAAATACAGTTTTCCAGCGTTTGTCCCCTTTTGATTTTAAAACCATAATTCAAAAATTTTGCATAATTTGGGAAAACTTTGTATATGAAAAAGGTTTGGATTGAAAAGTTAAACATTTCATAGTTTTTAAGATTTTCAAGTTTTATTGAAAAATCAAAAGTAATTTCAAATATTTGTTTCTAGGGTTTTATTCCCCTTTTGAATTTGAATTCATATTTCAAAATTCAGACAGAATTTGAGGATGCCAGTTAAATGAAAAGTGTAGCTCTTGAAAAGTTATGCAAATGATATTTTTGGAGATTTTCAAGTTCTTATATAAATTTTGGAGTAATTTGTAATTTCAAACGAGTGGCAATTCTGTAATTTTCTTGAACAGTATCGAGACCTATCGTCGGCCGCCATCGCCGGCTTCTCAAGCCGCGTCGTCGTCCACCGTCGCACATGCCACGGCCGCCAGCGTGCTCCTGGACGCGCAAAGCTTCGCCATCGTCGTGTCGCTCGTCCATGCCTCGCCCCTGTCTTATAAATAGGTCGGCCGCCGCCACTTCCCTTCTTCTTTTCCCCCTGCCGCCGCCGCCGATGACCTTACTCCGCCGCCCAAATTAGCCACCGTCACTTCATCTCTGCCCGCTTCGTCTTGCCAGAAGCTCCGCCACATCCTTGCGCTTCGATTGAGCTAGCTCGTGCTCACTCTCCCCGCCCGAGCCGTCCGCACGACGTCGTCTTCCTCGCGACCGGTCGCCGAGCCGCCGTGAGCTTCCCCGCCGTCCACCGTCGCCAAGGTGGAAAACATATTACCTTTAACCCTCTCATCATGTTCTTCGTGCTTCGTTGCCTCTTATGCGCATCTTGGTCGGACTGATGGTGCACAGGAAGCGCCGGAACACCGTCCTTGCCACCGGAGCGCCGCCGCCGCCATCAGCGCCGCCGTCTACAGCTCGACTCAGCCACTCCGAACCTTCATCAACGTGCGCATCGTGCTCGTGGTGAGCTCCTGCATCTGTTGGTGCCTTCAATTTCTTCTATACCGCACCGTAGACGCCGGTCACCGTGGCTCGCCGTCGGCGTGACCTTGCCGCTCCGCCGCACGCGTAGCCGTCTGAGCTAGAAGCCAGGGATAGCTCCATCTTCTGGCCCAACGCATTCGAGTTGGTGTCCTGCACCTGCCCGTGCACTCGCCGTCGTCAGAAATCGCTCCGGTGAGCTTTGCCGCCGCGCCCGAGCTCCGCCGCGCCGCCATGGCCGCCGGTGTGGGTGCCGCCGTCGTCCCGCCGCTCCATTAGCTAGCCCAGGAGCTTTGTCTTGTTGTGCTGAGCCTGTAGGACCAAACCTCATCGCCGAAGACCTCGCCGTCGGTGAGCAATCGCCGGTCAAAACTCGGCCGCCGTCGGTCAACGTCGGGAGGATTTTCCTTTTTCCTTTCTCTTTTTTCAGAAAATGTTTTAAATGCTATTTTCTTTAGAAAATCATAGTAATTCAAATATAGCTCCAAAAGTAATTCTGAAATTTGTTTTGCCATCTAATTAGACCAAGAGCTTTTCAAAATAAAATTTTGAGCTTAATTAGACAATTTTAATTTTTATGCCTTTATTTTATGCTTTTAAATAATTAATTAATCCCGTTTAATTAAGTTAATCATTATAGGAATTGTTTGACTTTGGGATTGATTGATGACCTTGGGTCATTAACCCTAATGACCTTTGGCACTTTAATTAATTGTTTGCGCTTACCTGGATCATGTCATTAGGGCTTAATTAACGTTATTTCATGTGTTTAATAACTTTCGTAAATAATGTAGTTAACCCTAATGAACTTAGTAAGTATGTTTTGGTTGGCTTGCAACTTTATCGTGAAGAAAAGTTGTACTCAAGCCTTTAATTTGGTTGTGCATCCATCGAGCATCATGTTTACTATTCAATCATGTTGAAGCATATCATTGTATCGTACAGTTTCCGATAACGGAGAGTTTAACGTTGTCGCCCCAGATTCGAAGGAAGAGCAGACTCAGGAGTTGGGAGTTGATCCGGAACTCGAGACCATCTACCCCGACCACCAAGGCAAGCCCCGGATGCATTCAAACCCTATTCTATTTTATAAAAGTTTTATTGCTTCAGTTATGATATGTTGCATTAAGTAATAGGAGTTGAGTGAAAACCCACCAACTGCATTACCTGTCTTACTTCCACATTCCTTGTTACCTGTTCTAGAAGATGCATAGTAATGCTTAGCCCTGCTTAATTAATTAAGTGTTCAGAGGTAAAAAATGAAAAAGATGAGTTTGGCTTTATCTGTTAAAATCATGATGATAGTTAATAAATTAAGTTCGGACGGCTAACTTGCATTGGGAATGGAGTCCCTCTGTAGTGTTTCTGTCTGTTGATGCCCTACGTCCCGTGTCGATGGTGAACTGGTGATATCGAGAAACTAGAAAATCCACATGCATGAAGTGGTATACGGTGGGCTAGAGTCCCCATGTATATCATGGAGTGACTCATAGTGGGCCAGAGTCCCCACATATGTCATAGTGTGTTATACTGTGGGTTTAAGATCCCATGTATATAGGTACACTGGGTCGAAGTGCTCACGTGCATCATGTGGTGATATATGGCTGCGGTTGTTATCCCGGTATATCGGTTCACCTGCTATGCTTAGGAGTTAGAGTCTCCTGCATATCAGTAACCTAGGTCCCAGCTGGGTATGAAAATGGATTCGAATCGCCATTGCTTCTCGAAGAAGAAGACTCGATCGGTGTTCATCATCGTAGTAACAACTTGAATAATGAGTAAGGTTAAGAAGAAAGTTGGTTGGTAATTTTGATCTTGAGCAAGACCGCTTTTCTTTCTTTCAAGTTTTTCTGCAAAATTTCTTATCTCCTGCAAGCCTTACCTTGTCCCTCTAGCCTGCATTTTCTGAGTCTTCACCCCTCTTTTTCGTCGGGTCAGTCTTGTTGAGTACTTTTGTACTCAGGGTTTGTTGAACCTTTGTTGCAGGTGAGCCTCATGAGCAGGAATGCTTCGCATCCTGCTGCATGACAGTCATCGAGGAAAGTGACGACGAATAGGATATCTCGCTCTTGGGCAGAGCATATAATCAAGGTTGATGTAATAAGTTATATTGTATTCCGCTGCTACTATGGTTTGTAATAATTCAACTTATGAACTGTAAGTTGAAACTAAACAGTTTGTAAATTTATGTTAATGTAATCCTTCCACTCTTTTACTCCGATGTATATTATTTGTATAAAACTGTTGTAATACTACAATGTCTCTTTGTAATGATTGATCATGCTCGGAGAATCGTGGATGATTCGGGATTTACCCGACAGACCTTTTAAGTTTTATGGAACACATTCATGGTTATTTGGAGTCTGTTTAGACAATAATCATGCGTGTGGGCCATAGGATTTAGGGGGTTCTGCCACAGCTGGTATCAGAGCCGGATCCTTATTAAAAAGAGTTGTTGTAGTATTTCTTTGTGAAAACTTCAAAAGTTTTTGAGTCAAATAATTTTAACTTGACTATTTTGAGTCCAAATTGCTTATTCCTTACCTATAATTCTTTCTATCAACCTTTATTCTTATTTAAAAGTGTGATGGTGGAATAACATATTATATTACCCTATGTTATAAAAGTTATTTATATACATGTATTGCTTAAAAACCTTATATGATTAGATCGTAAGTTTATTCATGCATCATGTTTAATTAACTTGTTTAATTACTTTCCCTTTTAAAGTGGTTTGGGTTAAGTAGTATCAATCCTTTTCATGCTAACCTTCAGAATCCTACCTATCTATCCTTATTCTTTATGACATACCTTTCTTCAGGATGGCCCTTACCAAGCAAACTCCTCGTAAGAGTACTGCACTGAAGGGGGTACCTCGACATCAACTAGCCCCCAGATAAGAGATTGGTGAAAGCAGTAACAATCCCAATCCAGATCCGCAAGCTGAAATGGCAAGACTTAGGGCTGAGTTGGAGAGGGCTGAAGTCGATAGGATTGAAGAGGCCGCTGAGATTACTCAGTTAAGACGATCTCGGAGGTATATGAAGCATCAAAGGAATGATGCTTGGGCACGAGAAGATGCAGCGAATGGTCGTGTGCAAGAACTTGAGGATTACATGGAAGAGTTGGAGGAGTATGCTGAGGAAGTTGATGATGAGTGTGTGAGACTGAATAACATGTTGGATCCTGAATATCAATGATAGGCAGCCCAAGATGATCTTGGTCTTGTGACGGGTCAAGATGAGGAAGAGGAAGACCTTGAAGAAATAGAGTCCGTTGATGATGATGTCATCAATGAGGAAGGAGAAAATCAAATGGGTGTAGCAAATAAAAATGAAGAGGATCTTGTCGAAGAAGAAGATCCAGGGATAGTGGAGGAAGAAGATCCTGAAGAGGAAGAGGATCCCGAAGGGAAGGAATTAATTCCAGTGGAAGATAGTGATGAAGAGGAGTAAAGAGTTTGGAAAGTGTGATGTGTAATATATCTTTTTCCTGCTTTCTAAAACCTAATAGGTGTGGGAAGTCTTGCCGGAGTACAGACGGTTGTAACAAAAATAATGTATTATAAGTGCGTTGCACCTATAATATCTTATTATGAAATCCAATAAGGTTTTGTGAGTAAAGTATAGTTTGTTTATCAACAGATGCCTGCTCACACTCGATCCCGTGATGTTGCCAGTCCATCTCATGATGGAGGTGATGTCCCAAATCCTCCACCAGTCCGCCAACTCTGGCCGATGCAGTTGCGGCCTTAGTCAATGCAACCACCATGATGGCCCAGAATCAGAACCAAAATACACATCAGGGGAATCGTGGTTGGAATAATAGAAATGATACCACCTATGTGGATTTTACCGACACACGTCCTCCTGTTTTCACCAGAGTGGATGAACCAATGGAGACAGATGATTGGCTCCGTACTATGGAGCAAAAGTTTGGACTAATTGAGTGTACCGAATACCAGAAGCCTATGTTTGCAGCTCAACTGTTGAGAGGCACTGCAGGAGCCTGGTGGGTTAATTTTGTCACTGCTCAGCCTGAAGGTCACCGTATTACTTGGGCTGAGTTTCGTGAAGCTTTTCATGCACATTTTATTCCTGAGGGAATTATGACTATAAAACTTAAAGAGTTTCTTTCTCTGCGACAAGGCGATATGTCAGTAATGCAGTACTTTGGTAAATTCAATCACTTGTCCCAATATGCTTCTGAACATGTTAGTACTGACCGTAAGAAGAAGGAGTGTTTCCTCAGGGGTCTAAATAGTAAGATTCAGAGAATGATGACTGGGAACCCAAATGCTACCTTCCATAAGACGGTAAATATTGCTATATCTTATGAAGAAAAGAACCGTCAACACATGGAAGCTAAGAAGAAGAAAACTTGGATGTCAGGATTTTCTGGTGGAAATCAAAAGCGCCGGAAAATAATTTATCATCCCCAAAACCATTTCCGTCCTTCTTATCGTCCACCACAATACCAAGCCCAGCAACAGACAATTGTCCGTCCTGCTGCTACTCTTCCTTATCCACGACAGCCGAATGCCCCTGGTATTCGTAACCCTACTTCTCAGCCACAAAGTTACCCATGTTACAATTGTGGGAAGACTGGTCATTTTGCAAGATACTGCCCGTATCCAAGGCAGTATAATTCCTATGTTCCCAGGGCTTTTGCACCACAACCGCAACCACAGAATCAGAATAAGACAGAAAATCAGAAGGTGCAGAATAATAAGAATGAGAAGAAGGTTGGTAAGGTGTTCTACACTCAAGTTGGAGAAATTTCAGAAGGAGAACCGATTATGATGGGTACGTCCCCTGTTTCTGATCATCCTGCAATTCTGCTTTTCGATTCTGGTAAATTATGGTTTTAAAATCAAAAGGGGACAAACGCTGGAAAACTGTATTTTTAAATTTATTTGAAATTCTTTGTGGAAACTTGAAAAACTTTATATACCAACTTTGTAGCTCTTGTCAATATATACAAACTATATTTTTAGAGTATCCCCAAATTCCTTATAGATTTTGAATTACAGAAAAGGAGATAAAATTAGGTTTTGAAATAAAGGGTTTTTGAAACCAAACTCAAACTCGATTTAGTTTCTAATTTAATTGGTTGGTTATTAGTGATTACATACATCATCCAAGGACATTTTTAGGTCAATGACCTAATAACACCCTTGGTTGACCAAGTTGACTTTTGAAAAACCTTTTATAGCTTTCCAATTTTAAATTTAAATTTGAATTGCAAGGCTTGGGAATAGGCTTTGAAACCCAAATTCAACTTCAAATATAGAAATCATTTTTAGGGTTGGACTTAAATTTATACACTATGCTTGACACTAGTGTAAACACGGTTTACACCTCAAGTACATAGAATATAAATCAAGCATTTGAGATGACATTAAAAATAGGGGTTTATTATTTCATGTGACAACACATTCCAGAAACACAATCAACCTATGAAATATAAACTTGTTTTAGTTAATGCACATCAAGGTTGACCTAATCATGAATGCTTTGCAGTGCATATGATGACATGGCAGGTTTTAGCTAATATAACACCAGAGGTGTTACACAAGGGCACTAGATCCCTCTCCTAATGGAATGTTGAGATCAGGTGTATGTGCCACCCTAGACGGTACCTTGGACTTCCTCTTCCTAGGGCCCTTCTACTCATCCGTCTTCATCGCTTGAAAAGCAAGCTGTTTGCTAGCAACAAGGCCCTTTCCCATGGTCGCCTGAACGTCCCCTGAATTCTGCTTAAGGGGGGACTGAATTTCTGGCTCCTCCGAATCCCCAACTTGGCTCTCCGAGTAGCGCGACCCATCACTAGATCGCGAGCCCTTGCTCGCCGATCTGGTAGGTTGCCCCGACATCTTAAAATCGGAAGAGGAGCCGCTACCGAAAGATTCAGCAACAACAACTGTGAAGGATTGAATACTACGCTTTTTCTCCTCAGGGGCACATAGGTTTACGTCGTACGGCAATTTGTCGTCATCATTACGAGCAGTCGGTGTTGGACACTCCACATCTGAATGCCCAATCAATCCACAGTGAAAGCAAATATAGGGAACTTCTCATATTGAGCCGGAAACCAACGCGATCCTTCATTCTTATTGATACGCATAAGAACCCCACGTCTCACCGGTTTTGCAATCTCAATGGCCACCCGTGCCCGCAAGAAAGCACCACTTGCCTTCCCATCCGCATCCACGTCCATTTGAACAACCTTTCCAATCAAATCCATGGCCCGAGAGCCCCTTGCACGATTCATCCATCCAAGTGGAAGATTTAGGAGGCGGACCCATAATTCCATACGATCAAATTTGATGTCCGCCGCACTAAGCTTCTCATCGTATTCCTGTAGCAGCATCGAGTACTTACCAACCATCCATGGTGATCCGGCAAGCACCCTGTCCATGTCACGAGCACTGCCGGATTCAGCCACGAACATGTGGTCTTCCTTGACGCCGATCGCCCGGATTTTGAGACCGACCGAATTACCCCACGCCGGCTTCATGGCCGATCGCACAGTGTCAACATGCACCGGCACCGGCGACAGCACTTTCCCAACCAAGGCCCATTCCACGGGGACCATGGAATCTGGCTCCTCATCATCACTGAAATCCAGGATCGCAACCTCCTCCTCTGTCAGCCTAAGCTTTTGGAGCAAGTCCGATACATTAGGGTTTGGTGTCTCGTCCCCGTCCTCCGATCTACCACTCCCAGCCGACGCCATGAACGGCAGCTCGGATGGCACATCATGGTAGCCTGCACTGTCAGAAATGGCACAACCACACAACAGATCAATTCCCGACCTAGGGGTTCCTAAGCGGCAAAATCCTAATGAAATTTGTGAACAGCGGCGCCTGGACGGCTAACCGACATTTTGCGGAGGCCGGCGTCACTCTGCGATGGTGACGACGGGACGAGGACGCCGTGGCCCCGTGGCCGGCGGCGTAAGCGGATCAGGATCATCGGCGGCGGTGATCTAGATTGGGGTCGGGAACGAAGTCGGCCTCCTGGTCGCAATCGCCACTCTGCAATTCACGGGAGCGGTTTCCATCCTCAAGATAGTATTGTACGACTCTACCAATCATAGTTTTCTTATAATTCCCGATTGGCGTCAAGTTTGATTTTTAAGTGGCACACCCTGCTTCGAAATCTCGTCGCCGTCGATTGAGGCAAACCGTGCTCAATCTCATTTCAGTACGCGTGAAGCAATCACGTCATCTCTCCTCCTTGCCTGCCGGCAACGTCCAACACCCTCTTTCGCACAAACAGAACAAACGCATGCCCCGGACCCCGGTTCGCTCGAGAAGAGACGGAAACGTTCCACGATTTCCTGCTGCGATTCCAGACTACGATGATCAGAAACAGTCGGTTTCTTTGCGTCTCCCCCTCCTCTCTCTTTCGTCGCGATAGACAAAAACAGATCACGCGGGTCACTGTCACCTCTTCGCTTTGTTAGCTCAAGAAATCCCAGTTGACGACGTCCGGACGCGCGCATTTTCATGAGCCCAAGGATCGGAATCTTATCCGGTGCCCCACTCACGCGACGGACTCGTGTTTCCACTTTCCAGGCTTCCAGGCGGCTCTGCTGCCTGCCTGCGTCCGACGTGAAGGCGTGAACGGCAGCTCGGGCTCGGCGCAGGCCCCGCCCGCGCCGGCATCACGCCGCGGCCACCGCGCGGGCCATGCGGCGTTGCTGCCACACGACACGTCACCTCGGGTAGTAGTATTTTAAAGGAAGGCGCCCCGGGACGCCGTCACTACTGACCCCCACTCTCTCGCACTCGCAGCTACCCGCGTGCTCTCTCTGTCTGACGCGCCGCCCTCAAGATCGACGATGGCAGCAGCAGCGGCTGCGGCGCGGCTGTGCGGACTCCTCCTCTCGCTCCTGGCCGTCGCCGCCGCTGCGTCGGCAGCGGGGGATGGGTGGGAGCCGCTGATACGGATGCCGACGGAGAAGGCGGGTGACGCTGCTGCGGCTTCTGATGCTGCTCCGGCGGTTGAAGAGGAGGACGGTGGAGTGGGGACGAGGTGGGCCGTGCTCGTCGCCGGCTCCTCCGGCTACGGGAACTACCGGCACCAGGTGAGCCGAGCGGGGACTCGATTTGAAGCGTGGGATGGATCTAATTTCCCCTCCTGCGCGTGCCTGTTGGTTAGCTTGATAGTGTTGCGACTTCGCGATTGATTCGGAGCGTTTCGAGTTTCGACGCTTCGAATTTGTGGGGGTTCAGAGCTGATCTGCACTTGAGCGCTTCCGGTTGCTATCTGAGTTTGAAATTGAATGTGTACGCACGGTTTACCCGTGAGATATTGGTATGGAAGGACCGGGCTGCCCGATCCCTAGTTGCTTTGCTTCGTTACTAAGGTCCACACATGATTGTGATTCAGCTGTTTCGGGTGGTTGCTATCGAGGTGGATAATTTTATGTGCGAGACATGCTTCATTGGAGACAGGAATTTTGTTTGACTGAATATCTGCTAGGAATGTGGGGACTATTCTGGGTTTATAGTTTTTCTTATATTATGCCTGGATTCTAATGGTTGAACGTGCCACACACAGAAAAATATTCTGTCGTGTTCGTTTGCTACGAAATTTGTTGTATGAAATCATTATGATGCTTACTTAGGGCATAATGGTACACTTGATGCTTGGCAGGCCGATGTGTGCCATGCGTACCAGATACTGCGGAAGGGAGGAGTGAAGGAGGAGAACATTGTGGTGTTCATGTATGATGATATTGCCCATAACATCCTGAACCCGAGGCCTGGGGTTATCATCAACCATCCTAAAGGCGAAAATGTTTATAAGGGCGTTCCAAAGGTAATACTTGATGTTAATCTCAGTTTTGCACAAGTGCATGAGTAGCCTACCCTCAAAATCAGAATATGATTGTGTTTTGTGATCTCATATGGATTGCCAGCTCCTACTGCTCATGTTTTGCACCAGGTTGATCAAGTTCACATTCGTTGCAGGATTACACAGGTGCTCAGGTCACTACTGAAAACTTCTTCGCTGTCCTCTTGGGCAATAAAAGTGCTATCACTGGAGGGAGTAAGAAGGTGATAGACAGCAAACCTAATGACCGCATCTTCATCTATTACTCAGATCATGGGGGTCCTGGAGTTCTTGGTGCGTATTTCAGACTCACTGTGTAAGGGATGTTGCTCAATTGATTTTTTTTGTATGGGACTTAGTGCTTAACTAAGCAATTTTTCTAGGTATGCCAAACATGCCATATCTGTATGCTGGCGATTTCATCAAGGTTTTGAAAAAGAAGCATGCTTCCAATAGCTACTCAAAAATGGTATAGATTCTTCATTTTCTTTTCTCCTCTAGAAAAGTCCATCGGGAATTGATATACTTTCCACTGAATGTCAGGTTATATATGTTGAAGCATGTGAAAGTGGAAGTATCTTCGAGGGATTAATGCCTGAAGATCTAAATATTTATGTCACAACAGCCTCAAATCCAGTTGAAAATAGTTGGGGAACATACTGCCCTGGGATGGAACCATCACCCCCTCCTGAGTACATTACCTGTTTAGGTGATTTGTACAGTGTTTCCTGGATGGAAGACAGGTAAGACCATAAAACTCATTTGAGATCCATTGCTGTGCGACATTATATTATGTTAGATCAAGATAAATTCTAGCTTTTTTACACTTCTGGAAGGTATATCTATTGGACGGAGCCTACATATTTGATATGTTGTTTTGCTATTTTTAGTTATGTAGTAAAATTCCAGTTATACTAGGTATTTTTATGCTTGGATTATTATTGTGTTTTTAACGCCTTTTAGTCATGATTGGTTCATTCTAAACAGAGAAACTATGCATCAACACTGATATTTGAAACCTGTTCATGAATTCTTTTTTAAAATTGTACATACATGTCATGTGACATGTCTTCGTATTGCGTTAAAGAAACGCTAGTCCGTCCAATGTCCAACCTTCTCTAATTTTTGACTACCTTTATATGAAAATATATTAACATCTACAATACCAAGTAAGTGCAATATCAAGACATTTTTCGTGGGGGATTTTGTGGAACTCATTTGATGTTGTACATGTCTATTTTTCTATAAAATAAACTTGATTAAAGTTAGAGAATTTGACTTAGGACAAAATGAAAACATTTTACATTTTGGAACACAAGTAGTACACAAGAAGGCATATGCGGTTGTTATTTAGCATAATGATCATCCACTTTACTAGTAGTATTTAAGGTATTCACAGATCACAGTGTTCAGTCCTAAGTGGTTGGTTACATGT
Source organism: Bothriochloa decipiens (assembly GCA_023333625.1). Classification (NCBI taxonomy): domain Eukaryota; kingdom Viridiplantae; phylum Streptophyta; class Magnoliopsida; order Poales; family Poaceae; genus Bothriochloa; species Bothriochloa decipiens. Next base: position 21,223,203 of record CM041640.1, on the reverse strand, counting down.
AAAAACAATAGATAATTGAAAAGGTTGGGGCAGTTGATTGTTGAGCAACCAGAGGACTGTTAACAAGTAAATGCATAGTGCTTTTATGCTTTACTTTTCTTTCAGTCAATATGACCTGAATATACAAGCTTGGTAGCAAGTACTTATGACTGTTACACCTACTAAGCCTGCTCTTTTGAACTTATTTGATTCTAATGGCAGTCAAGCCCACAACCTAAAGAAGGAAACCATCAAGGATCAGTATGAAGTGGTTAGTCTCAAGCACACTTCCTCCATGTTGTTTAATAGCGGGTAGTCACCTTCTTTGTTATGAAGGTGGAAACAAGAACTTTATAAAACCAAATAATTTATTGGGCAGGTCAAAACAAGAACCTCAAACTCAAATAATTACAAAGAGGGTTCTCATGTTATGGAGTATGGTGATAAGACCTTCAAGGATGAGAAGCTTTTCCTTTATCAAGGTTTTGATCCTGCTAATGCCAACAAGGCGAACATGTTGCTTTGGCCCGGCCCAAAGGGTGCAGTCAATCAAAGAGATGCTGATCTTCTCTTCATGTGGAAGAGGGTAAGCTATTCATTCGTTCTCCCCATAATGCTTTTAACCTTTCCTCTAAAAGAACTGCAATGATGTAGACTTGAGGATTATAGAAAAAAGATGGGTGCTGTTCTGAGTAATATTCATGGAATATATCATGCAAAATAGGACCTTTGGTTGGTTGTTGTTTTCCATTCTTGTCCTCTGCTTTGTTGAATTCAAACGTGATTTGTTGTTGCGCTAGGTGAAAACATGCATAAACCAATTTTCAAATGAAATCACTGTAAATGAGTAGTTATTTGTTCTTGAAAGTTCGCTACTTGCTACATTGCTTGATATATATGGTATCATCATTACGTTGCGTTGTTACAGTAATATATTTTATTTCTTGTTGGTTATCTTCCAGAAATTCTTATCATAAAAGATCAGGTTATTTTTCTATTGTGCATGTTGTTAACAATAATACCATGGATATACTTTTGTTTTAATGATCATTAATTTCTTTTGTTGGAACACACAAATTAAGTCCATAAAGTGCTCATTTGAAAAACAAGCATAGGGGCTAGCAGCTGGCAGATTTTATACCTATGTTGTAGAGAAATTTAGATAGTAATTGACAAGACAGTTGAAGAAAGGCTTTCTGCTTGTTCCATCACTGGCTAAAAGCTGTTGTGCTTTTTCCTCCAAATTCACACCGTCACCAATTCACCATTGAAAGTTCAAATTATGTGGCTTGTTTGGTATGGCTTTAACTAAGATGGGCTTCATACTTCTTAGAGAAGATATAGGAGGAAGAACTAACTTTTTAATACAAATGTGGTCTTGGTGAGAGGCTGTTTGCGATAGCACCACGCTTGAGAGGGTTAGGGCTGGCACATTCGTCTTGATGTCAAGCTCACTCCTCTGATACCAAGCTGAAGTTTTACCAATCAGTTGTGGTAGCCAGCAGCCTCCTATTATTCTTGTTTCCTAATGTTTCAGTTCTTTCTTTCAGTATGAGCAGTTAAATGGGGACTCTGTAGAGAAGCTGAGGGCTCTCATAGAGATTAAAGAAACTGTTCAACATAGGAAGCATCTTGACAGCAGCATCGATTTCATTGGGAGGCTTGTCTTTGGATTCGAGAAAGGGCCTTGGATGCTTGAGGCTGTTAGAGCCTCGGGTCAACCATTAGTCGATGACTGGGATTGTTTGAAGAGGATGGTGAGTATACTGGTTTTCTTATTCGACTTTGACACAAGGCATGCACATGAAGTTCCTTGCTATTCAGTCAGTGTCCAGTTGAACTTATTTCATCTTGATGTCTTTTGCTAGGTGCGGATTTTCGAGTCCCATTGTGGCTCGCTTACTCAGTATGGCATGAAGTACATGAGGGCGTTTGCAAACATTTGCAACGGTGGTATATCTGAGGTGAAAATGAGGGAGTCAAGCATCAGCGCTTGCGGCAGCTACAACTCGGCGAGGTGGAGCCCGATGGCCCAGGGGCACCGCGCTTGATGGTAAAGTTCGATAGCAGAGCTCCCCGAGGTATGCTGCCCCCCTGTGCCTATGTGCGAGCTCGTATCGTCTGGGGACCGTGTGAAGTGTGAACCCATGATCACTTGTATATATCATCATGTGCTTATGTTCGTACCTATGTAAAGTAATGCCAAGTCTGATCTTCATCAAACTACCGAAATGATTAAGATCAGATGTGAATGCTGTTGCGATGAATGATCGCAAGTAGGCCATAATCAGTGGACCAAAAATGATGACCCAGATCAAGGTAGTGCTCCTCTGATAGCCCATATCTATTGCTAACAAAATGAGATTACATTACATGTGCTTTTACGAAGCATTTACAGGCCATGATAGTAGACAAATCTCTTTTCAGAGCCCTTCCCTATGTTCTCATACCAGCTTCTGGGAGTGAAAGCCCATAGGCCATAAGTGACCGAGCTAGCCTGCATTGAGACACCAGTTGCATGAGGTTAGTTAAGGCAAGGCGTCGATCCTCGTACATGATCTGACGCTCAGCAGGTCAGGTGCTTACTCACTCCGTCTTTAAATATAGTGCATTGTGACTAATTCTAGGTAATGGCTATACCTAGATTTGATAAAGTTTGTTAAAAACAAAACCATAATTTGAGGAGAAAGAGAAACTTCTGAACTAGGTTTAATCCATGAGCACAAGCACATGCGTTATTTGAGTTTTCCTGAAAGTGGACGGAGGGATTACATTTCTTCCAGAGGAATGAGACGAACACCACGAAGATCGCCAGTCCTGCCAAGATGCCGACGATTATGGCCACAGTCCTCCCGACATCATCCTGCGAATAATCTGTGACCACAAGAGGACATCAGATCATCAGATACAGTCATACGTGCAGGATTAAAATAGCATATGCAAAGTTGCGCACTTGCCCGAGTGCTCCTTTTGTTCTATCGGGAATATATTCATCGGCACAGGGAGTGGTTGGCCGCCGCCGTCAAGCCCCAGTCCCACAATGCGCGTGCCTATCGCGGCCGCGCAGTCCTAAATAAATCTGATGGATATGCTTGGCGATAGGCATGTTTTGTTTAGTGACTTCGTTGGATCGGGACAATCCTTTGGATCAGTATATACGGCAAAAAGAAAGAGAAATCAACGGCTAGCTTACGGTTGAAAGTGCTTTGCATCTGCAGGTGACGATGCAAGGCCATGCAGGAAATAAGAATCTAGCAACTAGCATACTCAAATTTACTCTTTGGGTCTTTTCTTTTTTTTCTCTTGGAATTTCATTACTGTCACGTCAAAGCATCTTCTACCTTACCTGATTATATACTGGGTCCAGTTGTAAATGTGCCTCGCATGCGGTCCACTAGAAACTCCAGGATGATTAGCATACCAAGCCCACATAATATATTCGACCGGATTGTGCTGGAGCCGCTACTGATTTGATTGATAAGGTGGAACAGAGAATGTTGCCGCCGGTCGTTATGGCGCGCGCGGCGCGCTTGTCACTTGTCAGCAGTCAAGTGATTGCTATCTTGTCTCTTTCTCCTTTGCTAATCTAGACAGCGTCCTTTGCTAATCTAAACAGCGTCCTTTGCTAATCGAGACAGTGCGTTCGAGCTTTGTCTTTTGGTAACTAGAATTTTCTAGTAACAGGCACGATTGATCCTAGACAACTGAAAATTGATCCGTTGGGAGTGAGCTTTCCTGTGAAATACTGAAATTTCTCGCCTAATCGCCTTATGTGCGAGGGCCTCGGACATTCTCGTTCTCGTCCTGATCGCGATCCACTAGCATGACCATATAGGGAGAAAAAGGGTGACAGGACATATTCTGCCTCATTTCTATCTATGTTACAAACTTTGGGAGGTTTGCCTATCGCATCGCCTACTCGAATCAATTCTGCTGCAACTCGAACTGGGCACTTGCAAATTGCGGTCTGTAGTAGCCGCGTCGAAGGCTCAAACGCGAGGGCAAAACCGCGTACAATTTGCGTTGGAAAATACAGTAGTTTGTACGTACCATGTGTCGGGCGGAAGTAGTGTCCGTTGGCCCAGTACCTGACGTAGCACTGCGCCAGGTACACGTCGGCGGCGAGCGCGGTGCCGCAGGTGCCCTTGAGCTGGCCGACCGCCTGCGCCAGGCACGCCGAGCAGTCGGCCGCGGCGAGGTCGCCCAGGCACTGCGCCATGCCCTGCACGCTGCCGGCGCTGCTCACCTTGTACCCGCCGTCCCCGCCCACGCCCTGCTGCAGGTCCCCGAGCACGGCGTCCCGGTTGCTGAGGAACCCGCCGTCGGTGCTGCTGTCGGTGCTGCACTTGCGGTACACCATGGCGGCGTCGGGGGTGCCCAGAAGTTGGTGCTGTCGTACCGCACGTAGCACCCTTCCAGCTGCAGCGACGCTGCGTACGCCGCCGGGCACACCTGACTGAGCTGCGCCAGCACGTCCCGCACGCACGCCGCGCAGTCGCCGCTGCCGCCGCCGCCGCCCAGGTCCCCGCGGCACTGGTACAGCCCGTACGCGGCCGCGCCGGTGCCGTTGGCGCCCGACGTGAAGCTGTTGTACCCGGCGTTGGGCGCCGTGCTGGCCATGGAGGCCAGGAGCGAGTCCAGGTTGGCCTCGAACGGGGTGCCCGGCTGGTACTTGGACGGCGAGCACCCGGCGTAGATGAACGTGCCCGTGGCCGCCTCACCGACGCCCGCCGCGCCTAGCACGATGATGAGGGTGGCGGCGGCGAGAACAACTGCCGCAACGACGCGAGAGCGGCAACGATGCATGGCTGACGATGAGACGGCGGAACGGCGGGCGTTCTTGGCGTGCGTCGCTAGTTTCGATCGATGGCTGGCTGGCTGGCTTGCCCTGGGGCTCGGGAGCAGTGGCGATCCCCCGATGCTTTTCAGAGTCCTTGTCCGTCTAGACAGTGAGGAGAAAGGTGTGGGGAGATTACAGAATAAATGCGCGTTTTCGTTGTGCTTGGGGCAGAGGACTTGTGGTGCGCGCGCGGCCTCTCTAGAACGATTCCTGCTTGAACGGCTGGAGATCTCGTCTGGCCGGTGACTCTGGTCTGGCTCTGTCCGTCCGTCCATGAGCAGATCGAGCAGCAGGGATCGACACTCTGAGTCTCAGTCAGGCGAGACTAGGCGGGGAGTAGGCACAGGGGAACGGCCGATTGTCGCTCCTTGTGTCTCCCCAGCTGGCGATAAGAGTGCGGCATGGGCAGTAGCGTGGCGCGAGTACTCCGACGATTGTCACAGCGGCGACGCGTTGACAATGATATGGTAGTATAACTTTATGGAAGCACAAGTACATGGAACAGAAAATAAAGCCTAACTTATTGCATTTGGGCTCCAACGCTGCACCTCTGAATTCGAGTGATGATGTTGTGATAATCTCTGCTCAAGAGTCGGTATTTTCTGTTTGTGGCCATAAGGCTGAATTGTAAGGCGATGTCGCCATGACACAGAACATGAACACTTGTTTTCGCTTTTTCAAATAGAAAAACAGGGGAAACCTAGTTATCTAAAAAAAAACTTATTGCATGTATTCAAGGTCTGCGGATTTCCCTAAGCAAACTACTCCACTGTAACATCTTTGTCAGCACGGCGTGCTTCACACTTTTTTCAAAAATTCTTCAACCAATTCAGCTTCACTCTTTTCGACCATGTTCAACAAGTCATAATCATATTCACGAAGATCTGGACACCACCACCCCTAATCGATACCGCACAGTCCACTCGTCGAGGTGCGAGATGTCTTCGCCTTTGTCAAGAATCAGTGCGGCCTCTCTTCTTTTCTCAACGAAGATGGCTGCTTCCTCTGGGTCAAGATCTTCAGAAACGTGAGTGTTGTGGTCGTGCGCGTACCGTGCATGGTATTTGAATATCTTGAACCGGCGAGTCATCTCGGCGTGGTCGCGTTGCTTCCTGAAAGCCTTGCACCAGCGCTCGTACAAGGCCCATAGAGCTTCATCCGACTCGAAGTCCTTGTCCGTCGGAGTCTTAGCATCATCTGTATGATGGCAGTTTTATTGGGGATTAATTACTAGTGTCAAGAACGCACAGCGAACAGCATGCAGTTTGGCTTGTCGCGATCCGTAGCCCTCCCTGTCTACGAATACACCAGGAAAGGTGAAATTGGTTTACCTGGCAAGTGCGGGTAATCGGCGTGGGAAGGGAAGACATCGTCGTCGCCGCCGCGAGCAGACATCCGCCGGGGGTTTAGGCACTTGAGGGGATCTAAGGCCCCTGAGCCTGAGCCTAAGCTGGCGGCTGCGGCTACGCCGGGACACCCTGAGCGGCGGGATGCCACTGCCATCGCACCGGCGCGAGACGCGAGTGACGCTTTACAAACAGCCCGCAGGAGAGTCGCCATGGCGGCGAGAGATGAAGGCGGCGGGTGCTTTGGCTGCTGCACGGATCTGATGTCCTGCTGCAGATCGGTTATTTGTATCTGCACGGAGTTGTATCAAAATCCGTCATGTTTTGATCTCCCTAAGAAACCGCCGTAATATAAATTTCCTTAAAAAAACAAACCGCAGTATATATATTATATAAGGTAAAAACTGACCAAACTCGAGTTTGCGCCACCTCAAAAAGGGCCTGTGTTGTTCATCGGTTTATGGTGAATCGCGACTTGCTTTCGCGTGATTCAAGGATTCGTGTGTCCCGTGTCCGTTTATCCGTCTCGGCCCATGCCCATCGTTGTTCGTCCAGGTGTGTTCCCGAACGTTCCGTTCCATTCCGAGAACCAGAGATAGCCACCGGCCTCCACCCGTCGATTCCATGGCCCATGGTAGTAGCCCGGGCAGGGCACAGGAGCAACAGGCCAACAACGACGTCTGCCATGAGAACTTTTTATTTTCTGTATTTTGTTATGTATAAATCAATCTTTCAATATTATTAGTTCAGGTGGAAAATATTTTACAGATATATAACTTGACATTAAAATTGGACCCATGCCAGTTTAGAATTGGCTCATGCGTTTTGACACGATCTAGGCAAATTCTACGAACTGACACGAAAAATACCACATTGATATGTGGTGGTAAAAAACATCTCTGTTTTCACCCCTCAAACACACACGGGTACTTCTGCAGTACACAGCTTCGGGCTTTAGGTTTTTGTTTTCTTTGTTTTGTTTTGTTTTGTTTTTGAGGGGAGCTTCGGGCTTTAGGTGAGACACTCAGACGATTTGTGGCCTAGTATTTACTTCATAATATCCCCTAAAAAAATTAATTAGGACAAGCACATTTCCTCAAGCAAGGCCCAAAATCTGATTTCCGATGTCTCCGAAGAGACGACCCAAAATCTGATTTGATGGGAAAGCATTGTGGCCCAGAAACTGCCATGCTGGTTGGCCCAGGTCTTCGATCCACATTTAGCCGTGCTTCTGAGTTCCGAAGGAAAGCAGCATCTGCAGCTAGCTGTTTCGAACTTGGAAGTGCACACAAATGGATATAGAATTTTGGCAAAATTAGGACTGGAGGGTGCAGGCTAAAAGTCTCGGCATACTTTTGGAGGCAGTGCGTTCTCAGATTGTCTTTCAGCCTGGTGTGTCTGCCTCGAACTCGTCTGAGCCCTGAAGGAGACGGATGATCTTCTTGAGGAATCAAGAACTCCATCTTGTTCTGCGGTAGCCTAATATAGGAGCGTCTGTTTTTTTTTTTCACAAGGAGTGCTAGTATCTTTGAGATTGAGTTGTACTCCAGCAGTATATATGTGGAAATCTTTGTTTGGTTTACCTAAATATATCGTGTGATACTAGGCTTGCTAGTAGTATATCTTTAAGATTGAGTTGTACACTTATACTAGGCTTACTTTTGTCATTTTCCAGAAAGGATATCGTCTGATACTGCCTAAATATTCCCTCCGAGTTCAATTTGCACCCCTAGAACTTGTCAAAAAAATTTGCACCCCTAGAGAGTTCAGTTTGCGCTTACTCGTCAATCCGAATCAATAGTTCTTGGCTGGGCGTACACTGCAACAGGCCCAAAGACAATCTGAGAATACGTCTTTCTATGCTCAACTATACGTGTCGTCGCATCCGGGTCTATCTATGCTTCTGAGTTCCGAAGGAAAGCAGCATCTGCAGCGAGCTGTTTCGAACTTCCAAGTGCACACAAATGGATATAGAATTTAGTGGAATTAGGACCGCTGTGCGGCTAAAAGTCTTGACATACTTTGCGAGGCATTACGTTCTCAGTTTGTCTTTCAGCCACAGCCAGTGTGCCTGGCTGCTCGAACTCGTCTGAGCCCTGAAGGAGACAGATGATCTTCTTGAGGAATACGTAGTATCGAATTTCTTTGCCTAACTCCATCTTGTTGTGTGCTACCAGGCTACTAGGAGTGCTCATATCTTTAAGATTGAATTGTACTCCAGGAGGTGGAAATCTTTGTTTTTTTTCGAAAATGCGCTTATGCACGTGCTGCTTTAAGGGAAAAAGGATTTCAATACACGTCTTGTCGCGTTCGCAGGCGAGATGCCTTAGAGCGCGGCAAGAAAGCTACAAAAAATCACCGGCTCAAACGGTGGAGCGAGCGGGTTGTACTAACTAACTAAACTATTGTGCGACAAGAGGGTCCGCTTGCAGCGCCTAATCCTGCCACGGCGCGGGGCGCGCAGCACGGTCTTGGAGTTGCGGGAACAGCTCCCTCAATGACTCCCTGCGAGAGGGCGATACGTCGTCGCCGAAGAACGTCTCGTAAAATCTCACAGCAATCGTGGGTCCCGGAGAGTTTGCGACCTCGTTCGCCGGCAGTTCGTCCCACTTGTTGAGCATAACCCGGCGAGCCTGCATCTTCGGTCTCGGGTCGCGGTAGGCGGATTTAGCTGCAAGGCGGTCACTGTGTCGCAAGCGCCACTTCTCGTGCACACGGGAGGTCCGCAGCCGCGTCGGCCCGCGACGAGGGAGGTCTCGATGGGCAGCGTCAGGCTGTCGATGAACGCTGCGACAGACGCTTCTGTGCACGCCGCGGTGGCGTTGGGCGGCGGGGAGGCGTCATAAGCATTCTCGGTGACGTCCCCGTCGGTGCCGCCCACCTGCGCCTCAACCACAGGGTCGAAGGTAGCCGGTCCACATGGACCAAGTAGTCGGCAGCTGCCGCGCCGAGGCCGTCGTCGACACAGTCCGCGACAGCTATCGGGGACTCCAAGCAGGTTGCCGGCGCGGCCTCTGCCACAGCTGGGCCCGCCACCGCCTCGTCGTCCATGGGATCGAAATCCCGGCGTGGGAAAGGGTCAGCCGCGAGCTGAGAGCCTGCCTGTGCTTGCACTCCCACCTTCCTGCAAAGAAGAGAAAAAGTGTCCTCCCTGCTGACCCTTACCACCTCCGGCCATCCTCATGGACACATCGAACTTCAGAGCAAGATGTGCCAGGAGCTCTTCTAGCGCGGCAGCGTCAGCCAGCGCAAGAAGAACAAGAGGGGCAAAGGTCACACCAGTCGAGGCAGCGCTCGTGTTGACGACAAGGGTCTTCATCCAGAGGCGGAGAGACTGGCGGCGGCGATGGCGGAGACGACGCGATCAACCGCTGCATTTGACGAGGTGGAACGACATGACACCTTAGTGACCACGACGCGGCAATGTTTCGCTTCGCAGTGGCCTCCCGGCTGTGGCCACGCGCCGGTGAAGAGCCAGGCCTGCGGGGGGACGCATGACCGCCCGAACACGCCTTGGCTTGTTTGGTTTACCTAAATATATCGTGTGATACTAGGTTTACTATTTATATCTTTATAAGATTGAGTTGTATGGCTTTGTGACACTAGGCTTGCTATTTATATCTTTAAGATTGAGTTGTTCTAAGTTTACTCTTGTCATTTTCCAGAAAGGATATCGTGTGATACTGCCTAGATATCCCCTTTGAGTTTGATTTGCTGCTCGCCAGAGAGTTCAGTTTGTGCTTAGGCTATCTGCACTCATGGAACTCTAAATCTCACCTCTAAAAGGAATATTCTGGCCTAGTCATCAAGATTCTCCCCTCTATACCAGTTTCTCCCGCACTCATCCAAACTTTATATCACACTTTATATCAAAAAGTGGGACCCACATCAGTTTTTTTTCCTTTTTTCCTCAACCGGCGCCCCCTCCCTCGGTCCCTCCGTCCCCATACTACTCCCCATCCCTCTCTCCCCCCTGCTACTCCCGAGTCCTGACCGTTGCTTCCTACTCCCTCCGCCATGGAGGCGCGACGGCCTAGGCCAGGCGCGCGTGGCCCTGGCGAGGTGCGGCAGGCCAGGCGAGGCGCGCGTGGTCCCGGCTCCCCTTACCTTCCTCCGGCCAAGCTTCATGGTGGGCGGAGCTACAGCTGAGCTCGCGCCACCCCGACTCCCCTTCCTTTCCTCCGGCGATGGAGGCCCACAGCGTCGGCGATGGAGGTCCACAGCGAGCCCCAGCGGCAGTCGTCCCCTGCCCGAGCAGCGGCGGCGGTCCATCCTCCCACACCCGCGGCCGCACGGCCCGCCCATGGTTCTCGCGACGGAGTCATCGTCCTCGGCGACAGGGACGCTGCTACTGGCTCTCCCGACGCAGATCCAGCGGGCGGCGGCTAGGGCCATGGAGCTCCGACGGCGGCGGCTCCCGAGGCCCTCCTCTGCTCCTCCGGCGAGCTCCTCCTCTGCTCATCCTCGAGCTCCGACGGCAGCGGCGTCAGGGTCCGGCTCCTTGCGCTCTCTCTCTCTCGGTGCCACGCGACGAGCGTGGAGCGGCGAGCAGCGGGAGGCGCAAGGATGTGCGGGCCCCGCGCGTGCTGTAGCGAGCGCTCTGCATGCACACCAGGAACGGCAAGCGCGGGCACATACACAATGGGCGTGTGTGGCTTACCGTGCCCCAGTGCGGAAGGATTTTCGCTATCTGCGTACTGGAGGGAACGATAGCGTTTCCCAGTGCGGATAGTGTTAGTACTCATCAATCTGAAACAACAATCTTGGTAGGGCCATCCCTGCACGTCACATCAGACTGAAGAATTATGCAACAGTCCACGCACTATGCTCTACCTTTTAATAATTTCCTTGTGACATGTCACCGGAGCAAGCTATGTCTAGTCTGGGTCAAAATAGCAAGACTATCCGCATTTGTCATACTATAAATTCATCCTCTAAAAGGATTATTCCGTCCTGGTCATCGAGATTCTCTCTTATATACCACTTTCTCTCGCACCCATACATACTCTATTTCATTCTCTATCCATTATGGGGTCCACTTATAAAAATATTTTATTAACTCTCTCCCTCCTATCTCTCCCTCCCTCGCTTCCTCCACCAGGAACAGAGGAAATGCAGGCAGTGGCCGTTCGCCGGTAGCAGCCTCGCCGTCACGCTCGCGGCCAGGCGGCGCTCTCGCGCGCGGCCCTCCGGCCATGGCACGCCCTCTCCTCCTGCTCCCTCCCCTGCTCTCTCTCTCTCTCTCTCTCTCTCTCTCTGTGACCCGGCCATGGCGGTGGCGGAAGAGGCGAGGTGAAGGGCGGCGCGGAGGTGGTGCCCAAGATCCCCGCTCTCTTTCCCGGGCCGTGTTCTTCCCTCCCCGCTCCGTTCCCTCCTTGCGCGGCTCCTTCTCCCTCGGCGGCCTGGGAAGCTCCCGGCAGCTAAGCTCGCCATCCCCCTCCCATGGATTCCGGCGAGATGCAGCTTCCTCCCGCGACGGAGGCTGCGCGCGACTTCCGCTCTCGCGACAGAGGACGCGCCGGAGCTTGAGGCCACTCATGGCGGACACGCCAGAGCTTGCTTCCCCTCTCTATCTCTCTCTACGGCGGAGGGGCGTAGGGAGCAGGCACGGTGGAGCTCCCTCCACTGGCCCCGACGAGGTCGCGAAGACGGCGGCGACGGAGGGGCGCGAGGGCGAGGTGGGCGTGGTGGCGGCCTTGGGCGAGCGCGTCCACGGCGAGCGGCATCCCTCTCTCAGCGAGCACGGACACCTCCCCGGCAGCGGGCGCGTCCCCTCCCCTACGGCGGGCGCGTTCTCTCTCTCCTCGTTGGGGCCCGCACCAAGCATGCTGTGTGCTTTTTCTCTGCGCTGGGAATACCGAACGAGTGGCCTCCCGTTACGATAGCGTTCACTATCGTGTACCACGCTGCAGCTAAATTTTCTATAAACCGGACCTCTAGTAACGTTTACCGCATACCAGTGCAGTCAGTCTTAGTATTTCGGGCTTGCAGTATCAACACATGTAAACAGAGTGTTTTGACTAGGGCCTTGTTTAGTTCTCCACCAATTTCAGAATTTATCGCTATGTAAAAAGAAGATTTTCCATCACATTAAAATAGCGTCACATGCATGAAGTACTAAATATAGATGAAATCAAAAACTAATTGTACAGTTTTATTGTACTTTGCGAGACAAACGTTTTGAGCCTAATTAATCAATGTTTGGATAATAATTCACAGATACAAACGAAATGATATAGTGCGCTATAGGAATTCTGGCACCTTCTAATTCAGGGAACTAAACAAGGCCTAGATGGTTAAATTTCTAGCCTGAAAAGTATTACAGCATTTCATTTGTATTTGACAAATATTGTCTAATTATAGGCTAACTAGACTCAAAAGATTCGTCTCATGATAAACAACTAATCTATATAATTAGTTATTTATTTTATTAATATTTAATGCTCTATATATACGATAAAACATTTGATGTGATTGAGAGAGAGTGAAAAAAACTAGCAATTTTGGATCAAGGCCTCAATGCGCAACGAGGACGGACAAGCACAGAGTACTGAAACCGCGTCATCCTGTTCTTGTCGTCCTTTCAGTATTTCCCCAATTGCAGTAAAGATACAGTTTCAACGTGGATATACTCCTTTGTCCTAATATTAAAGACGTTGGGTGTGTTTAGTTGCCACGAAATTCGAACGAAAATGTCACATCATGTCATCTCAGCGTACTGTAGCATTTCGTTTGTATTTGGTAAAAATTATCTAAACTTTGCGTAACTAGACTTAAAATGTTCGTCTCATAAAGTATAATAAAACTGTGTAATTAGTTTTTGATTTTATCTACATTTAGTACTCCATACATGTGCCAGTATTTTAATGTGACGGGTGATAAGAATTCTGCATAGTGAATTTTGGAGAACTAAACACAGCCGTTATAGCATTGAATGAGATATAGAGTACGGTGCCTGAATCGTGACGCAACTATATCGGGCTCCCTAGCCCGCGCTGTGAATCTGGACATCCTAAAGCTAAGCCAGAATGACATGCATTCCAGGACAGAGGGAGTACAGCACAGCGAGGTCGAACAAGCACAACGGCACAACAGCTTTTCACAACCCAGACAGATAGCTCCCAACTTCAGAAACTACACCTCAACGAAACAGGTTCAAAAATCTTCGCACCCTCTCGGATGCATTGAGTTCTCAGATTATCTTACAGTCTTTTGCATCCGGCTTCGAACTCGTCTGAGCTGGGCCATCCCTGCACGTCACATCAGACTGAACCCTGCAACAAGTTTGCAACAACCACGCACTAATATATATATATATATACTGCCATCACGCATCCGGGTCTATCTATGCGTTGCCTTTCATTTCCTTCTGACATTTACCGGAGCTAGCTATGTCCAGGTCAAAATAAGTATTACAAGCTTGCATTGTTACCACATGAAAACGTACGGAGTGTTTTGACTCGATCCGCAACGAAGACGAAGAAGCACAAGTACGGACACCGCGTCGTCCTGTTCTTGTCGTCCTATAATATTTTCCCCAATGCAGAAACGATACCGTCTCGATCAGGATAGCACATTAGCACCATATAACCAATTAACCAACCCTTAACCCTGTCCAGATATCCAGATATATCATATATCATCCATCATCCAGCTGAACTATGCCAATCTGCCATGACGCAATTGCGCACGCATAGCATAGGCCGTAACGAAACTCTCCCATTTTTTCAAACCTGCCGTGACCCGTTCCTGACATCTATCGGGATCCAATAAGGAAGCAGCGATGCAGCGATGAGCTGCTTTGCCTACTCGTCAGTTCTCCAACCGTGCTGCGCTCTTCTGGCTTACAGTAAAGCATAGCGGAGGCGGAAAGGGACGCACGCGATGTGGAGCCCTACGCCCTGCAAAGACAACGTATATCTTCCTTTGTCCGAAAGATGGACGCCAGATTTTCTAGTTCGGCTTTCCTGATCGCCTGAGACATAATGCATAGCAGGTGCAGGAGATATCGTTTTTTTGTTTTCTGATGAAGACTCGGCGAGCCGCTGGGCGTGTGTGAACGCTGATATGCCCGTGGTCCGGCCCGGCGGAGGCGGAGCGCCAATCCTGGGCCCCGAGCGGAGGAAGGAACGGACGAACGAGACCGGCCGGGGAGAGCCTAAAAGGGGACTGGATGGACGCCACGCCACGCGCGCCGCGCGAAACGGCGATCACAGCTTTTCGGCAAAGCCGGGGAAATGTCGCGCGCGGCTCTATCTTTTCTTCTCTCTCTCTCACTCTGGGTGGAGGCGTAGCGTGGTGGTGCGCGGCCGCATGATTGCGTCCGTGCATCCCCCACGCCTTGCCTTGCCTTGCCTGCGTGGGAGATCGAGCGCCAGGGGGCAGGAGCGCCTTGTCTCCCGGGTCATGTTTCCTGCTGCGAGCCATCAGCGGCGCGTTTGCCCCGTGAACGGACAGCGGCCGCCTTGTACGATCCCATGATTGTTGCTGTAGAATTCTGGTAGTGCACAGCAGCCGCCGCGCGTCCCCATCGATCAGGCGCCAGGAGATCTCGTCCTGCTCCCTGCTGCCAGCGCAGCGCGCCAGGGGCCAACCAGGGCGGTGCACTGTACTGTACTCGCCGGGCACGCGACGGAGCTCGCCAGTCGTTCACCACGCACGCTTCCTCGCGAGCAGGACTGGAACAGTGACAATGCCTAGCTAGCGAGGCCAGCCAGCGCGGTGGCGTGCAAAAGCGGCAGCGGCGCGGGCGAAACGGCGTGCTCCAACTGCCGACTCGATCCATCCTGATTCGGGGATGGACGGGGTACGACGGTACGGATGAATGCGTGCGTACGGTACGGTTCGTGCGGTGGTTGGTTGGCGCGCCGTTTGCACCGCCCGAGCACGCTGGGTGAATCTGGATGGCACGCGTTTCCGGGCATCTGATTCTGGCAAGGCGTTACTAGTAGGCAGCAGAGGTAGTAGCCGTGAGAAGTTTGCAATCAAACGAGGCACAGAAACACACAGCATTCGCCCCCGTAACAGTACTGCTGGAATTGGCAAACGTGCAAGGTTCATCGCACTCGTTCAGCGACAGCTGGATGCGCATCGCGTACAGACGAAATTGCAGTGATTTGAAGATGAATCCGCGTATTCGGGACAAGAATTAGACATCGACGAACGAGGAAGAGTAGCGGATGGGATGCATCGGTTGACACAGGGCCAAGAATCGAAAGAACAAAATCAGTTACGCTAGGCACAGCCCCGTTCTGATGGAAACACATATGTACACCATTCGCCGCCGCCGACGCCGGCCGGCCGGCCGGCGGCAGTCAGGGGCAGGCCTGTCCCTCTCCCTCTCTCTCTCTCTCTCTCTCTCTCCCCGCCACCCCCACCCCCCCCCCCGGGGGCCCCCCCCCCGCCTCCCCCTCCCTAACGACTAGTCCACCACTGCTTTGCCTACCACCTGCCGAAACCCTTCTTCGCCGAGGCGGCCAGGGCGGCGGCCTGCTCGAACCGCGCCGCGGGGCAGGGGATGGTGATGACGCCGGGGTGCTCGAACCCGAACTCCTCCTCGGCCTCCCTCAGCAGCTCGCCGAACATGGGGTGGTTGAAGTACACCACGGGGACCACGTACCGCAGCGACGGCGACGCGTCCCCGTCGCCGCCGCTGACGTACACGGCCACCTGCCCCTTGGGCGTGGTCACCACCTTCTCGCCGCCGCAGCCGTCGTCCAGAAGCCGGTGCCCGCCGGCCCTCCCCCCGAGGCGGCGCAGACGCCGCGCCAGCGACCGGCCCCACCGCAGCACCGGCGCGAGCTTCCTCGCTGCGCGCTCGGGCGTGCCGGCGTCGCATGGCTGGTGCTGGTGCTGCTGCAGGCGGTGGTAGCCTCCCCGGCGCCGGCGCCGGCTGCAGAACGCACGCCGCCACAGGCTGAGCAGGTTCCGGCCGAGACGGACCCCGCCGTGGCGGGACCTCCTTAGCATGGCGAGGAGGATTGCAAGAGAGCGGAAAAATCGCTCCTTTGTTGGCGAGTTCTTCCCCCTCTCTAAGCAGACCAGGCGCAGCGCGTTAATGGTGTGGTGCGAAGATGCAACGGCGCGCAGGAGACGAGACGAGACGTCGTGAGGGAGAGGCCTGAGAGGAAGGAGTGTGAACCCGGAGGGGGACCCGGGCTGTTTTATAGAGCGCTGGGCCGCTGGCTGGGGCGCACGCGCGACGCCGCGAGTGGAATAGTATCCGGGCAAGGGTACTAAATAGCGTTTATAGCGGCCTCAATAGCGGTATCTTATGGCCGCCGCTACGACGTAGTAGTGTCCCAAGAAATTATTAGGAGCAGGAGCTCGGACCAGTCCGGTTCAAAAAACTATGCCCAGAGATGTAGAGCTTTAGAATTTAGTGTCCGCTTAGCAAGCCGCTATAGTGTTCGTTATCTCTAGTTGAAGGCCACAATAGCGGGATTATTATTAAATGTCGTTATTGGAATTTAAAGTATGCAATAGCATCTGCTACA
This sequence comes from Bothriochloa decipiens, assembly GCA_023333625.1. Taxonomy (NCBI): domain Eukaryota; kingdom Viridiplantae; phylum Streptophyta; class Magnoliopsida; order Poales; family Poaceae; genus Bothriochloa; species Bothriochloa decipiens. Next base: position 21,206,542 of record CM041640.1, on the reverse strand, counting down.
TATATTTATGCATGATTATTAAATGTTGTTACTAGAACTTGAAACCCACAATAGTGCCTGCGATCCACTATGTAGACATCAATCCGCTAACAACCCACTATCCGCTACTTATTAGCTTTTCGAGGGGTTTGCTATGTCCTTGGGCTCATTTTGACTGGCTCTACATGCCCACGGGCTTGATTCACATTTGGGTTGGATTTGTCATGCTCTCGTCGTGGCTAGTCGGCGATTGTTCATAATGGTTGGTTTGCCTCGGACGGTGCATGGTCCATGGCTCTAGAGAGATGTCACCCTCCCCCCTTCCTCCTCTTCTTTTTTTTTTGTCTCTTTATTTGATTGATCCAGGCTCTTGAAGGATGGCCATCATGGTTCTGTGTTCTCAATTACATAGAGTTAGTGAGGTCACATCGTCTCTGAAATGGACAATGTTTCCATAGATAGCAGTAACATAGGGTCATAGGAGTATTGAAATGATATTTTGGAAAGCTTGTAGGACATGTTGGAAGCTGATCATGGACGCTGATCATACGTCCATTAGAAGATGGTCGATTAGTTTGAAACCTAAGCTACTGCTAGTATTCTTGAGAAAATGGACAGTCCAAGGCAATGTGTTCATTTGTCTCCTCTTCTTGGTTGCAAATTTCACAGGTTGGGCCACCTACAATGATCTTACGACAAAGCTTCACTCAGACATTGCACCCTCCTATGGATCAGAAGCCGAACAAAGGTATGGTTAACCCTCCTAGGTTGCCTTGTTTGGTTTCTTTGTAAACAACTTGTTTCGTGGTCATAACCCTCCTAGGTTGCTTTGTTCGGTTTCTTTGCAAACAACTTGTTTTGTGGTCACACCAAAGGTACGTACGGTTAAGGCGGAAGGAACACGGCCCATCCATCGATAGTGGCGGTTTACTACCCGTATTTTTTGTGTTTTACAAATATACTAGTACGGTGATGACACTATCGAAGAAGTTACTTGCTCTCTTGTTATCTGCCATGCCGACCGTTGATTGGATCGAGCTCTTAGAGTGGAGGTTGTTTAGTACTAATAATAGCATTTTCTTTTGTTTATTTTGGTGTAACCGGGAATGTGATCTCTCTTTGCTACGTTCGTACGGACAGGGTCCAACGAGCTGAGACCTCACGCCACAACAGAACATTAACCCCAACCCCCAAAGTCCAAATCCACCTCGTTTTCGTACGGCCCGCCAAAAAAGTTGTGTCCAGACTGTACTAGTCATTTTCCATCGAGAGGTGGTGGGCTGGTGGCTAAAGAAAAAACACATTTTGGCAAAACGAAAGTTACTCCTAATATCTAATCTGTTCACGATAGTTAGTGCCGAGTGACGGTGAGCTCATGCCTTCCATCAGCTCGACTGCGAAAAATCACGGCGTTTGGTTCTTTGGTAGTACCCGACCGGGACACACAGACCCCTATCTCTCTGGCACACGTGAGGTCTGCCTACCAGCAGGTTGCCGAGAATCTTCTGTATATCTGAGATCAAGCAACAAGACAGCTATAGGCTGTTGTGATCTATCGATCCCGGAACCTGAATAATGTCAGGTATTCATGGAGCAGGTCTGAACTGCTGTCGCAGATTTATCAAACACCTTCCACTCTTGTACATTTCGAAACCAGAACCGTGTTGGCCACATGTTGGGCAAAATGCCAGAGACACGACGTGTGGGTCGATCCTGTCCGGTTGCACTTGCACGCCGCTCCCAGTCCGAGCAAGCACCGGGTGCATCTCCCAGTCGAACTTTCGTCGAAGACCGGACGAACTCAGTGGCTTTTCTGATTTGTTTTCTCGAACAACTTTGTTTTGACTGCTTTCCCTCCAAACGCGCGCATGGTTGGATGAGGCGTATGCTGATATTGCTAGTTCTCCAAGCAGCCCGTTCTTCCTGCTAGAAAAACGTTCGTATGACATTGTCGGAGCTACCTGCTGTACTTATGTTAATTTTTAGTCAGGTAAATCGACTGTTTGACTGGCTCGCGCGGTCGGTTGTCACTATGAAGTGGAGATTGTTTAGTGCTACAGTTTTCTTTGGAGTAAGTGTAGGTGGTAAAACGGAGCACTCACGTCAGTACGTCACAGAATTTAACCCCAACCTCGAATCCAAATCCACCTCATTTTCGTGCTGGCGGGCCCGTCCCTGATAGGAACTCTCTAGCCTGCCCGCACCGTCATTTCCCTGGCCTGACGAACACTTTTTGGCCGCATTGGGAAGGAAAAAAAAAAAAAAGAGATATTCCGTACTTCTGAGTGCAGTGAACTCACACTACTGGCTTGGAGCAGCTGACCTGGGAAAAATCGTGGCGTTCTGCTGGAACCAGGGACACCGGACACACGGACCTTATCCGGTGCATCCAAGCACGCAGGTGCTCTGAATCTGCTATGAAGCAACAGGACATCGGCATTCGGCTGGATACGATGGTCGATGGTCCGTAGTATCACCGGCCAGGAGACAGAAAACTACTGCCCTTCTCTGATCTGCCGATCCAAGCTATGAATATGTACACGGTAGTATAGTATGTTCAGGTTCAGGGAGCCAACAAAACGCCCGGATCTGAAGTGTTGCCACAGATTGCCCCAGCACTGCCGCAAGCTGCTGCCCGGCAACTCTCCAAAATGGGAGCCGTGTAGTAGTCCACATCTGGGGCAGAAAAACCAGACACGGTGTACGTGTCACCGTCACGTGTGGATCCTGTCCGGTCGTGCTGGCTCCTACACTCCCGGTTGAATGGAACTTTCGGGAAGACCGTACGTACTCAGTGGACTGTGGACTATTGAGTAGGCGATTTCCTGAGTTGTTAATATGAAATGGCGCCTGACACCCATGTTTAGGCATGTGCTGGTGCCAGTTTACTTGGAAGCATCAGTTGATGCCTGCATGGCGATTGGCGAGTCATCCCAGCCACCTCACGGACTTGTTGAACGTTTGATCCAGCGCAGTGAGTCAGTGGCAGCATATATTCACCTACCCCCGGTGAAAAGTTGCGAGGAGGAGATGGAGCAGGAGACGATCCAGACGACCGCATTATTTGCCGGCAGAGTAAAAACACGCCTCGTTGATTTATTATTGAAATAAGTAGGAAGGAGCGAGTATTATTAGTATATTTTACATGTGATGTACGTGGTGACGCGGACACAGCATTACACTACTGTGGGATCTGAGAACAACGAACCCCACTGCCTCCACGGGCTCCGGGTTCTGGAACGCCTTCTTCTATCAGATCGATGGCTGTGGTTTTTTTTTTTTTTTTTTTTTTTGACAATTGATCGATGCCTGCATTGAACGGATGATCCAACAGGCCGGCCGGCGTCCAGGCGACGCAGACAACTGGGACATTTTTTTTTTAAAAAAAAGAGAATGCCGTGTCCAAAAGTATCTGCCACGTCCACGTCCCCGTGGAAATTCTGGTGTTGCCGCTGAGCTGGATCAAGCGACGGACGGGATGCTGATAAAAACATCGTTAACAACCGATTTATACGCAGATGACTCGTACCAGTTCGTACCAGTAGCAGTACGTTTTCGATCATCCTCTTGGGCCTCTGGCCACTCGATCATCGGTGCGGTGCTGCTACGTTGTTTTCCCTTGCGCTCGTACGGTACGGAAATATCGTCTGGGTGCCCCATCAATCAATCCACCCATCGCGATGTTTACGCGCCGGTCCGCACGCTTGCCGGAGGACGTCTGCGGCCGCGGGGAATATCGGCGGAAAAACGCACGACTTCCGCTCCACCTCCACTCACAGGCAGGCAGCAAGAACAAAAACGCCGATTTTCCTCGAGCCCCCGCCACCCCTTGCGCGCACTGCACGTCGCGGTCGGCGGGCCGCCGGCGTTCTACGGCTACGGGTCGGAGGGAGGTCGATCGGGGCCAGGATTTTACGGAGGTGGACCACCGGCGAATCCACCCAGAGTTCACGGCCTCCTCCTCTCACCTGCTTCGTGCAGTGGCGGGGAAAGATCGAGCAAGAGGTAACAACCGAGGTAGGCAGATCGGCCCAGCAGTCAGCGCGGGACCCCGTGGTGTGGTGGGCGACTCGATGTCGACGGCCGGGCCACGCGAGGCGCAAGCAGTGCCCGCGGCGGCCGCAGCGCCGGGGCCCGGGGGGCGCGGCGGGAGCAATCCGACAAAGCGAGCGAGCGAGGGCGGCTGGCTGGCTGCTGCCTGTCCAAGTGGCTGGTGCGTACGGACGACGGAGCACCAGACAAAACGAGAGCTGCCGTGTCCACCCGCCCCGTCGTCCTCAACTCCTCGTGCGTACGGCGTGGAGCACACTGCACTTGGCCTTGTTTTGTTTGGTTGCCTGTCTTGGCTCCGTCCGCTCATGTGCGTACATGGATGGACGGCAGTCGGAAAAATATCCTAGGATGAGCGAGCGTCTCGAGTCGCGACAAGTTTGGAGGTACTCGTATGTATAGCAGGCGAGTGAGAGGCAAGATCAGGTGGTGGTGCAGACGAAGAAGCTATTTTATGTGCGTTTGTCGGGCCAGCAGCGGGCAACAAACCAAACAGCAAACAAGGCGAAAGTTCGTGGCAGGCGGGCAAGGGGCAAAGTGCCAAGTGCAACCCGGGCAGAGAGACAACGCAGCAGCACTAGTCTGATTCCTGCCTTCTCCGGCGGGGTCACGCAGTCGTTTTTTATTTTTTTAGCCGACGAGGATCGGATGGGGATCAGACTCCTCAGGTCGAGCATGTATCAGATCAGTGTAGCAGTAGCCTGGTACCTAGAGTCTCAATTTCTATCTTTAATGAGAAAAAAAAACTATATTTTAAGAGATTTGAGAGCTCTAACTGTTCTCCAATCCCATCCCTAAACCAGCCCTCCAATCCCTCAGAGACGAGGGAGTCCTACCTCTCCCCTGCAGTAACTGCCACTTTCCCCAACATAGCCAGCTCGCCCGTCATGGTGGTCGGCAGTGGCAAGGGCCTCCACGGCCTCCGTGGTGAGCTCGTGCCGGCCTCAACGGTGAGCTCACGCTAGCTGCTCCACGCCCAGCCCTTTACAGCGAGCCTGCGCCATGGCGTGCAGCGCGCCGCCCTTCACAACGGCCTCCATAGCAAGTTCAAGTCAGGTACTCCATGGCGTGGAGCGCGCCGCCCTTCACAGCGAGCCTGCGCCGGCCTCCGCAGCGAGCTCGCGCCGGACTCCACGGCAAGCTTGCGCCTTCTCCTCCACGGCCAGCCTGCGCTAGCCTGCTGCGAGGTCGTCCACGGTAGCTCCTCCACGGCGAGTCCGTCAGTCTCCCTCTCTTTCCGCTAGTTGTTCTTCCTCTCTGTCTTCACTCGTCACTCGTGCAAGCAGATCGACGCCCACTTGTTGAACGACGAGCAGTATTCTGGTGGCAAGTTCGATCGATCTCTGTTGTTTGTTCGTGGCCGTGCGAGGCCCTGTTGATTTTTGTGTGTGTGCGCCCATCTATAGCAGGAGCCGATAGCACATTAATTTTTGTGTGTGTGCGTCCATCCATGAATAGCAAGCCCCTTCGATAGAGCTCCTCCGCCGTCATTCTGTACGAGAAAAGAAAAACAGAGGGAGGAAGAGGGTGGCTGCTCAAGGAAGGAGATGAAATCTCAGCCATGAATTTAGATCCAACGGTTTACATCATTAGGGTTGATTAGGTCTAGAGTGGACTGAATTCGTAACATGGGCCAAAGCAGGACTAATGTGAAACATGGGCCAAAATCACGTATTGGTGGTGAGATATTATGAATTTTTTTTATTTTTATTTTTTTAAATTTTTTTTACAAAACTCATTTTTTGTTTCCAAATATGACAGAACTAGTCGCCTACAGTGGGCGTTTTTTAAAAAACGCCCACTGTCTGGGCGTTATATGTGACGTGGCACAGAGCCGGCTCTTGCGGGTGGCCCACTTGCGCCCTGCGTGGGCGTTTTTTGGTGGCGAGGGGGCCTCCTGCAAAACAGGCGAGGCCGGCCGCGCTCATTTGCAGGCGGCCCCCTCGCCCCCAAATAACGCCCACACAGTGGGCGTTTTTTGGGGTCCCCCTATATATACCCAGCCCCCTCTTCAGATTTTCATTATATTCACTAAATTTTCCAGAAAAAAAGAAAGAGGAGAGGAGGGAGGAGAAGGAAGTAAACGGCGAAGCCCTGTCAGTTTGAGACCTCGGCTTTTAGGTAAGTTTCTCATACATTACAAGTCTATTGCTATGCATTAGTAAAATATAATATGCACTAGAGTTGTTTAGTTTTTAGTTGACTCTGGGTAGATTCGTGAGTAGTATGTATATTAGATCTATAAATAATGATGTTAGAGCGTTGCAGTTCATGTTAGAAATAATGATGTTTCTTCTATGCTTTAAACAATGGATTGTATGATTTGAAATATGACGAATATCGTATTTTCTCTGAATAGATATGTTTAGGGTTTAGGGTTTAGGGTTTAGGGTTTAGGAATAATGATGTTTATGCTATGCTTTAAACAATGGATTGCATGATTTGAAATGTGACGAATATCGTATTTTCTCTGAATAGATATGTTTAGGGTTTAGGGTTTAGGGTTTAGGAATAATGATGTTTATGCTATGCTTTAAACAATGGATTGCATAATTTGAAATGTGACGAATATCGTATTTTCTTTGAATAGATATGCAAAACTTGTGGCGGACGGAGTTTTGGAAAAAACGAGGTCGCCCTAGAGAATTGTATCCCGACGTGTCTAGCAAGGATGCTCCTGTTCCTTCTGCAGTCCCTGTCCCAAATTGTGACTGTGGAGAACCGGCTGATATTGGCCAATCTCGCCATGAGGACACAGCTGCCCGTTGCTACTACACATGCGGTGGATTCAATGTAAGTAATTGCACCTCTGTCACTGCGCCTTTATTCATTGCTAGTAATTGCAGCTCTTGCATCTCTAACAATGTCGTTAGCAATCATGTTTTGTAGGCCCATGAGCGGTGCTTTTTCTTTCAGTGGATTGACGGTGCAGACAAATTCGACCCAAGGTATCTCCAGTTTGACGAATGGTGGAAAGGAAAGCATAATCCACCCGATCAATTCGAGCGGTGGGTGGCATCTCCCCCTGACCCCCCCAATGACAGACGAGGAGAAGAAAATAGCCCAATTGAGACGGCTTGAATCTCCGCCTCGTTGCAAATGCGGAGATTATTCTGTAATAAGTTCAGATAGGCCTAACAAGTTCGAATGTCCTAACCCCGCCGGAGTAAGTGCAAATTGTATGCGGTCATGGCTTTCTTAGTATTTGTGCATGTACTAACATTTTACATTGTAGGGTGGGTATACCTTGTTGCGGAAGTGTAACTTCAGGGAGTGGCTGTGGGGTCCAAAGAACAAATGGCCGGAGCCGAAGGTGGACAAGAAGAGAAAAGTGGTTACCCCAAGCCTCCTGTGTTGTGCAAATGTGGTGTCGAAGCACAGTGTGGCCTACTACCATAGGAGCTTGGAATAGGCTATTGGTGCGGCCATATGGTTGATTACGATGAGGTCCTTTTGTTCCATTTGTTGCTCACTTGATATCCAAACTTTTTGTATTTGCTGACTTTAAATTGTTCCGTTCGATCATAGAGCCTTAGAAAATGCAAGTGGGAGGTTTTTCCCATGTTGAAGACCACAGGGAATACATGGATACACTGAAGCAAAAGCAACTAATGGACCTGAAGTTCAGGTCTGGTATTCAGCTTGTGGACAACTACATTAAGATGCGGAAGCGAGCGCAGGTTGACTACGCCCGACGATTGTGTGTCCAAACCCCAAGTGCTGCTCGGTGGAAAAAAGACTGTGATGCATGGAAAAAGAAGAGAGAAGAGGAAGCATCCTTGCATGCGAGGGAGAAGATGGAGGAGGCCGAAAAGAGGAGTGCTGATGCGAAGATGAAGCAGAAGATGGCGGAGGCGGAGATGCCGATGAACGATGAGGACGAGGAGTATGATGAAGCGTTCACCCAAGCCCTCGATGACTTGGAGGCCGCTTACTACAAAAAAAAGGAAGAAGAGGAGTATGATGAAGCGTTCACCCAAGCCCTTGATGACTTGGAGGCCGTTTACTACCAAAAAAGGAAGAAGAGGCCAACGCAGCTGAGCGTAGCCGTACCAATGCGTTTGTGGGAGAGGATAGTGGTTCTGAAGATGAAGACTTGCTTCCCGGTTATGTTTCGGATTATTAGGGCCGTTTTGTTAGATGAATTCGGATTAGTAGCTCATCGCCCTAGCGGACCTATAATTTAATTGTAATGAACTGTTTCCGTGACTTTTAACTGTGCTGTAATGGACTATTATAACAGATGTAATGCAAGCATGTAAGGGTTTAGGGTTTAGGGTATAGGGTTTAGGGTTTAGGGTTTAGGATTTTTAGGGTTTAGGGATTAGGGTTTAGTGTTTAGGGTTTAGGGTTTTTAGGGTTTAGGGTTTAGGGATTAGGGTTTAGGGTTTAGGGTTTAGGGTAAATTTTCACAAAAGGATAGTGCATATCATACATCAAGACAGTAATTACATCGTACAGGGTACTACTGTCCCTGAGCCTGTCCCTGCCCCTGCCCCCTACCCCTCTTCGGCCTCCTCGGTCGCACGTGCCCCGACGAGTAGGTGTGGCGATCCGGTGGAACACCTCGAGTCGCGCGGACGTGCTGCACTGGAGTCATCTGTGATAACTCCTGCGTGTAGGGCGGAGGTGCTCCTGCAAGCTGTGAAGGGCCGATCTCGACCTCCTCGTCGCTGATCGATGCGTCAGTGGGGGGTCATTAGGTAGTCGGTAGGTCCGCGACAAGGTGCCGGCTCCCTGGCCCGACGTTGAAGCTGCTCCCTGCGCGGAGGTACCCACTCCATGGGGCGAAGGCAAGACTCCCCAGGCTGCTCCCTGAGAGGAGGTACCCACTCCATGGGGTGAAGGCCAGGCTCCCCAGGCTGCTCCCTGAGCGGAGGAACCCTCCCCATGGCCCGACGCGCTGGGTGGAGCATGAGTGAAGTGCCTGGATGCCTCTGCTCCGTGCACTGAGGACCCCGTTCCGGAGGAACGAAGGTACGGCGTAGAGAACGCTGTGAAAGGTGTCGTCGTAAGTCACACAGTCATCAAGATTGCAAAAACATAGGTAGACGAGGTGCGGTACACGGAGTTACCTCTGTTCTGGGGTGCAGGAGGACGTGCTGCGGGTGCCGGTGCAGGAATTTGAGGCGCTGCATCGGAGGTCCAACAAGTCAGAGCCCTCAGCACGGATCTAAGCGTCGTACGCATCCATGTATACGAGGTGCGCTGCTCGTTCACTGTCAACGCCAAGCCACCCTCCAAGCGGCGACACACGGAGTCAACCTCCGTGTAAAGTAGTTGCGTACCATTGACCTAATTTCAGTTTTAAGTAAGATGAAAGATATACGTAATGAACTACTGATATATATGAGAGATTCAAGTACTCACAGCGCGGAAGTATTCCTGATCACGGTGTGCAGGGTAAGCGTCACCCACGGCGGCGACGTGTGGCTGCTGCTCCGAAGGAACGAAGGTGACACGTGTGCGGGTATGAGGCTGGTACCACCGGAGGTACATCATGTGCGAGTCCTCGGTGTGGGGGCGGTACTCATCAATGACGTCCTCTGTGGCAAGCAACCAATCGTCCACGTATGGCTGCAGACGTGGAACCCATAAGTTGCCGCCGACCTGTCCCCTCCGAGTCAGCCTGAACACAAATTTGAGTAAGACATGTCTACTGTGATTAATTTATCAAAGTCAGTTGTTAGTAGTACTTACCTATGAGCTTCTGTAGGGACGGTACGGATGATAGGGACAGGGGACGGCTGTATGAGACCGAACTGGCGCAAAACACGCCCTGGGCAGTGCGGTTCGACGAATATGTCGAACACCATCGGTCTGAGCGTTAGCCAGAAGGCCTGGTCACGTGTGCACAACGTGGACAGCCCAAGGGGAGCTCGTGCGTGGATAGCCTCCTGGCTGTAAGGCTCCTAGATCACGTCGGTCGGCTGTATCCTGTCGAACTCCAGCATAAACTCGTTGTACGACCGCGTGACCTGCACATGTGCCCATCGTCGCTGAAATATAACAATAAATGGGTTAGAAGGTATAATACGAATTAACTATATACGTCAGCTAGGAACACGAACCTGACGACGGCACCAGACTGTACCCATGGTGGGGAAGTCCTCGGGCGGATGCTGCAAGTACAGGTCCTCCTCGTAGGTGGTGTGATCCACCACAGGTCGACCAATCGCGAACCGTTCAGCTGCCCATAGCTATAGAAGGAGGGGGCAACCAGTGAGCAAAGAACCTGTTTCTATCTTGGTACACGCTTCGCAAAGCCCCCTGTACGTCACCGCCAGTACTGCAGATCCCTAGCTCCACTGTGGCACTGCTCCCTCGTCAGCATCAGCGATCGCGCGCGCGTAGGGGATCATGACCTTGTCGACGGCATGTCCCGCGCTGCTGGTGAACATGACCCAGCCAAAAAGCCACAACAAGTAGGCCTCCAAGCTCCGTTGCACAGAGTACACGTCAGCCTCTGGGATTAGCTGATCGGACTGAAAAAGATACAGTTAATAAAGTTGAGTAGAACTATAAATTGATAAAATTCTTTTAAAATAGGCCTTACGGTAAACTGCATGAGCCACTGCTGCGACGGGTCCATGGTCGTGTACGGAGGGAGGCTGCTCATAGCTGGAAGTGCAGGGTGACGCTGTACGTGGCCGAAGCGGGCCATAATGTCATCTCGCCAATCATGAAGTCCGTCGACTGGCCCGACGGCATCGCCAGCGAGGGGAAGGCCAAGCAAGAACGCAACATCCTGAAGCGTCGGTGCGACCTCCCCGCACGGCAGGTGGAACGTGTGTGTCTCCGGCCTCCATCGGTCGACCAGGGCGGCTAGAAGAGACCTATCGAAACTCCACCTCCTCGTCTCATCGGCCTCACCAGCTCGAGCCTCCATAAGACGACACAACGGGAGGAGGCCTGCCTCACGTAACCTGCACATAAAAAATTTATGTTATTAAGAAGCCATGTGTACTTAATTGGGAGACCTCGAAGAGTCAACGGATACCTGGAACAGAACCGAGGGTCCACTGAAAGTAGACGTCTGGACGGTCGCGGTCGAAGTACGGGCAGATTGGCGTTCTGCATCGCAATACGGTACGAGTGGTGTTGCAGATCGATCCCTCGATCTAGCAGCTCTGGTGTGTCGTTCGCCATCACTGCATGACATTATCACAGTTAACACATATGACACATGCAAATAGAAAGTGAAAAAGTATACAATAATAAATTTAAGATACAATAAGAAATGATCGAATTTGAAACATAAAGAATGCACATACAACATGTAATAGAAATATATTCAAATACAAGACTGAGATTATGAACATTACATCCGCAAGATTGGTTGAAACAACAAGTTTGTTCACTTCAGTTACAACAAAGCAAAAACCGTACATTACATAATCTTAACCAAGCTTACTACACATCACTACACGACCGAACCACGAGGCACGCGTGCACGCCTTGGCCTGGTGGGCCTAGAAGTTGTCCCTTCTCCTGTTGGTGGAGTACCATCCAATTCGGATCCTGATGGCGGGGCTTCAGCTGTTGTGGGCATGTCTGAGTCCTTCGGGTACTTCTTGTAAGTATGTCCCTCCTTATCGCATTTGCTGCAACGTTTGTACCTTCCACCTGCTTCGGACTCATCCATGGCGTTTTGAATACGTCTTGTCTTCCGATGCCCAGCCTTGTCTCTGATCTTACTTGGGTCTGGAATATAGCTAGGTTGCGGTACTGTACCTGTAAAATTCCCCGCTATGCCAAAACCATAAATTTCATGTGACCATGTATGCAATATGGCTTCCTTGGTGAAATAGGGAGATACAAAAGTACGATCAAGTATTCCACACTCCAAGCTCGCTGCAATAACATGGGAACATGGTTTGTGGTAGAGTCTTGGTTTGTGGCACGTGCATGCGATCCTCTTTAAGTATGCATTCTTGCACAACTCTTGTTCTATATATTCCACGCTTGGCCCTATCAGCACACAAGATTTTGAATCGGTGCTCTCTAGTACCTTGAGTTATAACTCTATGCTCCTTTGCCTTCTTACGTTTTTCCTCCAGATAATTTATCAGCATATGTCCGAAGAAAACACCTCGCACTTGCATTGATAGGGTAGCGACTTGGTACCGGTCTCTGAAATATCTGCATGTTCCATGCAGGATGAACTCAACAATGGCAACCAAGGGAAGGTCTCTAACACCACGCATCACCCAGTTGTAAAGTTCGGCCAAATTAGTTGTCATAATACCAAACCGCGCTCCGCCGACATCATGCAGCAAAGACCACTTCTCCTTAGGCTCATTCTCTATCCAGTGTGAAAATTTTCTCACAGCAGATGCCGATCTCCTTCTGATGTTTGGACCATCTGTGGGCAGCGGTCCTAAGGCCTCTGGACCATCCTCACCAACAGGTGCTGATCGGCTTGAGTGCTCTTCCCTTTGCTTCGTTGTGAGCTCGTCCAACCTCCTCCAAAGCTCATTGAATTTTTTCTCTTGATTCTATCTGCATAGCCTCTTGAATAGATCCATCAAGCTCTTGCTCTTAAACTGCTTATAAAAATTAGCACCCATGTGACGTATACACCACCGACTTTGAACATCTGGCCAATCTTTACCATATCCCATCTCTGCATCACCGTTCTTCAGATATTCAATTGCCCGAAGAAGGCCAGCGTGACGGTCATGAATTAGGCATACACCAGGCCTCATACCAACAATGCTAACCTTCACCTGCTTGAGAAACCAGTACCAACTATCGGTATTCTCGCTCTCCACAAAAGCGAATGCCAGTGGTACAACTTGATTGTTCCCATCCACGGCAATTGCTGTTAGTATCTGACCTCTGTATTTACCTGTCAGAAATGTCCCGTCAATACAGAGTACTGGACGACAATGCACAAATGCCCTGATGCAAGCACCTAGTGCAAAGAAAGCACGTTGCAAGACCAATACTGCACGGTCATTCTCCATGGTTAGGTATGTTTTAAGATCTGTACATGTCCCTGGATTTCTGGCGGCTATGCATTGAAGAAGAGATGGTAAATTATCATATGAGGCTTTGAATGTGCCAAATCTCATCTCAATAATCTTCTGTTTTGCCCTCCACGCCTTAGCATATGAAATGGTGTATTTGAATTTATCTTTGATATGCCTTATTATTGACCTTGGCTCGTATCCCAGATTATGCACAACATCTGAATACATCTCTGCAGCAATAAATGCAGATGTCATGTTTCTGTGGTACTTCTGTACACCTTCCAAGTGACAGTTGTGCTCAGTGACTATTGACACTTTCCAATAATCCTTCCACTTTCCCTTGAATGCATACACCCTCCACGGACAACCATCACTGGATCTCATGCACTTAACTTCATATACACACTTTGTGGACTTTGCTACCCAGAACTCCCTCTGCAGTGATACAGCCCAATGCTTGACTTCCTCCATCAATTCTTCCTTCTCTGCGTACATCGCTCCCTCGATTACCTCATTCTCTTTATACTCCCATGGAACATGGTATCCCTCTGAAATAGCAAGTCTAGAGAAGTCTTCATTAGACCATTGCCACGGATTCACATTGCATCCTTCCTCATCAGAAGATTCATCACCATCCACTTCCTCATTCGCCGCATCTTCGTTTTCCATTGCCTGAATAATGGAGTTGATCCTCTCGCCCTCATCTGCCAAGCCTCTCGGCTCACTGGCTTCTCCTTCTCTTTCTGGTTCCTGCACATCATGTCCCTGTTCTTCTCCTTGCTGAGCACGGTCATTTCCCTCTTCCATTTCAGCATCAGTCCTAACCATTCTTGTACCCTCCACATCTTGCAAGGTTGCATTGTCTTTATCGTGCACCTCCATGAAAATGCTGGGTTCCCAGCCCCGCTGCAATGCATTTTCTACGTACCATTTCTATGTTTCGGTGCAATCTACCGACATCAATTCCCAGAACCATTCTTCGTTGCCACGGTTGACTACTACATTTACTTTTATTGTGTTAACCTTTGGGTTGATATGAAATGCCCTCATTAACCAGTTGCACACTGACCCAAAATTTCTTTCCGCTGGCCTATCTATCCCCTTCAGTGTTGACCCAAATTCAGACAGATCTATACCATACGGGCCATATCTGACAGTGCCACTACCATGGAACAACCGAAACATCACTTTGCTTGACATATCTATTTAGAGAAAATACGATATTCGTCACACTTCAAATCATGCAATCCATTGTTTAAAGCATAGCATAAACATCATTATTCCTAAACCCTAAACCCTAAATCCTAAACATATCTATTCAGAGAAAATACGATATTAGTCACATTTCAAATCATACAATCCATTGTTTAAAGCATAGAAGAAACATCATTATTTCTAACATGAACTGCAATGCTCTAACATCATTATTTATAGATCTAATATACATACTACTCATGGATCTACCCAGAGTCAACTAAAAACTAAACAACTCTAGTGCACATTATATTTTACTAATGCATAGCAACAGACTTGTAATGTATGAGAAACTTACCTAAAAGCCGAGGTCTCAAACTGACAGGGCTTCGCCGTTTACTTCCTTCTTCTCCCTCCTCTCCTCTTTCTTTTTTTTGGAAAATTTAGTGAATATAATGAAAATCTGAAGAGGTGGCTGGGTATATATAGGGGGACCCCAAAAACGCCCACTGTGTGGGCGTTTTTTGGGGGCGAGGGGGCCGCCTGCAAATGAGCGCGGCCGGCCTCGCCTGTTTTGCAGGCGGCCCCCTGCCGCGTAAAAAACGCCCACACAGTGAGCGTTTTTTTACTGCTCCGAGGCCCGCCCGCAAAACAGCGCGCTCTTTTGCAGGCGGTCCCCTCGCCACCAAAAAACGCCCACGCAGTGGGCGTTTTTTGGGCGCAAGTGGGCCACCCGCAAGAGCCGGCACCGGCGGCGGCCGGCTCTGTGCCACGTCACATATAACGCCCAGACAGTGGGCGTTTTTTAAAAAACGCCCACTGTAGGCGACTAGTTCTGTCATATTTGGAAACAAAAAATTAGTTTTGTAAATTTTTTTTAAAAAAATTAAAAATAAAAAAACTCATTGGGAGACTGCTGCAACAACATTTCTCCACAAAATGACAAAAGTAGTCTTAGTATTGGGGAAGTTATATTGGAGAATGTCAGAAGATGCTCTTACATACGTAGGTAACTCTAGCTGATACACTACTTGCTCTGGATCCGGCATTCCGGCGTGTACGGTCAGTTTAGCATTTCTGCTGCCCTGTGTGTGTATCTGTCTGTGTTCCGTGCCTACCCATGCATACTGTAGCAATCAAGTGTCAAGTCAGTTGCGATCATAGGATCTTCTCTAGATACTGCCTGCACATACAGCATCTCCCATTTTGTCTAGTATCTAGAAGTACTACTCTGTACGTATATGCATCAGATTCATCCAATGATCCCCAAATGTTGGGATCAGTTTTGTGACCACTTGGATCTGAAGATTTGTATGCAGTGGTACAAAAGATAGTATAACAGCAGCAGCCCGGAGGATAAGCCACCCCCCTTCCTCGAGAGGCTTTGAGCGATTCAATTATTTATTCAATCAAAAGGCAAGAGGAAGAATCCAAAACGTATCCATGTTCAGATATGCATATTGCCTGACGAAGACGCTAGGACTAGCCGCCAACTCGGCACGCACCAGTACACACCGCAACCTGTCAAGTGCACGAGCACCACTTGACTGGGCTCCACAATATGAATATTCAGCCGCGCCTGAGTAACACGGAAACAGTTTGACGCAGCAACGGGGAGGGCCCCGATTATTCTCCGTGCGCCCGTTGCACGGGGCCGTACCCCGGGCCGTACGGTTCTCTCATCTTACGTGGCGCTGGCGCCGGGTCTAGTCTAAGGTTGTTGGCGGCCGGATCAATCCACTGTTTGTCAACAGACGTCCCAGAGCTTCGGCTGCACCCAGCACCTTATTAAACTCTTCTCTCGGCAAGGTCAACTTCTGTGATTGATTTTCTTTTTTTTTTCCCTTCCTTCAGATCAAAGTCAGCTCCGATCCATGCGCACAAGAGAACGTTTTTTTTCCTGCAAATACTGAAATGTGTCGTGTATCAGCGGCAAAGGGCATCAGTTTTCGTGTCGACATGGACAGATAGCTACGGATAGAAGAAGGCAAGAGGTGCGCCACGGATCGCCACACTGGACCACGGCCTACTCAAATCTATAGCTAGCTAACGGCGAGCCATCGGATTCGGCAGAGCCGTACGGCGACCGGTGCTCCCACCACCTCCACGCACGCACGTCCGTACGGCTCACCCATTCATGTATCGATCGAAGCTTAGCAGCTGCTGACTTTGAATGATCCAGTTCAGTTGGTGGCAGTGCCACATCAACCTGTCTTGGTCGGGGTCTGAACGCCGGACGAACGAACGGTTGCTTGATAAACGCCAGAGACAAGAACAACGTGGATAGCGCAACCAACTTGTGTGTTTCGAATTTTCGATGGAAACTCGACGAAATGTCCATGGTCATTTGTCCTGAGCCTCTCAAAAACGGACTCTTTCTGCTTATCTGCAGGCGCGGACTTCAGAGTCACATATATATTCAGTGGTGCCGGGCGAATTGGGGGTCTCGGACGCTTGGATTATCCTCTGGAAATGTGTGGGGCTTTGGTTGTCTCGTTGATCAGGGCAGATGGTCTCCTAGTGGGCAGGGCACTTCGCATTAGTTCCTGCTGCACCATTGCCTGCAGGTGCTCTCCAATTATCCAGGAATGTGAGCACTAAACAGGCATCTCGGGAAATTTTTCAGTTCCTGTGCGTGCAGGTGTAGTTAACGAGCTCCCTAAACTACAACATGAATGAATTCATTGATAATTGGGTATTATCGAGTCGATAAGTATAACGGTGCACATTCCACAAAATTAGGGCGTGAAGGTGTAGTTAACGAGCTCCCTTCAGTGCCAACGAATCCATCATACTCGATAAGCATAGCGGTGCACAGTACACAATATTAGAACAGTAGAATTTACAGAATGAACGTCAGAGATGGAAACAGTATGCACTCCAACATCCAAACAATGGACACAGCATTCAGAAACGCAACTTCTGACACTACTATCTCAATGGTAGGGCAGGTTTAGTGCGGGCACCTTGGTTTGTGTAATGTCCGTGCTATAGGGCAGCAAAAATTGAGAGCAGACGGTGCCTTTACTGGCATAGGGTTACACTCTGTATTCTGTATGTACCAAAAAGAAAAATGTTCAGCCGGGCACCCAACACTCATTGGAATTGGGAACACGAAACAACAAACAAACTCATCGTTAGGGCTTCACTTTGCCAATCTCCATCAATTATCTACACTAGACCTGTAGACCGTCCAAGAATGCTTTGTTATTGTACTTCTTTCCGGATATCATTCCTCTTCCTGCGGCCAAAGCCACATCTACAGATGAATTCAGGGACTGGCCCCTCATCCCCAGCAACCCAAGGATGCTCAGCCGCAGCCTGCAGTGTGATGCGATCTCCTGGATCTGAAAATCAAGCACATGGAAGAAGGGGGCAGGGACATTGCACAAAAACTTAGCATACTCTAGGTTATCCGAATCATAGGATAAGAAAGTGACCGAAAAGGCACCTCTGCAGAGAAGCCTTAGGAGCAAATCAGCAAGTTGGGGGTTCATGTCTCCAGGTATTTGCACAGGATCATTGGCAATCTTTTTTGTAGCAGCCACTCAAGTGAGTTTAATGCAGAGTGATAAAAGGCAAAAGGAAAGGAAGGAAACAAATTTTTGCACCTTATCATAAGTGTCCTGCAATGTATCCCCAAGAAATGGATAATGCCCAGAAACCATACAATATAAAGTTACGCCAACTGCCCATGTATCAGATGCCCGACCATGGTAGGCTGAACCTGCAGTGAAATAGAGAGAGATACTTCTATCATATTTAACAAGTCTATACCGAGCAACTAAAGAATATTTAGTAATTTAAGTTAATGGCAGAAAAATTCTGGGCTGTTCCATTTTCGTCAATTTGTGATTCTGCGATCATATAGCTACGACAATGGAACATCCAGGAAATGTTGCTTTCCAGAAAACACCATTAGATAACCCGATGATTGACAAATTTTACATGCAGCATTTATATATAACTTAAATGTCAAAGCTAGTTAGTTGTACCTTGACAACACTCCGGGGCAGTGAAAACAGGAGTGCCAGGAGATCTCCAAAGCATATCATCATCATCCTACATTGCACACACATAAGTATCATACTAATATATCAGCAAAATACCAATATAGAATTTTATCATCCAGAAGAATTTGCCACAAAAAGCACACTTGAAAAGATTGAATAGATTTACTAGTAAATGAATGTAACAAGTTCCATCCAATGACAAAGATTTACTTAACAATGAACATATCCAAAACTAGAACAAGAAAAACATCTTCCAACTCAAGTTATCTTAAAACTACCCATGAGGACAGGGAGTAAAGATTATATTTTAATTCTTTTTACATCAATATAAACCTGGTTTGAGGAAATCAAAATCTACAGAGCCATTTTTTTTATCAGAGCAAGAGCAATTAACGATACAAAAAAGAAAATCGGAATTTTTACCCCTTTCAAGGGTGGATCCATTTAAGTGGAAAAAAAATTCCATAACAAGAAAAAAATCACTAAAATACACAATTTACTGGAGTATGGAAACCACCTCAAAAACCTGGCTAACACTGAAATCACCTATCTTCACATTGCCAGCACTGGTAACCAAAAGATTGTCTGGTTTGATATCACCATGAATAACATTCTGCGTATCATAAAAAAAAAATCAGTGTTCCAAGCAAGGGAGACACACAGCATAGTACAAAACTCCATAACATAGAAAAAGAGGCAATCAAAAAACACATGTATACAGAAACATATGTCCAAAATTGTGGTAGAGAATCCAACTGGAAATGTGGGAACTGTGGAATTCACTCTTGTAGGTAAGCACAAATGTGAACAATGGTTGGGAGTTTAGTGCTGTTGTCCTGATGCAGACCAGGATGCCAGGAAACATGGTTTGCATCACGATTGCTACCATGCAGGGGAACGGCCAGATGGCATTGCTTGAATTATCACTCACAGAACACACGCCAATGCGCAGGCACTCAAACTAAAGAAAACACCACAAAGATTAGAAGCGGGCCAGGACAAACCAAACAATCGACGACCAGACCGAACAAAGGTCAGCACCAAAGAGACTCCCCAACTCAGAGGCACCCGCAGAACACCAATAGTGGATTCCTCACTGATCTCTTGGAGAAGCTGACTGACGCTACGAATCCATTACAATGTTTACAAAAGAACAAAGCTATTAGCATGACCGGAGTGGAATACTTTTTACTGATGATTATCAACTAATAGTGTGACCTCAAACCACCTGGACCAGACCAATCTATTGTAAGTGATAGATAACATTTTAGCTCTGGGCATGGGAATTAAGGAGTGGAAAAGTTGTAGTGCGCAGGGGGGGGAGAGAGAGAGAGAGAAGAGATGTATTAAGAAAAGAGATAGGTGTGTTGGGATTTGGGAAGTGAGAATGACAACTAATTTGGGATTAGAATGCTAGAAGGTCAAGTATATAGTAAAGGCACAGTCGACTGGCAAACTTTTAATTGTCTCATCCACCTGATTACATAAATGGCACAAAGCTTAGTGGTTTCAGGCAGGCCTCAGCGCTCAAGGTAGCCAAAAGCCAGCTATTTCCTCTTGGTGGTATCAAAGATTTTCAAAGTCTTTGCCGAAATTGAAACTTGGTGGTTCCTGATACAGAAGCCGATCCGATGTGCTTCTTCCACATCGTGTTGTAGTTCCACTACGGCTAGAAACTCCAAAATCGAAATGATTCCTCTCGGAACTTTGGATTGTGATAGTTATCTTCGTAGAAATATGTTTGGATATGAGAGCTGCATAATACTGATCAACAAGCTGCAAATAAAATTTCCAAAATCCCAGGACTCTAGAAAATTGTTTTAAACATAATATGGATCATCTTATATTTCATTCGTGTTTCTAATCTAAATACTAAACTTTGAAACTTTGACGTGAGCATTCATCATGACAAACTAGTTATTGAAAAAGAAAACTGAGAGCTTACATGAGAGTGAAGATAAATAAGACCAGATATTATGTCTCGCAAATAATTTCTTGCAGTAGCTTCTTCTAAATCATTATCACAAACCATTTTTCCTTCGACATACTCAAGAACTGGCAATGCAAATGAAGAAAAATGTAAATGACAATTGAGAGAAAATCAATGGAAATGTGATGGGTCATCAATAAAAAAAATTGTGTAACAGTGCTACCATAATTACATACCCATGTAGAATTTATCTATGTTTGGGTCATCAATCACTTCAACAAGATTTACAATGTTGGGGTGATTCAGCATTTTCATTATGGATACCTGTCTCAAAAGAAAAAACACAAACAATGCAAGGGGGGAAGCAATTAAATACTGTACACAACAGAAAATGCATCCTATTAACATGTAAAATCATGATCCTATGCTACGCAGGCAGTGTGCTGTCATAGTGCAAGTTACCGAATACCAATACACTATGCTTTACACTTTGGCAAGAAAATTTCCATTGATTCTAACAATATCACAACCCTTAATCCATTCATCAATTAGGAAAGGAAATGAAGCTACAAATCTGTTCATGGTAGTTATTATGCTGAGGATTTTTCCTACAAAGATCATATGTCCAATAAAACTAAAAAAGAACTAACAGTGACAGCAAACAGATAGTATCCATGTAAACAGAAGATACATGAATGTATCACACTCCCCTGGGTCTTTTTTTCTCTTTAGAGGCTAAATGGGGTTCTAGTCCTATTGAACAAAAAGTACCAAGTTTAACTGCTTATTATCAATATCTGAACATTAATTCATCACTGTAAGAGCCCTATACTGCAAACAAATGCTGTTGGTCGTGTTTGTATCATATAAATTCATTCCCAATATGTGAGGTAAACATTCTCATATGCTAATGAGCAAGGTACCTCACAGTTGGATTTTTGTTGAGTAAACAGAAGTTCATAAACAGTTGGGAGCCTAAAACAGGATTTCCCAGTACAATAGGAAAAGTTCCCTATAGCTATAGTTACATGTTCAAGCATCAGACAGAACAACTCAATTAGCATTTGAAATGGCTAGCATAAGCATGATAGATCCTACAGAGATATCTTGAAAGCAGGCACAAAATCTTTAAAAGAAAAAAAAGTCACAGATGCATGACAAAAAGAAAATTCGAGCATTGCATGGAGAGATAAGTTGATAGAGAGATATAGGGAGCAGAAGAAGGACTTGCACATGGTCTTTATTGATCTCAAGAAGGCAGATAACAAAGTACCGAGAAATGTTATGTGGTGGGCCTTGAAAAAGCACAAAGTCCCAACTAATACATCACCCTCATCAAGGATATGTACACGGATGTGGTGACGTGTGTCCGAACATGTGATGGCGACACCAGTGACTTTCCAATTAAAATAGGACTACATCAAGGGTCATCATTGAGCCCTTATTTATTTGCTTTGGTGATGGATGAGGTCACAAAGGACATACAAGGTGATATCCCTTGGTGTATGCTCTTTACTGATGATGTGGTGCTGATGGATGAGACTAGGGCAGGGGTTAATGTGACAGAACCGACCAATTTATTAGAGCACAAGCACATAATCCGCCATTAATTCAGCAAATCATATGATTGAGACCTAATAAACCAGGTAGTCCGTGAAATCTCGAAGGATTTCAAACTTTTCCGACACGACCAAGATCGTAATAGTTTAGCGATTCCATTCACAAGTACACAGTTCGCACATAGTTTAAAACATCATCGGAGTACAAAATAGAGTTATTACAAACCAGTTTAAAGTCTCAAAGTAGCGGAAGCGATTTAAGTTCAAATACCACACACACACATTTGAAATACAGTGCCAGGTCCTTAGTCCACATCCAGCAAAAGCATCAAGTCGAGAAGAGTGACCATGCCCAAGGTCTAATCGTCTCCCAAGGCGGGATAGAAACAGTTCTGACAATAACCATAAAGCATCTCACCATCTGCAAAAACATGGAAAATAAAACCCTGAGTACGAGGATGTACTCAGCTAGACTTACCCGTCATAAACTAAAATAAAGAGACTCCAAGGAGTATGCAAGGCTGTATAAGTAGGATAGCTGACTCATTTAAATTGCGAAAAAGCTTGCATTAAGAAACAATTAATAAGAACCTTCTAGCAATGTATTTTAATCTGATTATCCTTATCATGCTACATTAGCACCTGTACTAAACAAGCATGGTAATAGTTATTCAACAGCAAGTAACCATTTCCGATTGAGTATCTTTCAGTCCCAACGGCTCAACCATCTCATCTCTTGTTCAAGTTCTTACTACGAGCCGCTGCTCAAGTCAAGTGTTCACTGTCCAGGAACGATGGCGATTATAATCGATTACTAACCAGCTGGCGGGTACTCCTCACAAAAACCACACTCACCAGCCACGGTGAGCTACAGGTCACCGACATCCAATTCAGGAAAAACGCGAGATCAACAGGTACCATCACATCCGGGCACCGTCCGGCTGCCAGCAGGGCGCACCATGCTATATTCAGGCCTTACAACCGCGTAACCCGTGGTCCCCCATCTTCACCAATGCGATGCGTACAGCAGGTCGACTCCCGGCCCAAATCAAAATTAGGCTTCGCGGTCGGAACGACTTATCCTTCCAGCTAAATGTGAGGCATAAATTCAATATGACTTGAGGACGTACAACGGACGGGGTCCTAGTTCGACACAGACGGGATAACCCACATTGAACCTCCAGTTCATTCTCAACTCCAATCCCGCCCGGTCTCGATTTATTATCTCCACATGGTTATCCAAGATAACAATATATTCAACCATCCGAGTTACCACCTATAACTCGCGGATGACAGAAAATCACCCGACTTCTACCGATCTAGTTAAGCAGGGCTAAGCATATAATCGTACCTGAACCTAACAGGATTGAATTATAAACAGTGGCAAGGAATATAAGTAATGCAGCAATGGTATAAAACAACGCCTATAACTTAATGCAACAAACAAGTAAAGGACTCAAGTTAGATATTTTGCAAACCACAGGGAGAATGCTCCGGGGCTTGCCTTTCAGGAAAGCGCTTGGCTGGTGGTCGAGACACTCCGGAAGATCAGCTTCGGGATCCTCTCCTGCTGCTGCTTCCCGAACCAAAGCTTCCTGTTGGCCTTCCTCTCCTTGTGCTCCGAGAACTATCGTTTTGAGCTCTGACGATCCTGTATGATGCATAGTGCGTATGAATACCGTGCATATATATAGATACAATGCGGATGGTGATGGTAAATGAATGCTCAGCTAAGATGAATGAGATGATATTGGAAAACATGTATGATAAGCACATGTCATCTGCATTCTCTTCTACCGACAAATCTTCAGATAGGCCTCGCATTACAATTTACTCGCACACTATAAGGAATTATAAACAACCATTGTTTTACACACTACACTCTACTGAACTAAAACCAATAGAAGATCATACATATCATGAATAGCATAAAAAGCATTTTTACACACATGAAATGATAACTCTAAAGCATTATTTGTAAACAAAAGAAATCAGGGTATAACTACCCAGAAAATTCTGTAAAAATTACAGAAGCTTAATCATACCAAATAAAGACTACCATAAAAATTTCAAGTCAAAACAGTAAGTACTTTATCCTGCACAAAAATGACAAGGCAGCACAATTCCAGGGGCATAAAATACTTTGTACATAAAAGTATATTAAACAACAGATCTCAGAACATAATTAGCTCTAGATTGACATAAAAACACTCTCCAAAAAGTTTCATGCACAAATTCCTTATACATTATTTATTATGAATTATTTATCATCACATGAAAAAAGGCACCATAACTAGACAGAGCAAACTTTCCACATGACATAACCTCATAACATTTTTCACAGATAGAGCATGACATAAGAAGACTAACAAACTTGGTCTCACATTTTTCTGAGCAACAGAGAATTAGTTATGCATTTCCTAAGATAAAAGCAATTAATAGAGATAAATAAAGCTATACAGAAAAGTATCATAAATTCCACATTTCATATTTTTCATGCATAGATCATCTCATAAGAAAATACTGCAAGTTGAACCAACTCATTTGGATGAAAAATGAGCAAGTTATGAATTTCCAAAGCTTTAAACAAAATCTGAAATCAATTCTAAAAAAGAAAAAGGAAAAAGCACTTTACACCGGGGACCCTGAGATTTCCAGAAACTAACCGAGCCCTAATAGGTAAATCCCTGTGTCTGGCAACCTTACACCGAGAACCCTGGGTTTTTCTACATTCTAACCCGATGGTCCTCGTCGGCGGCGACGCTCGGTCGGCCGTCCCGGCGGCTCTCCGGCGTCACCGACCGGAGGAAAAGAGAGAGGAGAACAGAGCGCATTGATCAAGGGTACTAAAGATGGGAGGGAGCGGCTGGAGGCGGTCGGAGCACGAGCACGGCGGAGCGGCGGCACTCCGCGCGGCGGCCCGACCGAAATCCGACCCCACGAAACCCTAATCGGCGCCATTGAGCATCGTCCTAGCAGCTACCCACCACGACGCTTCGGATGCGCACCCTAATGGCGAGAGAGGACGGCCAGAGCGGCGGAACCACGGTGAAGCCGAGGTGCGGTCATGGCGGACAGGGAGAAGATGATGCGATTCGGGCGAACCTTGACGCAACTGGCCGAGACGAGGGTGGAGGAAGATGGAGCGGGCTCGGGCGCACTCGATTGCGGGGTTCAACGGGTGAATGCGTGGCTACCGGCGGCGAATTTCTGGACGGCGGCGAGGCGAGCTCGGGCGACGCGGCGGCGAGCAGAGAGGAAAATGAGAGGGGACGAGGGGGAGAGAGTGAGGGCGCGGGCGAGTGAAGGAGTGGGCGCGTTCGGACGACGCCCCACGCGGCCGAAACGGCCCGGCCTCGGCAGAGCCTAGGCGCCACGCGACCGACGCATGCTGCCGCGGGCGGCCACGGCGCTTTTCTGGTCGGGGATTTCCCTGACGGCCAGGAAACAACCGTCACCGAAAAGTTGTTTTCATGAATATAAAACAAACTTTGCTGCTTAATAACTCTTAAACTAAGCTGAATTAGCAAAAACTCAAAATAGGTGAAATGTAGCTTTTGAAGAGTAGAACATTTCATCTTAAAGAAGTTTTACCAGATTTTGCCTAGATTTTGAAATACAAAAATCCAAATAAAATACCTTTTAAAAATTCCCAAAATAGAAAATCAGCCCCCAATTCTGCCCTTTTTCCACATTTTTGAACACCTTCCAAGCATTTTCATGAAAAGCGGTAAAAACAACTTTTGTTCCTTATAAAATTATCTACAAACTTCATTTAGGGTGCACACACATGCAAGCACTCTAGCTATCACTTTCAATTCAGTCAAACAAAACTACTTTAATGGTCCACCTTGGTCAACCATGACAACAAAGCTTAATTAGCCAAAACCATAAACATAAACCTAGGTTAATTTGGTGTCCTAATCATGTCTAGGTTACCTTAGGGGTCATCAAACACCAAACACTCATACCACATATTCAATTCATGTGCAAGGCAAGCATAATTTGAATAATCACACATGATACATGAAATGACAATCAAACTTTTCATCAATGCTATGCATAATGATGCTTATGCTTAAGAATGCGAATGATTATGCATGCTTAACACCAGAGTGTTACAGCTAATAGGAAGTTAGAACTATGGAGGCACACATTAGAGTCGAAAGGATTTAGACGTAGTCGGACTAAGACCGAGTACATGAGGTGCGATTTCAGCGCGACTAGGAATGAGGAGGGAGATGTTAGCCTCGATGAGCAAGTGGTGGCCAAGAAGGATACTTTTCGGTATTTAGGATCGATGCTACAAAAGGATGGCGACATTGATGAAGATGTTAGGCATAGAATTTTAGCCGGTTGGTTGAAATGACGTCAGGCTTCAGGCGTCCTCTGTGACAAAAGGGTGCCTTAGAAGTTAAAAGGTAAGTTTTATAGGACAGTGATTCGTACGGCGATGTTATACAGTGCTGAATGTAGGCCTACAAAAAGGCGACATATCCAGCAATTGATTGTAGCAGAGATGCGTATGTTACAATGGTGTTGTGGGCATACAAGAAGGGATAGAGTCCAGGACAACGATATTCGGGATAGGGTTGGGGTGGCACCAATTGAGGAGAAATTGATTCAACACCGGTTGAGATAGTTTGGCCATGTCTGGTGCGTAGTGGGGTTCTAAAGCAGGTCGATAATATAAAGCATGGTAGAGATTAACCTAAACTGACTTGCAATGAGTCGGTTAAAAGAGATCTTAAGGAGTGGAATATCCCTAAGGATTTAGCTATGGATATGAGCGCTTGGAGACTATCAATTAACGTGCCTCAACCGTAATCTTTTTTCTTGTACACTTTATGTGTTCTTTGTTTGCATGTCTCTTTTGGGTTTCATCTCTAGCCTACCCCAACTTGTTTGGGACAAAAGACTATGTTATAGTCTATGTTGTTGTTGTTGTTGTTGCTGCATGGAGAGATAAGTTGAAAAAATCATCACCTCCCGAAGAACATCTGTCATGACAGTTTCTGTGCGTACAACACGTACTTTCATCATGTAAGGCTTATTTAGAACCTGAAAGAAAGGGCAAAGGCTAAAATTCCATAAGTGAGACATCAGCACATGCACCCAACACATATACGGGCTAACAATAACAATGTTGAGAGCAAAGAATAGGAAAAGGTGAGACTAAACGAAGTCATGAAACAAGCAAAGCTATCAGCCTGTCATAGGCCAATATAGCCATGATGGGCTAAGGAGGTGTTAGATCCAATACATGCCAATTTAGGCCCAGTATGAACAGTACCCACGAGAACTACACGTTACAAAGCCCATCGAGGTTTTGGACTCGGAAGAGCAGGTTTGCTTGTGAGTCAAGTTGAGTCAAGTCCTACCTATAAATATATTAAGAGGATATGTATCCTTTGGAATTAATCAAGAGTAGTTTGGAGTAAAGTCCTAATGATCTCTCTACTGTAGCACCACCGCCCTTCTCTAATCTCTCACTCATGCGACAGACAGTTCTCGTTCTCAAGCTTCCTACCTTTAATCCCTCTTTTATCATCTCAATTCTGCTCCCCAATTTATCTAAATTTTGTACCATGCAGAGCCCGCACCCCATTGTTGCTGATCTTCACCCCTAATTTCCCTTTAGTTCCCCTAATTTCTTTTAAATTCCTCCAATCTAACCTCTAAATAAGGGAACACAACCAAAACATAGAATACAACATATTGGAACCCCAATTTCTCTCAAATTCCTTCAATCTAAACTCTAAATAAAGGAACACAGCCAAAACATAGAGTACAACATATTAGAAAGAAACAAAGTATAACTAATAGCTACTAGTAGAAAATAGCTAATTGTGATATTTAAGACAAGAGTGCAGCTAAAAGCACTACCTTCACTGCATACAGCTTCCCATCTTTAATGTTTCTTTATAGAACCTATTCAATAACAAAGTAAAAAAAATGTAAACATATATTTAGAAAAACTAATATCAACATATCTAAGATATCATACCACATTGCCGTAGCTTCCAGAACCAATCTTTGCCAAGTGGACATATTGATTGACCATATTATTGCCATTTTCATCCTCTGAGCGAAATACTTTTTTAGTTTCTTTAACTGGGATCTCTCTGCATGCAAAGCCATTTTGAGCTCTTGATTGTATAATGGCTTCAGAACTCTTCCTTGGTGGTCCATCATCGCTTCCCTCAAGATATTCAGTATCATCTCTATCGTAGAAACTTGTATCAGAATCATCTCCATTATAAAAGCTTCTGTTAAGATCGTTCCCATTATAAAAACTTATATAAGGATCATCTCCAGTGTAGAAACTATCTTCGATTGATTGACGCTTCAGTAAATCTTCAGATAACATGCCATTAGCATCCTGATGTTGACGTACAGGTACGCTAGGCTTCCTTAAAAAGCTAAAGCAACTACAACAACTGATGTCAAGGTCCGCCATTCGTAACAAGTAGGCACCAGAAACCCTAGAAACATGTAACAATGTTAAAAGGAACATCGGAATAGAAAAGCCACTAATTTATGTGCTACTTTGATGGCTACCACATCACCACTGCAGATGAGATAAAACTACAGTAAAAACATACATGCAGAAACAAAAATGTCACTCAACCTCTAATCGTTGCAGTTAAACTTGATACTAGAAAGGCACACCTAATAAGAGGCTTAGATATTCTATTCCCACACATATTAACATTAGGTGGAAGTAAATAAACACATAGATTCAGGAATTGCTAAGATTAAACTTAGGTCAGATAACAGCGTATAGGGATTCCACCTCCCACCTCGATATCAACCTTCTAACAAGGATAGAACCAATAACGAACAAGACAGGAGCTAAATCGGCCAAGAGAGGAGCTAATAGAAGGCTAGATTTATTGAACACCTTATATGTTTTGTTATAAGAAATGAAATCGTGTCTTTTTTTAATAGTAACTTATAAGTTCACAACTCAACTGAGACTGAGGTCCTATGTTCATCTAAGAATTTATCCTAAATTCATATGTACATGATTCAATCTATCATAACTAATATGTTCAGGAACAAAGTCTACACCGTTTCAAAGTTGCAGTGACTCAAATTTGGCTTAAAACAATGTAAATTTGGTACCAAATTCAGAGTTGTGTTTAGCTAAAATCTACTGTCGTTTAAGAGACAAGCTAATACCATATCAAGCAACACGAGAGAGGAGCAGCAGAACTGTAGAAGGACCTGCGGCAGTCTGGTGCTGGCGGCCGAGGCAGCTGCCGTGGACTGTGGGTTTGTGGGCGGCTGGCTGTGGCCTCCGAGCGCCGTCCAAAGGCGGAGGCCGGAGGGCTGAGGCGGCCAGACGAGTCGCTCTGGCGCGGGGCAGCTGGCCGTAGGCGAGGCACTCGGGCCTTCGGGTGGCGGGGCAGCTGGAAGGAGGAAGGCGGAGCCGGCTGCGGAGGACGGGGGCAAGTCAGCGGAGTAGCGACGCTGCTCGTGAGACTATATACTAAGTAATTTCGGGACAAACTGAATTGATATTCCATAGACCCTAACAAATAACAAACTGATCAAGGAATTTCGAATTGGGATTGGGCAAGACTAGACTTACAGGTCACACGGCTGGCTTCTGTGGCCTGTGCGGTGCGGTCCCGTCGGCGCCTCGTCTAGCGGCCAGCGCCCTGCGCCCCGCGGCCCCTGCCTGTGCGCGTGCGCCGCCCCCCGCCACTAGTTAGGGTTCTTCGGCTTCAGGGACGGAAAACGACTAGTGCGAGCGACGGAGAGAGCCAGCGACGGGAGCACGAGCGAGACAGGAGGAAGAGGTGGGAGCGCGACTTTAGGCCTCTAGAGGTGAAATTGGGCCGCTCAGCCTCGTTGGGCCATGGTTGGTAGGGAAAATTGAGGTTTATTGGGCCAATTTGACTCTACTGGTCTCAGATTGTAGTATTTTTGTTTTTCTCATATACAGACTTGTATCTGTATCTGTACTCCTCCTAAAAAGAGCCGAACAGAATCGTCCACCCGGGCGAGCGAAAACTACCGCTCGTTCCTTCGCCTTCACCCGGCGCTTCGCGCTCGCCCCCTACCGCATGTGGTGGAGCCGGCTCCAATCAATCGATCACTCCCCCCACGCGAGACCCTGGCGTGCAAACTGCTAACTGCTATCGGGCAGGCGCTCGGCCTCGCTCGGCCGACGCCTCCTCTCTCTTCCTGCCATCGCGCCGCCGCTCCATCACCGCGCTCGCCCATGCCCACGCCTCCTCTCCCTCCCTGCCCTCGTGCTACCGCACCGCCGTGGGGGATACGTGGAGATCGCCGCCGGAAACCACTCAGCGCCTGCACCGGCCACGGCACCTCGCCGTCGCCAGCCGGATCGACGCTGTGGCCGCCCTCCCGTCGACGCGCCGCTATATTCGCGTATGTGTTCATCTCCTGGCTCCCTCTCCCTCTCTACAGCCGCGAGTCCGAGAATGGCGGCGGTGATGGCGAGAACCTAAGGCCGGTTGTATCGAGGGGCCTGGAAGATGTTGTTCCATATTATCTGTGCCACCACTTTCAGTTTTGACTTTCCCCATCAAATTGATTCTATCGAGTTCAAACCTATCCTGAATTTTGCCTCCCCCACTGCAGAACCCTTCCCGAATCGAC
The DNA here is from genome assembly GCA_023333625.1 of Bothriochloa decipiens. Lineage (NCBI taxonomy): Eukaryota > Viridiplantae > Streptophyta > Magnoliopsida > Poales > Poaceae > Bothriochloa > Bothriochloa decipiens. The sequence goes on along the minus strand of CM041640.1, from coordinate 21,176,208 downwards.
AACGGCAGTTCCTGGTGCCACGCATTACCATGGCGTATTTGAGTAGAGGGCGATGCAGACGGCATTGAGGGCCCTGAACTCAATGGTGTTGCCCCGATCACCATGGCAGAGGGCCATGAACTCAATGGTGTTGCCCTGATCACCATGACATTCTCAGCACGAGAAGATCGTCAAGGCTGCCGCTGAGCATAGGGACGGGTGGACGGGCGGCAAAGGACGTTGGTGGTAATAAGGCAGCTTTGGCGACTCTGCCACCATGGACATGCCCAGCCTGAAGGTAGCATGTCTGGCTCTCTGGTTTCATATGCTGAAGAATAGGTGTATGTGCAAGGTACAAGTATTGTTTTTAGATTGCTGCAGATACAACCTGACATGTTCAGTGGATGAGCATTAGGGGAATGCATTTTGAAGGATGAGCTGGTGAGCTTGCTGCATATACATGCAGACATGGACATCAACTAGAAGGCACCGCAGGTTTATTTATTTGGGATTTGGGATATTGAAGAATATCAGTCTTTTCTATATTTTTTATTGCTCCGTTTAAGAACATAATCTTCTAACTTGCATTGCAAAATTTGCATTGCAGGTCTAGCTTCTAATGTCCCATAGTTCCTCAAATGAAACATATGCAGTCGGCTGCTACATTTACAGATCTTTTCCTATGCGATAATTGCTAAGATGAAACATATGTGGTAGGCTTTATTAAGTGAATGTCATCCATTGCTATGAAATATCTGTTTCATTATATGTTTCCTAGGACCAATTGTTTGTTTCATTATACTGTCTGCGGATATTCAGAAGATGCTTCAAATCATATGTTGCGGTGTACTTCAAATTGTTTTTGACACCCTCAGTAATAAAATGCACAGACAGTAAGACACTTGCTGTTTTATGTACTCCTTGTCAATAAATTGCTGAGTAAAGTCAAATAATGTTTAGGCAATGTGCGCAATGGCTGCATTTCAATGTTTCAAAGTTCATACTACCTTCTTACCTGCAGGTAGCAGAAATTATGATTCCTTATCTAGGTGCATTGTTCCCAACATTTTCTTCTGTCACTGATAGTTTACTTATTGAAAAAATGGCACTTCAATGCAAGAAAAACAAGATACTGTTTTGGCAAAAATAGATGTTTCTCATGCTCATCTAGAACTGTTAAAGCACACAAATGTTTAATGGTAGGGTGATACATGGCATGAAGCTGTTGCATCAAGCTTGGTTTTGGAACTGATTTTGACAAATAGTTCGAGCTGCAGTTTTTTCTCTGTTCAGTGTACAACACCTTTAGTGAAGATGTGATTCTGGTTAAATAATAAACAACAACATGGTCCAGATTATATTCGCCCTGCTCATAGTTCATTCACTTAAAGTTGTTATGGAAAATCCAAAATTCAATCACTATTGGACTGTGGCCTATTGGTGCCTGAACATTATCGTCATGAATGCTACAGCTTAGTTAAAAATCAACAGTCATCTTGCCGGTTGCACAGGTGCCTTCATTCACCTGACCCTCAAGTCATGCAACCAACCGACATGGCTTCACTCCCAGGTCATAGTACCTCTTCTTCTGTCTGAACGAAGACTGACACTTGCTTCTCATGGGTTCCTCTGCTAAACATAAATTCGAAACATAGGACATGCAAAAGTTGGTTGGTTCTTGGATTACTGAGCAGAAGGAGAACTGATCCCAAGTAGCAGTAGGCCAATAATAGTTTTTTTTTTAGAATCAAATAGCAGTAATGGTTCATCAGTATAGCTAGCTCATATATAGGGCAAAGAGAGGAGTAATTCAAGCCCTCGAGATCCTATAGACTATCAGCAAGGTGACAATTTAGCAAGTTAGCACCAGTGTTCTTGTTTGATGCTCAAATAGATGACTATCAGTAGGGTGCACTGGCAGGAATTTTATGTTCTTTTCTCTCTTTAAATTATTCGTATACTTCTTATTTTTTTCAAAAAAAATATGTTAGATTGGATAAATGATGTATCTGCTAATATATCAGGTTGTGCTGTCCTTCATCACAGCCTCGAACATGTTCCCGGACAGTGTTGTTCACAAGCAGACGAAGGTGGGCCTCAACATGTCAACAAGAAGCATCGTCGAGGGAAGACAACCTGATGGGGATAGCCTTGCTTCTGATGGACAACTCTGGAAATGGCGGGGAAACATGCCTGCAGTAGCTTCATCAGGCTGCATTAGAAAGCTTGATAATATCATGTAAGCAGCCGAAGAGGTTATACAATTTACCTATACATGCGAGACACAATTTGTTCAATCGAAGACTATGATTTATTTCAATTTGATGAGCATGGCTATAGTTCTCCATGCCTCCTAGGATATCATACCATGAAGAGGATTGCCAATTGCAGCAGCACTCTCAATAGTTGGAAATAGGATATCATCGTTTACGTAATTTGGTTGCAACACACATTTTCTTCAGGTGAACACGTTTAAACCTGAATTATCTTGACATTATTTGTCCTGTGCAAAGGAAGGTACTATGTAACACTGTTGTTCCAAATATATATCATGATTGCAGTATCGTTTTGAGTAACAGTATAACACACACTAATAGATTGTTTTCACGGTAGGGGCGTATGGCGGCAGAGGCGGTCAGGAGGACGCTACACGCTAGCTGCGCGGGTCGGCAGGTGCGGGTGCGCGGCGGGGCCCGGGGGAGTATTGCCGAGCCCGCAATGTCCCATTGGCTGCCCCGCCCCTGCCACGTACGGCCACCGGCCACTTAGGCTGCGCCACGGCGGACGGTCGCCGCAGGGGAGAAGTGAAGGGACCGCGCGCGCACGGGCGCAGCCGCTGCAGCGCCAATAATGATTCGTGCGGCGGCCGGGCCGACCACACCTCTCGATAAGCCGATATGCGATAGATGATGTAGGCTAGGCTAGTCTTGGTCGTCGTCGGGGATTCCGGCCTGCGAACAGCTTGCCCCGGCGATGACCGGTACGTACGTACATAGGTGCACCGCCACCGCCTGCAATACGACACCGAACCGTAGTACTGCTAGTATATTCTTGCATTGAGCTCCGATCGAGGGCGGTGTTGGTTCGGTGGAAAAGCTGCAGGAGAGCTCCATCGCATGATATTCTGAATGCAAGTGGATAAGGAGTGCAGTGCCGGCAGGCCGGCACACGGCGTCTCGCTGGTGCTGGGGCACTGATGATGCCGTCCACACTCGAGTCTGGGCCGGCGGCCGGGTTCGATTCTGATAAGACTAGCAGGGTTAGCTCGATCGAGTTGTTCGTACGGCTTTTGTAGCAGTACAAATGCATGGTTTGTCACTTTGTTCAGTAAAGTGTCGCGTGTCTTGATGAGCCAAAGCATTCTGATCTGTCGACTTGTCGAGTGTGTTCTTTGCGTGCACCTTGCTGTTGTAGCGGCAGCCTGCAAACGGGATTTCTAAATAATAGTCGAACCGTACGTACCAACAGGGCATGCAGATGCAGGCGTTGCAACAGAGTAGCAGCGCGCAGTATACTCGAGTGTGTGCAGGGGATGAAGCACAGAAATGAGCACGCGCCTCAAACTTTTTGACCAATGCCCTCACGCTTGTTCAGAGACTGACACTAGCTCACTGTATGCGTGCTTGCTCAGTCGTCGTTGCAAGCCTGACCATACTCAGTCCTTTGCTCCTTTTTTGTTTAACAGCAAATGTGTATTAGTTAATCAGAAGCTCCCAATCATGACTGAAAAGCATCCTTAATACAGGACTGTCAGTGTAAGACAGTAGTACTGTATGTTGGTATGCATGTTCCAATGAATAATGCAACTAAGGCCTTGTTTAGATTCCAGATTTCACCCTTAAATTTTACTATACAAAAAGAAGATTGCTCGTCACATAAAAATACCGGCATATGTATGGAATACTAAATATAGATGAAATAAAAAATTAATTACACAGTTTTGTTGTACTTTACGAGACGAACATTTTAAGCCTAATTAATCAATGTTTGGACAATTATTACCAAATAAAAACAAAATTGCTACAGTGCTTAATAGAATTTACTATGCAAAGTTAGTGCAGTATTTAAACAAGGCCTAATAGATAGATCAAGAGACCCCATTGTCGAAATAGAAGGGCCCAGTATGACGTCGGCAGGTGGCCAAGATGATGCGCCGTGTCGCACAGTCCTTTTGCTTCACTTCTCCCCAAGAAGATGCACCACACCACCCCAGCAACAAGCAGCACATCAACTGCTGTCCACACAAATAAACATCCTAGAATGCATCGCCATCGGACTATCGGTGCCAAAGAAAAGGCGTCGGCATCTCCTGTTCTATCCACTTGTTCGATCGATCAGTTCTTTGTGTATTCCCAAAGCATGCTAGCTAGCGAGCAGGCTTCCCGGCGCCAATGACGGCCGCTTGCTCCGGCATCGATCGCCATCTGTCCCACGCTCGCCCACAAACCTAGTTTATGTTTGTGCAGGGTAATACGCGCGTGTCGATTGCCAAATAAAAAGCTCCATATATAACCCCGTTTTTTTTTTTTCGGATGGAAAGGTAAGGCTCCTAACCTAACCTTGAGCTCAAGGCAACACAAAGAGAGCAAAGCAGAGCTATAGTAGCTAGGGACAGATCGACGATAGACCTAGAGCTAGGGTTCTCCTCTCTTCTCTGCCAGATCGCCCATCTGGTTGTTGCACACGCACGTGAAATATGTGCAATCGTCGATCATATCGGTGGATGTTGATCAGAGACTGAAAGGGAGGGATGGATGAAATGTGCATGTGCAGATTGATCTTGCAACAGCATGCAGTGTGTATGAACTGACAAAAGCCAGCTCTCATTCTTGCGTGGGAGGGAAGGGCGTGCTTGTCACACTGAGGTGAGGACCACGCCTAGGCTTAGAGAGAGCATGCAAAAGGTACCGTGACCACCAGCTGCTTCACATATAGCCAGGGGGCGAGGAGCTGTGCTCTTAATTACAAACGGAAGGGATGGTTTTGGATGCTTGCATTGCCTTGCTACAGTTGGTATTGTTGTAGTCCATCTCTGACGTAGATTTTGGTTTGGTGTGTCTAACAATATCCTGCTTCTGGCTCAACCTATTAGCTTGTGGTCTGTGTATCTATAGTTACATGTCGACCAAAAATAATGGTCCAGCCGGTCCAAGTTTAATACAGAGCAAAGGAGATTGAGAGATAAAAAAGTAGGGCTGCGTAATGATCGGGTCGAGCCCACGCCGGACCTCTGCCCGACTGCAACTCTGCACCACGCCGGCCGCCCCACACTGCTAGCCCTAGCTATATATTCAGTTTGTCTTGCCTCATGCCCTCACATGCATGTTATCTGGAACTACTTATATCTTTAATCAGGTTTAACACGCACTCTCTTGTACTGCCCATCTGATCTACTTGTAAGCCTAACATGATGGGTGCCAATATATAAACAGTTGCACGGGTACTTCATATCAGATGCATGGTAAGCTTGGGTTACAGTGAAGATGGAGACACAAGCCCCCTCAATCTCTGCTGGGCCTGTTGGCTGGCTGGCCAGCAACTAATGACACATTGGTAGGCAGCCCTGCTAGTGTTTGTTTAAGCATCAGGCAGCCCTGCTAGCTGGTCCTGGTGAAACGTGACGTATCTTGAAAGGCTTAATAAGATCCGGCCTTTTGGCCTCTTTTTCAGGAAAGTATACGAGCACTAGTAGTAGTGTGAGTGCCCGAGGCGTTTGCCTTGTGTGGCAATCGTTTTCCATTTGGAGGAAGGTCGCCATCCAAAATATACTTGGGTCGGTCGAGAAACGGGCCCAGCCGACCTGACAGCGACCATCAGATTCAGGGAGAACAAGAAAAGCTCAAGACTACTTCAAGAGCAGAGCTGGATGAGTTGCTCTGCTACTGACAGCTAGCTCATCTAGCAGACATGACCAACCGTGGACGTACAGGTGCAGCGTTAACACTGACCAAGAGCTTAACCTAGTTATGATGAATATTTTCACGACATCAGTGTATGTATATATGTAACAAAAGCTATCATTCCACGTATAATTGCACAGATAGATAGCCTTGGGCCACAGTCACTAACAAACAAAGTGAACTGTGGATGAACATGTAACACCACCTGTTAAACGTCCGGTAGTGGCTGGTGGCGTGGTTGCGATCGAATCACCATCGATTAGGTTACAATACAATGATGAGAACGCATCCCATTGAGAGCCATAATAACTTGGCTTTTAGGGCCACACACACCGGTGCACGTTTCGGTTAAGGCTCTCACCTCGATCGAATGTGCATGACAATTGCCCATCACCCACAGGTGAAAGGACTAAGGAGTAGCACGCAGTACCTTTTACCCACATCTTTCGGTCAAAAAAAAAAAAAACAACCTTTTACCCACATCGTGTTGCACTGCACTACCTGTCTGTCTGTCTCTGAATTTTTCAGGAGAAAGGAGGTGGCAGAGCCAGTTGCATCGGGCCTTTTGCTTGGTCGATCGCTCGACTCGCGTCTGGCACCGCCCATCTTTCTTGCATGTCCGGAAGGCCAAGCACCTCGCTACATAAGCTTTGCCGCACTGGAGTGAAACGCCTCGCACGTTTCGGCTGGAGGACCTGCCGGATCGATCGCTGAGAGGCTGGGCGGCCGGAGGGCGGCACAGCCCGTGCGTGGATCGATCCATGCCGCCGGTCGCTGTCGTCGGCGGGTGAGGCGAGGTGGCTGTTACGGCGAAGAAGGCCAATAGAAAAACGCGGGGGAGTGGGGAGAGCGAGAGATCGGGGCAGATCTCCGCGTCGCTGTCCGCTCCTGGATTGCACCCAGCCTTGGCCCGCAATCCATCCGCGCTTTCCGGCGCCACCCACCACCGGCCACCGCCATATATACCCACGCCGCGCGCGGCCGGCCTTATCCCGCCTCTCCATATACCCATCGATCGATCCGCCGGCTGACGACAGCGAGAGACCTGAGGGCCGGGGCTTCCCGTCGCAGCACATCGAGATCAAGGTAGCCTCTATTTTAATTTTCCCCTGATCTCTAGCTAGCTCTCACTCTCGCTTGCTCATTTGATGAACTAAGGCTGATCGATTATGCATGGTCTGTGAGCGCTTACAGTACAGCCGTTTCGCCGATCGATTTCGCGAGAAGCGGCCGGACGGCGAGGAAAGGGAGAGGCGAAGCCTTGGCCCGTGGTGCTCCAGTACCTGCTTGTAGTCGGCGTGCTATACGGAGTGTAAAGCCGGCGCAGCTTTGGCACGAGCAGGACTAGATCGAGATTACAAGCTAACTCAGGTACTACATATCATCAGCTATCCACCTTATTACGTCTGTACGTACTACGTAGATTTCGATAGTCCAGCTGCTACTACTACTTCATGTACGTTCAGTCGGGATTTGCAAAGGACATGTTCAACAGTGTTTTCAAACTCTGAGAAATTAAGGCAAACTGTTAGCTGTCGGGATTTACAATCTTTGTATATTTGCAAAACTATGTTTCCGAGATAGTAAACTACTCCGAAGTCTTTTGTGTTCAAAAAAAAATCCGAAGTCTTTTTCTTTACCACGCTGTCATCATCTTTGAACATTAGTTTAACCAATTCAACGTAAAGGTCTCCACGAGGGTAGAAATCTAGCTTCATTGACACAAAAGAAATAAACAAAGCAAGATATAGGGATTTTGTCTGGGTAATCGTATGACAGAAGTGTAACTTACTATTATAAGGAGGGGCTAGAGTAAATTCGAGGATGGGTGTGTTTGTGTGCGTCAACTTTTACCATCAGGGTGCGAGTACCATGAAAATTAACCATAATCACTATTTTTTTTTTTGTTTTTACGTTTGTGCGCCTGCACTCCTTAGTGTATACAAACCCGCCCTCGCTATTCACTACCAAAATGGTGGACTTCTCCTAGAGTCATTAGGTTAGTAATAAAATACTTCCACTATTCATAATACATAGCAATATAACTAGCTAGAAGGCATTTAGTAGGAAAAATTATACTAAATTTTGAATGCTAAAATAGTAGGAGAAGCCCACCTCACTTGAAGAAATCTAGAATTTTGGTTGTGATTAGCCTACCTATATATAGTGCACGTAATGATTTTCGCCTTTTCTAACAACCACTGGAAAACTAAAACTACTATATATCTTGATTCTAAATTATATGACATTTGAGGGTTTTGCAAGATACTAATTTAAGTTCAACCGCTGGAGCAAATAAAATGATTTAGATTGGTTACATGAAAGAAGTACTCCCTAGCTCAATTCACATATAACATGATGTTGATTTTTATCATTCGTGGGCTCTGAAGAATCTGTGTTTTCGATCTCTATTTTCTACTGGAATATATATCTATATAAACCTAATAGATTTATACGGTTAGCTATGGTTAGCCATGGAAGTACTATTCTAGATAAATTAAATATAATCTACACACATGATCTTATGTGTTCAAATTGCATGTTTCTGATATAATAAATCATGTCATATCTATGAGGCTCTGGAAGTCCTCTCTGGACACAAAAATAAGTCAGCTGTTATTTATTTTTCACTAGAACTATCTAAAACTTTATATGGATTGGCATCACAAGATCAGTATTAATAGATTTATTATGAAAACCAATTGCATGATAATGTATTTTTTCTCAAATACGTAAAAGATTTCTGCGTATCATTGTAATTAAGATGATGTGTTTAACTATACAAACGACGTGCTTACGACGAGCGCCCTCGGAGGTCTTACAACCATAGATGGGACCGTCTTAGCAATAAATAAATCTATACATATTTATGGTTTTTATGATCTTACAGCCACAGGCATAATAATGTATGATGATCACATTTGTATATATTTATATCATTTATCAGAATACCATATTAGTATCGAGCATTGGAGGAAGTATATTCAAGATAAATTTATACATATGACTTTTAGGTTTTGAACTAGTATGTTTTTATGGTCAACAGAGGAGAGATAGTACCCACACTTGAGGTGTATTGCATTGAGTGGAGCAAGATGTTTTAAAAATTTATTAATAGCCAATGTTGTAAGGTTTCGATGTGATCTCATCCAAAACCACAAGTGCTTTCGAATATTTAAAAGTATTTATCACTATAGAAACTAAGTGTCAAGTTTTCTAATCAGTATAAGACCATCTCGTTGCTTGTCATTGAATGAATTAGATGGAGTCATACATTCTTATCATTTATCTTGCCTGAGCTAGTACAAATAGATAGGTCCGCACATCAGAAGACTAGCTGAAACAAAAGTTATGGCTAAATGATAGCTTTGTTAACCACGGTGCAGTCAGGTTTGCTCGACGTCTCCCAGCTGCATAATAACTTGGCTCAGAAGAAGGAGAAGATGGACGCTTTCACACATGTTCCTCCCGGATTTCGTTTCCACCCTACCGATGAGGAACTAGTTGATTACTACCTTAGGAAAAAGGTAGCACTGAAGAAGATTGATCTGGATGTTATAAAAGATGTGGATTTGTACAAAATTGAGCCTTGGGATCTGCAAGGTACAACAATCTAAACTCGATTTATAATTCAAGCTTGCATGAGACATAAAACTGATTTGTAATTCAAGCTTGCATGAGACATAAGACAATATTCAACAGAGCAATACCTACTCTCATAACATGTGTGGAATGACATGCTTCTTGTGAAGTTATTATGCTTATTCATGAAGCTCAATGGTTGTAGTCTCTAACCCGCTTCTATATATATGACGATGAAACAGAGAAGTGTAGGATTGGAGCCGAAGATCAGAATGAATGGTACTTCTTCAGCCACAAGGACAAGAAGTACCCAACCGGCACTCGCACCAACAGAGCGACGACGGCCGGTTTCTGGAAGGCCACAGGAAGGGACAAGCCGATCTATGTGAAGAACTGCCTCGTAGGGATGAGGAAGACACTGGTATTCTACAAAGGCCGGGCGCCCAATGGACAGAAGTCAGACTGGATCATGCACGAGTATCGCCTAGAGACCAACGAAAATGGAATTCCACACGTAAGATTATTTATTAACAAACCCCCTTGGAATATATACTTGTTCACCTAGTGTCATGTATGCTGTATGCATATGATGCATGTCAGCATCCTACGCGTGCGTTAGTTATTCAGCACCTGTCTAACAAAAGGTTTATGTATGTATGTCATTCTCATTCAGGAAGAAGGATGGGTTGTCTGCAGAGTATTCAGGAAGCGACTTGCGACTGTCCAAAGAATGGTTGGGGACTCGCCTTACTGGTTCAACGACCACATGGGGTTCATGGCGCCGGACCACGGGTCACCAAGGCAGGCGGCGCATCACCAGCAGAGCACCATGATGTACCACAGGCAACAGCAACAGAGCAGCTACCCTTGCAAGGTTGAGCTGGAGTACCATCACCTCCTTCCCCAAGAACACTTCCTGCAGCAGCTGCCTCAGCTGGAGAGCCCCAAGCTCCCTGACCTTATTGGCCAAGTAGACACCACCCTTCAGCCATGCAGCCTTACAGCTGACGAGCATGGTGTCCCTCGCTACACTGTGCAGGAGCTCCAAGCTGAGCCGCTCTATCTGACAGCTGGGGATGCGTCAGCAGGCACAGATTGGCGAGCTCTCGACAAGTTCGTGGCATCCCAGCTCATCAACGGCGACACCGCTCCTAAGGAGTCAGCTTGCTACTCCAATCCAACACAGGTGTTTCAGCAAACTGAGGAGAAAGAAGATGCCTTAGACTATGTGTCAACGTCAGCCTCCTGTGGCGGGGACAATGATTTGTGGAAATCATAACGTCATTGATATACATATTCAAATACTCTATATTGCATCATTACAACAGTTAATAACATTGAGGTGTGCTTGATGTAACGTAGTATATAAGTAGCCAACCGATTCATGTGTCATGGTATAGAATGGTATGTACATAATACAGTGTAACCGAGTAGGTTACACTTCCATGCATAAGTTGGCATAATGTCTGATGTTAATAAGGTTAGCTAACAGCTGAAGCTAAGGTGCTTTAGCAACTGATATGGCGATTCATTAAGATTGATTGGTGATGTGTCAAAGGCAATGCCTATTTGTACTATCAATTTGTCCAATGTATACAAGTGCATCTCTACTGTAATTCTATTTTTTGAAGTTAAATACCCCACCTCTGTTCCACAATGTGAGTCGCTATGGACCCATGCTGCCCTTGCAGTCAGAACTCCTGAACGATAATAATTAAAGTGGAACAGACTAGTATATTGATAACACAAGAATGTCCCATCATGGGAATAGCCATCCATGGAGAGACTACAAGCACCTGTTGCAATAGGCCAAGGCTTCAATCAAACAAAGACAAATGATAATGATTGCTTGTCCAGTATGTGCAACTAATTGAAACACATGAGTTTAAGCAACACCATGATCGCAAGAGTCTAAGGTAGCCACATCCATTTGCATATAGTGATAGATGTCATCTTTTTAGAAAAAAAAGTTTGTTTTGATCTCTGCATAGGTTGTGCACTGAATCAAAGTTCAATAAAAAACTAGTCTCTCGTATAAAAACAAGCCTAAAAAAGCTTGCAAATAAACTATGCATAAGACTATTCGAAAATGGGCAGCCATGCTTGGCGAAGATATCCATATATGACTGGCTAGCTAGCCCACTTTAACGTTGGTTGGTTGTGGTCTTTTTGCAAGATGGGCCAAAAGCGTGTCCAATGAGTGTCCTTGAAAACAACCTTTAATACGAAAATAATATCCTTTTTGTCAAAAAAATCATTTCAACTAAATTTTTATGCATTAATTGAACTGAGAAAGAACCTTGATTGTTGAGATTCCAATTAATTGGATCTTATTGTTCATCAAATTGCATAAACACTATTCTTGATACACAAATGCATTCCACTTGGCTAGCTTATAACCAACTATTGCCCTGCAGAAAGTCAATCTAAGTGACTAAAACCTGAGCAAATATAATATTCTTTTTCTTGGTGATGTTGTATAAAGTTGGGTATTATTCTTTGAGAGGCAAGGTTCCTAACACTTATCTTCCCAAAACCTGACACTGGCTCCGTTTTGTATGTTAAATGAAGATAATTCCAAAAAAGATCTTTCACCTTCACGTAAGGCCTGACGAAAAGTGTGAATCTCCTAGTTTTTCTAATATGTTTCCCATAAAGTTATTTATTTATTTATAAGTTCTTGCCAAAATCCTGCCTTCATTTAAATTAATTTAAAAAGCCACTTTCTTAACAAGCAAGTATTTTGAGTCGCAAAGTCAAGGATCCCTAAGCCCCTTGATCCTTTGGTAAGTAGAGAACTCCCCATTTTGTTACTATATATATTTTTTTCTTATGGTTGTCCCCTTGCCAAAGAAACTAGATATATAAAATTTTTACTTTGAAGGGCTCCTTTTGGTACTTGAAAGAAAGCAATTGTATACATTTGCGAGACTACTCAAAACAAAGTTTATCAAGACTAAACGACCACCATGAAACAATGTTAAACTTTTTTCCAATCCATATTGTTGATATTTCTATGGTGCACTATTGGGATGCCTAAAAATAAAAATGGAAATTGACCCATTCTACAACCAAAGATTTGTGAGTACTGATCCACAAATTTTTTTTGGCCTCCCCGCAACAAAATAATTCACTCTTATGGAAGTTGGTTTTTAAGCCTGAGTTGTTCAAAGGCACAAAGAGAATTTTAATATTCTTTGTGTGCCCCATGCCATGCTCCATAAAAAGAACTATATCATCAGTATATTGCGATATGAGAACGCCATTATCAAGCAAATGTGGTATGGGCCGGATTTGGCCCTCCTCCAGCATGGCTCTACTAATTAATATGGCCAACATATCCACCACCAAATTAAAGAGAATTGGTGAAAAGGGCTCACATTGTCTTAGGCCTTTCCTAGTTTGAGAGTACCGCAACACTTCCCTAGTAATGAATTGTTGTAGATGAAAAATCCTTTCATTCTGAGAGATTCTTGAAGGAAGGACATTTGACCTTGTCCTGTGTCTTGTAAAAATGATCATTAAAAATGACCCCATTTGAGTGCAGGGAATATAGAACGATTCCCAATCTACAAGGCTATACATGACTAGATTGGTTGAGAATGGAGACACTAGCCAACAAATCTAGATTAGAAAACAAAAAAAAAATCATCAAAAACAATATGGGAATGGAGGGAAAAGGAATTAAAGAAATAGAGTTGGAATGGAACAGACTTTACTAGAAATGGACACTAAAGATCTTTTTTTTTAAAAAAAAAGAGAATATATTAATATCTTAGGTTTTACTTGACACTACAGATATTGAATTAGTTTGTGCCACAAGGAACTCCAGATTTATAGAGTAGCCTCATGGGGTGGTGGAGCTCGATAGGGCACTTGACAACAAGCCATGAATAATTAAGGCGGCACTCGTTCAACTTGCGATGATCTATTTGGAAAGTGAGGAGTAGGATCGCCGTGGAAAGCACGAGGAAGCTAAGTTGACCTTGGCGCTTAGGATGAGCAGCTAGAGCCTAGAAAAGTCAAAGTTGCGATTAGCCTGCGACGCTAGCACTGTGCAAAACTGTCAAACACAGGCACGGCATCTAGCCCTGGCCAGCACTCACCCATCAACAGGTCCGTAGTAGCCGCTACTACGGTCGACGTGCTTGCTAGCTTGCTCGCTTTTTTCGCGAAAGAAACGTGCAAAAGGAACAGTAGCATGCAGAATGTGTACACGCTTTTACGCGACACAGAATTCCTGCCTACGTACTACTACGCTTCCTGCTGCTGCAGGATCCAGCGTCCTACTATTCCTAGCTAGCGCTGTAGTAGCGCGCATGCATCATGTGGATCGACTAGTAGTACGTAGCAAAACGCGCAGCCAGCGTCTCGGCACGGCCGGCAGACTGCAGGATTCCCCAAACAAAATAACGTAACGATCGAGAAGAACACGTGACGAGCTCCTGTGTATGTGAAGGTGTACTGTACGCTTTCTTTCGCCCGTTATTAGGGCCTTATTTAGATTACGAAAAAATTTTAATCTGATAAATAGTAATTTTTTTTGTCTTATTTGATAAATATTGTCTAATCTTGGACCAACTAAGTTTAAAAGATTCATCTCGTGATTTCAAACTAAACTGTATAATTAGTTATTTTTTTACCTACATCTAATGCTTCATGCATGAGTCTAAAAATTAATGTGATGGAGAGAGAGTAAAAAAAATTTGGCAATCTAAACAAGGTATAGATCATCCATGAATGAATGAATGAATGAACCAAGTTGCCCACTGCAACTTCTGCAAGAGTGAACGCTGACACGACCAAAGACCAGGCCCGGCGGCCATATGACGACGACGCGGCTGTTTGCAGCAGCTCGGATCGCGATTCCACCGGGGCGCGCGCGCGGATCGGAGCCGCGGCCCAACCTCCTCGAGCGATTGTGGACGTCGAGCAGCAGGCAGGCCACAGGGTAATTAAGCCCCACGGCACCAGCAGGCCACCAGACTTAGCCGGCCGCCGGCCCCGGTCAGTCGGGTGGCCAGACCAGCGCAGGGCACACAGGCAGCCCGGAATATTCCGGCATGGCGTGGCGTGGCGCGGCGTGCGCTGCCCCGGAGGCCAGCAGCCTTTGGTGCCGCGCCTGCCCGGCGCCTCCCAGGCCGGCCGCGCCGCGCCGGGCGGTCCCAGCAGCGACTGTGATCGTCGTAGCTACCAGTACTGCCGCGCGCGCCCTCTAACCTGCTTTTGTCTCCATTTTAAGTCGTTTCTCTCCAGCACCAATTACAGCACAGTTCCTAGTTAAGGGGACCATGCTCGATCATCTCCCTATCCATGCATTTGGTTGCAATTTGCAAAGATACTAGAGCTAAGTAGCCTACAGGTAGCTGATCGGCGGAAGGCCGGGCACGCCGTGGCATCGACGCAGGGCTACGAGCTCTCGTAGGCGTACATGCATGCAGGTGCAGGTGCAGGTGCAGGTGCAGCTTGCAGGCCACCACCAGGCAAGGACGACGCGGCGGGGCCGGGGCGGATTACAGTAGATTTCTGTTACAGTAGCCGCGTTGGGGCAATCAATTCTCGCGCAGGCAGCTCAGCTGCATGTGCAGATCCCGCTTACTTTGGCTTGCTGTAATCGCGCGCCTGCGCCCGGCCCGGCCGGTCGGTGGCTTCAGGCAGCTAGCCGGCGTCGGCAGCGGCAGACGGCCGGCCGGGGTGCGAGTGGCAACAAACCGCAAAGCTGAGCCTGACGTACTGGCCGGCCTGATCGAGGTACTAGTATAGTAGCTAAGCTACCTCACCTAGCTACGCATGCAGTAGCGGAACGCAAGGGACCTGACCTCGTTCGCGTCGTCTCCTATAGTCCTATCGTCAAGTATCGACACTAGCGACCCTGTGTGTCCCTCTTCTGATAGGACCTCTTATTTGATTGAGGACGCATGGAACAGCATATGAGATGTACAAGTAGTAGAGCTTTGCTTTGTACAAAATCATACGATGCACGGCCAACAACTCACACCGGCCAGCTGCTGGATTGGAAGTAAGAATGTTAGATCCACGCATGCCCGCACTCGACTCGACTGTCCTTGTGACACGGTTCGATCGGTGGCTCGGTCGATATGATGGTGACTGCATGTGCATCATATCATAGCTACGAGCGGGGCGGGAGAGGTTAAGACATCGGTGCCCGAAAAAAACTCTACGTGGCAGTGGCAGTGGCACTGTAGAACTAACCAACGAACCCTGCACCGAACGTGTCGAAGAAACGTGACCACACCACGGGACAGGACCAGACGCAGGCCGGCCGGTGCCCGGTGCAGGGCGAATGGGCGATGTATCGATCGGAGAGGCAGGCGGGCGGGGCCGGGGCAGTGGCCCACTCTGGCTCTGTGTCCGGCCACCGCCTGTGCCACCATGCCCCACCACTCATTCCGGCCCTGCCCGCTTTTCAGACAAACAGTCGCTAGCGGCTACTGCTGGCTGCCACTGCTCGCACAGTCCGGCAGAGACGCCAGAGGGTGAGAGAGATGCTGGTGGGTCTCTCGGCTTTGCTGCCGGCCGGCTGTGCCTGGCGCCTGGCCATTCTACCCACCCCACCCAAGGCGGCCCAAGCTGAACGAACAGAGCGATCAGGGCGGGCAGGCAAGGCAGCCTCGCGCCGTTTGTCTCACCTCCCGAGAGCGAGAGCATCATCATTCAAATCGGCGGGTGGAGACCGGCCGGCCGGAGGCAGATCCGATGCTTTCTCGAATCGGGCAGGTCCATCAATCAAATCCGTCAGGGGACGAGCCGCTCGCTCGTCGTCGTCCATCACATCGAGATACCACATCCATGATCGATCCCAGGGGGGACCTGCTGGGACCGAACGCAGCCGGCCGGCCGGCCGACCGCCCGCCGCGCCCCTATGTAAACCTCCCTCCTCCCCTCCACACACTACCCGTCCCGGGCACACACCATCCATCTCCATCCGTAAGCCTAAGCCCTTCCTGCCCCTCGCTAGCTGCTTCACGCTCCAGCCGAATCATTCACACTCCACCAAGAACAACGCTGCTGCACAAGCTAGAGGAAGCATCATCTCGTCCGCGGAGGATCTTTGTTGCTTGTTTTGGCGCCATGATGTCGTCGGTGCCGGAGACGTTCAACCTGGACCAGCAGCACTTCGTGCAGGAGCAGCCGGAGCAGGAGCAGATCTGCTACGTGCACTGCAGCTACTGCGACACCATCCTCGCGGTAATACATATATATGGCCGTGCCGTGTCTCGACTGATCACGTTCCTTCCGCCCGTTTCTTCGTTCGTTCCACGAAGAGAAGGAAAGCTCATCTCTGTATGTGTGCTACGTCGTCCTACAGGTCGGCGTACCGTGCAGCAGCTTGTTCCAGACGGTCACCGTGCGCTGCGGCCACTGCTCCTACCTGCTCTACGTCAACCTCCGCGCCCTCCTACTGCCGGCGGCCGCCAATAACCAGCTACCACCCTTCGGCCAGCAACCTCTCCTCTCCCCGACCTCCCCGCACGGTCTGCTTGTAAGTATTGCCTAGTGCTTATTATACTACCATACAATATTTATCACGAGTAGTATCTGCAGATGTTTCCTGCTGCATGCCTGTGTCCTTTTTTGCCGTATATTGTTGTTGATGCTTGCCATGGACTGTATATATGTGTGTAGGATGCTGAGACGATGTCGTTTCAAGCACCGAGCCTGCAGCCGAGTGCTGAACCACCAAGCGCCTGCGTGAGCGCCATCACAAGCATCAACAACAGCTGCGGTGGCAACAGCGCGTCGGCCATGTCGTCGATGGCACCAGGCCAAACCTGCACTACTTCAGGAGCCGCAGCTGCACAAGAGCGCAGCGTCAGCCAACAAAAGTGAATTTTCTTATTTCCATCTTCATTCATCGTTTCATTCGGTGCTGCACTAGCAAGCTAATACGCCAACAAAAGAGCTGGTTGCGCACAATATATACACAGCTCGATCCTCTTGACGAGACTTTGGGCAGTTTATTGCAATAAAAAAAAAGAAATACCAGTATTCCATCATCACAAACGATTCTTTTGAAATTAGTGGTCAAAACTGTAGGACGGTGAATAGTTTGCACGCCAGCTGATGAATAGTGCCTTCTGTCCGTGTATGATCCTTTTCAGTACGTTCACGGTAGGGCTCTTCCAAAATCCCGACATTAAAACACGCACAGTGACAAGTAAATTAAAGTGGAAAATAAATAAAGTGTTTTAAAGATGCTAGTGCGAAGCACAGGAGATGCAACAGTGATCACCACGGGAACAGTACCAATGAGAACGAAACACGCACATGCTAATACTATTTGATCGAGATGTAGTTTTATCAGTGTTAGCGACGTACTATAGCTGGTACTTTGTTCATAATTTCTGCTAATAACTCGATCGATTTCGTTGTGTTTCCTGCAGCTTCAGAGAAGCGGCAGAGAGTTCCTTCAGCGTACAACCGTTTCATCAAGTGAGTTCATCGTTGGCTTCAAGCATAAGTTTTATCAGTGCTAGCATGCGGCATCTATTGACGAGCTTGCTACTCATGTGTATGTATAGAGATGAGATCCAGCGCATCAAGGCCAGCAATCCGGACATCACTCACAGGGAAGCTTTCAGCGCGGCCGCCAAGAATGTGACTCCTCTCTCTCTTTCTCTCAGCAAATATTGTTCATACTTCTTACTCTCATAAATCAGATCCATATGTGCTGACTTTTGACATGAAAAAAAATGTACTGACTTTTCTTTTCCCCTCTATCTACGCATCAGTGGGCCCATTTCCCTCACATCCATTTCGGTCTCATGCCCGATCAGGGCCTGAAGAAGAGTCCTATGCAAAATCAGGTAAGAGCCTGCGGAGAATAAACCCTATATCGGAACTCAGCCAACGACGACACAGATATGCTAGCTGCCTGAGCAACACTCATTTTTCCTGCTGTCCTTTGTAGGAGGGAGCTCAATGCATGCTTTTCAAGAACGGTCTCTACGCAGCAGCGGCAGCCGCCGCCGCCGCCACAGCGGCGTCCAGCATGGGCATTTCTCCATTCTGATTCCACCCCACACCGCGCGGAATTATCCATATTCTATGGCGTTCTGCCATTATGCTTAGCCGCTAGCTTAGGGTTCTTCTGTCTCGATCGGTACCTCAGTATCCGGTCGCTTGAGAGATAGATTTAATGAAATGTCTCTTAGTAACCATATCTATCAATCTGTGTCCTCTCGTTCTCCTTACTTAGGTTCCATTGCCTTATTTTGTTAATCTTTTATTATGTAACCTATGCAGAGAGGTTGTTTTGTGTATGATGCTGCCTCTTATCTTATGGACATAATTCGATCGAGCTGGATATTCGGCTGAACATACTTTAACTTTTTTTCCATTTTTTTGTTGCAAAACTACATATTTTTTGTGAACAAAAGATATTATCCGTAATGTTTTAATTTAGGCTACATGTGCTTTCAAAATTTTAAACTATATTCTTTTTCAAAAAAAATTAAACTATATGGTTGCCTATTTCTATCCGTAATATTTTAAAAGGAAAACATGAAAAATCATATAAAATATAAAATATAATATATATTTAAGTTCATTAGTACATCCAACTACTAAATACACACTTCTAGTAAAAATATATATTGAGATCCTGTCAATGCCATGTACTTTTTAGCTATTCGATTAATTTTATGTTAATGTCGACATAAAAACAGACCTTTTGAAAATGGTAAGATCACTTTGAATACTTTTGAGGTGCCATAACTCTGGCAATGGTGTCTATCTTTAGTACATTATGGGGATTAAACAATTTTAAAGTTATCAAAGTTGCTACTATGTATGGTATACCAAAACAGAATGCACTCATCTATCAGTTTTTTTTTTACCAAAATTGATCGAGTAATGCTTCTAGTTTATTTTGTGGTTTATAATGTGCAATCCATTTCTAAAAAATACTAACACTTGTAAAACTAAAGTGAATTCATCGTAGCAATAACATATGGCGTACTAATTTGAAATCAATCATTTCTTGATAGATAGGAATCTTGTGGAACATTTAAATTGTATATAACATGGTTGCAAAGTGAATTATGTAGAATTTGGAGTTCGAATGCTAATTAATTTAGGGCTTATTGGGAGTCCTCCCGTCCATGTTTTCAACTCTGCTCTACATTTTTTTAGCCAAATAGGTGCAGCTCGCCAAACTCGGCTTGATCAGGAGAAAAAAAAAAGGTGTGCTTGAGAGAGCACCTAAAAAGTTGATCTAGAGTTGTTCCACGCTGAAATTTATCGAGCAGTTCAAAACATATTTACACAAGAGAAAATATTTTTTTTCGAGACCACGCCGTTGCGCTTATTTCTTTAAGCAGGAGTACACAAGAGAAAATGTAACTAGGAAGGATTTCTTGGCCCGCTTAAAAACTAGCGACTAGTTGTCTGTTCGGTTACAATCAAATCAAATTACATGGCTATCCATCTAAGACGTGTACGCCAAACAGATGATGAACCCTAGATTATTGGACCCGCAAGAGACAAATTGGCCTGATCTACTGGTGAGTATAATTGAGGACCATAAACTTGTTTTTTTTTTTTTTTTGAGAACACGCCTAGGCGCGCATTTCAGGACCATAAACTTGTCAGGTGTCAATGGTCTTGTCGCACCGGTATCCCTCTACTAGATAGTCGTTGACGCGTCATAAAGAGGCAGAAGCACGTCTCATCAACACACATCTTTGATATATGACAAATTTGTCACGCCATTTCATGTCAAGCCACCACTTGAACTAGCATATAAGTAAAAGGTTAGATAAAAACTAGAACGAATTATTGTTTCCAATTAAAATATGTTAAAAGTAAATATGTGCTTGAAGTCATGATATATCATTTTCTATAATTTAGCCAAAGTTAATATTTTATAATTTGTCATAAAACTTGAATTAGATGACGCAAGAGTAGCTTGAACTCCCTCCGTATGCGAAATAAAAGTCGTCCTGGCTGCTCGGCTGGTTTTTGCGCAAAAGAAGTCATTTGCATGCGGAGTCCTGTTCTAGACTGGAATACCTTTAGCTCTTTGATTGCCACATGACACATTTTATTTCCTTGATAAGCACCATCATATTCTAAACGACTTCGGTTTTCTATATGGAGAGAGTATATTACCAGTGGCCCAAAACCTATCTGTCTGGTGAATCGCCGTGATCGAGTATGCCTATCCCAACAGAAAAGTACGCCGTACGCGCATACCCCGCGACGACAAGAAGACAGTTGCTCTAGACATGCATACAACGGCGCCATGCGGTAGCAAGGTAGCATCTCGTAGCGCGTGCATGGCAGGCGCGCGGCCGGGCAGCATGTAGGAGTAAGTAAATCCGGCGCTAGCTGACGATAAGAACTGAGGCTCAGGCCACGCAGGCGCGGACGCGGCAGGCAAGAGGCGCAGCGGCTGCGGCTGCCAAAGCCTGTGCGCGCGGTCCAGCAGGCAGAAGGCAGAAGGAGTCAGTCAAGCGCGGGCCGCCGGGCCGCGTGAGGTGACAGTTTGGGGAGACGAGCCGCGAGCACAACGGTGCTGGCTGTGGCCAGGCCTGTGGCCTGTGCCTGCTGCTGCCTACTGTATGGCGCAATTTTGCAAGGGCGAGGGCTGGCGCTGAGGCCCTCGGGGAGGAGCTACTACCGAGGACAGGTGGAAAGAGAACGAAGATGCCGCAACCGCAACCCGGCTTCGCTTGTTTTCGCTCGACGAAACCAGGATCCAGGGCCACCACCCGAGTGGAGCTCTCCGCCGCAGCCGACCACCGAGAGCTCCGGCGGTCCGGCACACCATTCGGTGTTCACAGCCCAGTAGTACGTAGTATACTAAGTACGGCAACCATGACTTACGAGTACAACTACAGACGTGCAGCGCCGGATCGCGAGCCGAAAAAGGCGCCGACCTTGAGCGTCATCCCCCCTTACATACCTCGTCGACGAGCTCAACCTTTGCCGCAAGGCGCAAGTACCACGATTGTATGGTCTGCATGGTAGAGTCGCCGGCCGGCCGGCGTTCTGGGTGACTTCCTCGCAGAAGCGCGAAATGCATCGTACATTCTTACGTGCCCGACGACTGCCGCGCGCGCCCGGTGGCGAGCAGGACGCCGCTCACGAGCGTGTCCTTGATCAGCTCCACGAGCCACGAGGAGCTGCAGCGGTGACAGCTAGCCCAAGCTCGTTGGGGCCATGCGTGCGTCATCGTCGTCTACTACAGGGATATAACGGTGCCACCATTTCCATGTGTCTAGAGCTAGGCTGCCCGTATAGCACTGTTGCGACCTAACCCTCTTCCCTAGGCGGCCCTGCTGGTGCTCTCTTTTCCTTTTCCCCACTCTGTCGCGAGCTGCTCCTCTCATCTGTCCACTCGCCACCGCCCGGCAGTCCTCGTCCCCGTTTCCGTCCCAGGGAGTACGACTGGCTCCTCTCCGCCCACCGGGCTCCGGCCGGCCGGTTACAATGCATGCCCCTCGAACGAATCGACGCGACGATTTGATCGTGGTTTCCCTCTCATGGGTCAATGATTGCTGTTTTTCGGCTGCCGTGTTGCAAGCAAAGCACAGGGACAGCGGCATCGTCGGAACTGTCATGTCGTCGATCGTCGTCGTGTGGACGACACGACGCGCGAGCCGCCGGAACGGCTACTGTTTCGATCCATCGACCGGCAGGCTTTTTGCCGCGCCAGCGCGCGCCCGTGACGCGCAATTATCTCGCTCGTGTCCAAAGACGCCACTGTGCACGCGCGCGGTGGATAAATAATGGATGATGGCAAACATTATGGGAAAGTTACACAAGTGTGCTGCTATGTGAATGGTTTTATAGACTAGAGCATCCTGATCAGGTAATGTATCTGATATCGATTTGACAGTTTAACTTGGACATGGATAAGGGTACCATGCCATGTATTGGCATGTCAGCTCTGCTGGCTATATAGCTGAATGAACATTTATGCATTTCAATAGCCGTTTTTTTAGAAAAATGAAAAAAAAAAACACTAGCCTCTATAGAACCGCACACATAAGTTTTACAATTTGTTGATAAAAAATGAAGGGAACAACAAACAAAAAAAAGTAGAAAAAAATATGCAATGTCTGCTATAAATATTTCGCCACTAATTGTTGGTAAAGGCATTGAAGATTTGAAGATGACACAACCTCTCTCCTCCCTGATATTTTCATGCTTTGTTTCAGATTCAATAGCCAAGGCTGCATAACGGTCAAACTATTTTGCTAATACACATAGTTTACATCCTGTTTGGACGCAAAGTGCTTTTTTCTAAGTTTCGAAATAATATCACAATATTGTAAAATATATTGATTTTAAAGTCCGATTAAGTGTTAGGATGGAACAAATTTTATAGTTTTGAAAAAGATAGTATTACGAAAACTATATTTTTTGGAATTTTTTGAAATCCTCCACTGTAAACTCCTTTTTTTTCTAAACTATGGTTTTACATATCTCTTGCTTTTTTAAACAAAAGTTTCTGTTTTTTTTAAATTGTATGACTTCATATTACACATGAGTTGAAGATTCTTCAGCAATAACTACGTGATACTAGAGATTTTTTAAAATGACAACATCTGAATTTTTTTTAATCGACAACATGCGAAGATGGGAAGAATAGTTTAGAGCATGTTTAGAATATTTTTTAATCAACCATATCTGAATTAAGATAAGGATAACAGTACACATACACATAGAAATACACATACAGTGGAGTAGAATACAGAGTACGGCCCTACCACCCTAAATGCACAGAGGACCTTGACAAAGAAAGAAATTACAAAGAGGTCCTTTAGTCCTCCACGCATCGAAGCTTCCACAAACTGCCACCGGCCACCGCCGACGGCCACCTGAATTCATGGCCACATCCCGAGATCGGAAGGAGCTCCATCGCCGCAAGGCTTTGAGAAGGACCGCAGTAGACACTCGTCCCAGGACAAGAGGAGGCAACGTCGAGAAAACGTCGGTCGGGGCCACGCCCCAAGCTCCATCGACCCTGGAGCCAAGCTCGCCGGCTGCGACAAAAGCCACCGCGGGAAGACGAGTCTGCTCCACTCTCCAATCTTCCACCACATCCGGAGCCATCTCTGCATCTACCAAGCAAAAGGCCGGCGTACATACCTTCCACAGGGGACAGCACATCGCCGGTCGCGCCGCCAGCGCTACCGTATCAACGGAACACCAGCCAGCGCAGACTCCCTTGCAGGTCTCGCCGAACTCACCGGTGACGCGGAAGAGGACACCACCGGGGCGAAGAGCAGGCCGCGAGAACTTATTCGCCGGCGTCGTCAACGCGTCGCCTCGCCAACGCCGCCGCGAACCATCAAGCGCAGAGGAGCAAGATCCCCCGGCAAACCCTAACTCCGCCGCCATGGAACGACGACGAGTAAACACTAGCCAAACTAGCTATACAAGTCCTCCCGCCAAGGAGCCGGGCACCCCTCTCATCCCCGTCGCCGGCGAGGACGCCGGAGGAGAAGGGGCCGGCGGATCGACAGAGGAAGACGAAATCGCCCTTGAAGTCGCCTCTTTTCACTGTAGAAAGGGGGAAGACGGTTCGAGGCAAGAGACGATAAGCCCGTTTAGACTTTTTTTATTAGAAAAAAAAGAGCACATTTAGATGGACTCTTCAAACTGAGCCGGGGCGTTAGCCAATCGATGGGCCACGATTATGGGCCATCAAAGTTTTTGCTGCTTAGGCCCTTTTGTATATAAAATTGATCTTCAGGGCTACAAGCCCCATCAAGAAAAGTTACCACGACTACGAGGCCCACCACTTTCTTGGCAGATAACACGGAACAAAAGCACTCCTCCCCACACCTAGATGGCATTGTTTATTTTTTAATTTAAAGATTATTAATCGGTATAGTAGCTAGTAGAAAAAATAGTACATATATTTAATAAACTGTGGTCCCAAAAATTACACTGCCTCTTATCCTTCTTCTTTTTTTCAAAATAAAACCGCCAAGAGCACTGACAAATGATGTAATAACACGTTCTAACAGAGATGAAGCCCACACGAGGAGACTCGGAACTCCTACACACAAGGTTGTTCCTCTATGGGGCTTCATTCTGCCACTTGTCACTACCGGAAACGCCATCTTTATCGAGTGCCGAAATCTTTGCCGAGAGCCAAAACACGGACACTCGGCGAAGAGGCTCTTTGCCGAGTGTCAATAACAGCACTCGGCAAAGCATTCGGCAAAGAAAAGCACTCGGCAAAAGGGATCTTTGCCGAGGGCCAGGCTCTCGGCAAAGAGGCGCACTCGGCAAAGTGGGGCCTAGACAAACGGCATCCGGTGATGTCCCCTTTGCCGAGCGCCCTGCCGTTAGGCACTCGGCAAAGGAGCCACCTTTGCCGAGTGTCAAGGTGACCAGCACTCGGCAAAGGTTTTTTTAATAAAATCCTTTTTATGTTTTTTTAATAAAATCCTTTGCCGAGTGCCACGTCGACCAGCACTCGGCAAAGGCCTCTTTGCCGAGTGCCGGCTCTGGCTCTCGGCAAAGAATAATTTTTTTTTGTTTTTTTGTTTCCATTTTTTTGTGGGGCCTTGATACAGTAAATACATCACAAATTCAAATACTGGGACAATTTTGACTTTTTTTGCTATATTTCTTCAACTACTTTTGTTTCTTTAAATTTTTTTGACAACTCAAAATTTGAACTGCAGGTACATGAAATAATAGAATTTGATTATTCAAAAGATTGTATTCATAATATTCGGAGTATGTTGAGGCCGTATCCAGGACCTCGCATGAAGTTACGACCATGTTAGTGTCGTAACATGACGAGTTACGTGCGGGAAAAGTGTTTTTAAATTATATAAAATCCAAACGAAGTCCGAAAATGACGAAACTTGTCGAGGTGTGTTGTCATCGAATGTGGAGGCTGTAGTAAAAAACTGAGAAAGTTTCAAGCAAGTTGTGACGTCGCGTGCCTAAAACCCACGCATCTCCACATGTGATCACAAGGTGATCACATGTGGAGATGTCTAGGTTGTAGACATCGGACGTCTCAACTTGCTTCGAACATTCTCAAATTTTTATCATAGCCTCGACATGCGATGACAACACACCTCGACAAGTTTCGTCATTTTTGGACTTCGTTTGGATTTTATATAATTTATAAACACTTCTACCACACCTGGATGGTCGTTTTTCGTGGACAAGGCGTGTAAAAGTTTGGGTGAGTTTATGGACACGGCCTCAAAATACACTCTCCAACGTGAATACCATTTTTTGAATGGCTACGTCTAATTATTTTATGCACCAGCAGTTCAAACTTAGATTATCGTGAAAAATTCAAGTAAATAAAATAAATGAACAAAATATAGCAAAATATTATAAAAAGGACCCAAATTCGAACATGTGCTTCAATACAATATACTTGGGCTACAGAAAAAGTTTAAATTCAAAATTCAAAAAAAATCAAATTTTTGCCGAGTGCCATAGTTGACAGTCGGCAAAGAGGCTCTTTGCAGAGTGCCGCCAGCGTGGCACTCGGCAAAGGTGACACACTTTGCCAAGTGCCGCCGACGTGGCACTCGGCAAAGGTGCCAGTTAAAATCACCACCCATCTACCCGCATCTTATCCCCGCCCCCCCCCCCC
>CM041640.1:21126965-21142660 GCA_023333625.1 Bothriochloa decipiens | reverse complement strand
CAAACAGATATAGAAATGAGTGATGAATTGAAACAGGTGGGCCATGGTTTCTCCCGTAGGGTGAAGTCATTCACCGTTTATGATGTGAATGGCTATCGCTTTCGCACGAGAAGACACGAGGAGAGTCGACCCAACCTAAAAACCATGTGCAGCGGAGTTCGTATACCCGGCACGGATCAGAAGGACTACTACGGCATAGTCGAAGAAATATACGAGCTCAACTTTAAGGGTGCCAAGACTTTCAAGCCGGTGGTATTATTACGAGGCCATGTAATACTATATTGTTATTATTATGTTCCTTTACAAGTACT
This sequence comes from Bothriochloa decipiens, assembly GCA_023333625.1. Lineage (NCBI taxonomy): Eukaryota > Viridiplantae > Streptophyta > Magnoliopsida > Poales > Poaceae > Bothriochloa > Bothriochloa decipiens. The sequence continues at coordinate 21,142,349 of CM041640.1, read as the reverse complement.
TGTCATTTATTTATGCTAACTCTTTTGTTCTTTGTCATTGCAGGCACTCGGCAAAATGCCAGGCGGACAGCGGCAGCGGCCGCATCGAGCCGTACGCTCGGCGTACCAGGTCCCCCCGCAGGAGACCGCCAACGACGATGAGGAGGAGGAGGAGGTGTTGGCGGGCGGGTCGTCCAGTAGGGGGTCGCAACCCTGCAGCGGACGTCGCCAGGCGACGAGGAGGCTGCCGTTCTCGTCCTCGCACAAGGGGACGACGACGGGTGACGAGGACGACGACGACGCCGCTGCCGCCGACGATGCCGTGCCTACACCAGGCCAGACGGCTTTGACTTCGTCAGGCGTGGCCAAGGTGTACTCGCGTGGGCCCACACAGCTTCCTAGGGTGCGGCCGCAATTCAACAGATGCCCAGTGATTACACATGTGGGCCAGACGTAAGTAACCATTATTGAATTCACTACTTGTTCATATGACATGTTGAAAATCGAACTGCAGACTAACAATTGTTCTTAATGACTCGTGCAGTACCTGGGCGTTTGTGAGCGAAGAAGGTGAATCATGCCATATCAATGGCATCCAGGGCCTCCTGATTAAGGAGTACTACCCTGGCCTTGTCAACGTGGATGGCGAGTTGAAGGTGCCCACGAGGTGGCCTCACTTCTACCTCGTCAATGTGGGTGGCGAGACCCTCGCGGCAAAGATAAAGAGGGAGTTTTGGGTGAGTCTTTCATCGCACCGCATTGCTAAATAGTATGCATTCGTCAGACTTCTTAAAACAATGCAATGCTACATGATGTGTCTGTGTGCAGGACTTCTTCACGTGCGAGGAGGGTAAAGCGGACCAGGCGGCGCGAGTGCAGGAGGCGGTCTGCAAACATCATCTCAAGGACCTGTACCATGAGGCGCGCATACAGGCCATCCGCGACTACTACGCGGACGTGCATGCAGAGTCCATCAAGAAGCCCGAAATCCGCCAGATCATGAACTCGAGGAAGACCGACCTCACCTTCGCTCAATACATGCATGTAATTAAGTAGGAAAACATTCGTTCAGACTCCTTCAGTGAAACATTACACTAATCTTCTCGTATGTCAAATACTTGATGTCATGCAGTTCTGTCCGGGGTGGTGCGACAACCACAGGGACTGCTGGGAGGAGATTGTGCGCATGTGGCAAACGGACGAGGCGTACGAGAGGCGCAATGACCGTCAGGGCCGCCGCCTGCAAATGCAAGGGGTGCCACACCACCAAGGGAGCCAGCCCCTCCCAACGTACATGAGAAGATGGGTATGCGTCCGTTCATGTCTTTTTTGTAGCCCTCAATTGTCATTACTTGTAACCACGTTTCTATTTTCAATGCAGTCGCAGGCGCACGGTGGGCAGGAAATCAACCAGTTCACCGGGTACCTCCTCTCCCACAAGGGCAAGGCGACAGCACCGGACAACGTCTACAACCCGGAGGACGGGCCCGAGGCGTACAGCAACCCCACCGCCTACGAGAAGGCGACCGAGTAGACCGCCGCGGCTCGCCAGCGCTACGGGGAGACGTTCGACCCCACCGCCGAGCCCCTGGACACAGACCTCCTGCAGAGGTTGGGACCAGGGAAGCAGCACGGCCGGTACTACATGGCCCACAGCGCCGTCGACCCGTCCGATGCTCCCACGCTGAGCCAGGTTCGATCCAGGCCTACGAGCTCCACCGACATCCCCATAGCGTCTCGGCAGCCGAGCATGTCGCAGTTCCAGGTAAGTGTGGTTTCGTTCGTCGTTCACTCGTTTCACACCTATACTTACAATCAACACTGCGGATGTAATATTGCAGGCCCAGGTGCAGGAGCAGATGGCGTAGATGCAGACGCAGTTGCATGCGCAACAGATGGCTTACCAGCAGCACCTGACAGCCATGCAGCAGCACTACAATAGTCAAATGCAGAGCTTTGCTGGCTACTTTCAATCCCTACAGATTCCCGGGCCGCCTCCACCGCCTGAATTATTCGCTCCACCGCCTCCTCCACCGTCTTTTCCTGTGCCTGCTCCTGTCACTCCGGCTGGGACCCCGGTGAGTACATTGACTCTTGCTTTAGCTTGTGCGTCCATCTTGCAGACACTAATGACATCACTTGGCCTTTAACTTATGCAGGTATAGTCGGCGGGTTCGAACCCGTCTCCTAGAGGTGCCCGCCCTCAGATGATGCCGTATCCACCCCCGGGTGGCCCTTCTCCACCGTATCCACCTCCGCGTGGCCCTCGTACACCTTACTCGTGGCCGGTGGGCGAAGGGCGGCCGTACTGGTCGGCGCCGCGTGATCCAGGGTGGGTTCCGTGGGAAAACCCTGGGGGCTCTGGGGACGGACAACCTGACGGCTCTGGGGACGGCGCGACGAGCTAGGTACTTGTTGCTTGTCTTATGCTCCTGGACTTGAGTATCGTCGAAGTCTCTGTCATGTATTTCTTCTCTTCGTGATGGACCTAGACTTGTTGTGTTGAACTTCATGTGATGGACCTCGACTTGTGGTGTTCGACTCGTTGCGTTGAGCTTCATGGTTGTAATGGACTTGTGGTGGTGATAAGAGATGCTATCGTGAGATATATGTGTTATTATGATATATATGGTGACGGTGGTGATAAATGTGATGAAATTATGATATAAATGGTGCTACTTGTGGTCCTGGTGAAATTGTGATATAAATTATGATTTTATAATGTTTGGATGCAAGAAAACAGGAAAAAAAGGAAAAAAATTCCCAGCTTTGCCGAGTGCTGACACTCGGCAAAGCTGGGGAATCTGGCCACAAAATCCCCAGCTTTGCCGAGTGCCAGCATGGCACTCGGCAAAGGGGTCATGCCTTTGCCGAGTGTCAGCACTCGGCAAAGAATTTTCGTAAAATTTTTTTTCTTTACCGAATACCGAGCTGGCACTCGGCAAAGAAATTTTTTAAAAAAATAATTTTTTTCTTTGCCGAGTGCCTCGCCGTCAGCACTCGGCAAAGCCAGCCGTCAGGCTGACGGCGCCACGTGGCTTTGCCGAGTGCTAACGTGGCACTCGGCAAAGCCTTTGCCGACTGCATGCCACGTGGCACTCGGCAAAGCCGCCTTCACCGACGTTTTCTTTGCCGACAGCCCTTTGCCGACTGCCACGTGGAATTACAGTCGGCAAAGCCTTTGCCGACTGCTATTCTGCCTTTGCCGAGTGCGCATTGCAGTCGACAAAGAGAGCGAACCCTGTAGTGTGTATACCATATAGTTTCAAAAAAAAACTAAAAAGGATAATAAAAGACAGCAAATAAATTAAACAATCACTACTCTACAATATTGTGTTCATGCAAGCACAATCGTTTGCCTGCCACTTCACTCATAGAGAACTCGCAGGATACGGCCGGATGTAGGCGGAGTTCATCTGCCAGATCTTGACGGATTTTGCCGTGACGTGCACATTTGTGGCATTGTTGAAGAGGAAGACGCGTGCGGAGCCGTAGATGGCTCGTGTAGGGTACACGCGCGACGTGATGCACGTCCTCCCGCCTTGAGCGAAGCTCTCCACGATGGAGTGGTCAACCTGTATGCGTGCGCATCAGAAGCAATGAGCATGCGGTGCGAAGAGCTAGTTAAAAGTAGTACACCTGGCCAAAACATAGTGTAGTGCAGTGGCTTATCATTTAGCGTGGTAAAAACTTATTACCAGTATTCTGACAGAAAGGTTCTCCCCATCGAGCACAGGGACCAAGCTTCCGTATACTCTCTTAACCAGATCGTTCGCCTTGGATGCCCTAGTAGAAACAGTAAAATAACAAAGTACGGTAAGCATCTGTCAAAAGCAACTTGCCTTTTTCCCAAGAAGCTTGAAAACATTGGTAAAAATCGCGCATGCATGGTCAAAACATATACACAATAATATATATACCTGAGCTCGTCTTGGCAGAAGAAAGTTTGGAGGCTGCCGTCGGTGCCCTTGACCAGGTAGAAGTACACGGCGGTCTGCTCGGACAAGTCCTCGTCCGCCAGCACGAGAAGGCCGAACGGGCCGAGCAGGCCCCGCCCCGCCGCGCCGGCGCTGGTGCTGCAGTTGAACGTCACGTCGGCCTCCGTCACGCGCGCCGCGTCCGACGCGTCCACCTCGAACACCGCCTCGATGTCCAACTGCACGAACGCACACGATCGATCAGCTAGAGAAATTAATAAAGTCGATCAGGCTGCGTGCAACGCGCGATCGAGTTCGTTCGCTGCTGCGCCATCACGCACGGGCCCGTGGCGGCGTCACGTACCTGTGTCGCCTTGCCGACGTCGAGGGGCACGACGGATCCGTGGGCCAGCGCGACGCCGTCGAAGCGCTTGCCGCTCATCCGGAGGTTCTCGACCTCCACCACCGGCCACTGGAGCAGGTTGCTGCCCGTCTTCGTGTCCAGGAGGACGGTCCTGGGAATTGACTGCACGTGCACGGCATGGGGAAAAATTAAATAGGTGAATGTGTGCTCGGTACTCTAATTAGCAAGAAGCCGGGTGCCCCGGTCATAATAATTAGTATTAACAAAGAGTAAAAAGTAACAAATTCAAGGCTCACAAAAGAAGAACTAATTAAACGCTCATAAAGAGACGTACTGTACGTTAACCAGAATCTGTAAACGTGACAACTGACCAACTCCAAGAACAAACAAAGCAATAATAGCAGTTGTTTTATTATACTAGCTAATCCCCCTTTTGGAGACAGATGACAGATTATTGATATATATATGGCGCACTGTGTCGATCGATTTTTTTAGATCAATTATTTTAGTTCTATCACATCGCAACTGGTCAATGCAGGACAGTGCTAGTTGAACAACATGAACCGATTCTAAGCGCCGTGTTTGCCGAGATCAATGCGCCTTCCACGTCTTCAATTGTTCGCTTAGACATTCGTTTCAAAATACGCATTCTAACGACAGCTCTACAACGATCTTCATCGTCACATGGCCTACTACAGAATTGGATGACAAAAACGAAAACCAAGGCTACGAACCGGTACGGAAGCCCACAGCCCCTAGGGTGACTTCGCCTCCGCCGCCGCCGCCGCCGTCTAAACCTCGTTTCTCTCGCCTCCGGCCTCCTGCCGGTGGAGAGGAGGAACGAGGGACCGTCGCTTTAGTCGATCTACTATGTTTTATTAGTTTTCTTCTCCGTTTGTTTCTCTTTCCATAATAATAACTAGGGTTAGGTTTTGGTTGGCCACTTTGATGGCTTCGATCCGGTTTTCTGCTTTATATTAGATTATCGGTGGTTGCATCATCATCTCTGGTAATGGCATGTTCCTGAGATCGAGGTATGTTGGAATAATTCTTCTCGAGTAGGGATTGGACTTATTTTTCCCCTTCTGCGAGATCGTTTTTCCAGCCGCCGGTGCTACTGGCGGCAGCGGATCTGCCCTTCCGGTTGCTGGTGGTGATGCTAGCAACGTCGAATCTTATGTTCAGTTCAACCTTCAGAAGATACAGCCGATGTGCTCTCGGCGCCCTTTACTCCCTTCAATGGTCGAGTATATTGTGCCTCTTATGCGGTCTCCATGCTCGTATGGACTGTGGTTCTCAGGTCCAGATCTGGTGTACTCCCGTGGTCGCGATGTTTTCTAAAGAGTACGCAGTCGGACGTGAGGAAGATGAAGATTCACGGTCTAGTAATGTGCTTCAATATAATTTTATTTTATATTGAGATCTCAATCTTAAAAGGAGTCTTAATTTAATGAATGTCAGTTCTTTTTTAAAAAAAAATTGGATGACAAAAACTAACAGGCCATCGAAAGTTTGAGTCCCGAATAACCCACGAGCGACAAACTCGATACACTCCGTATTATATAATAAATATAGAGAAAAGCTAACATAATTCTCGATTAGCTAGCATCCTTTGGCGTCAAGTTAAACGCAAAGCTGCACGTCTGCACCCCGTCGCCCATATGCAAGGCAAGCTAAACCAGCTCTCCGGCCCGTTTCTTCATTGTCGTTGGACGGCTTTGAGCCTTTGACTACGGTGTAATATATATATATATATATATATATATATATATATATATCATAGACAAGACGCGGCGGCAGCAAGCCAATTCGCCATGCACATCTTTCGCTCTCAAGCCAATCGGAGACAAGTCGCGGTCGCACACCAGGAAATAATTTCTCTGATTCGCTTACGCCATCGCGTTCGTGTTCCTAGCGTGTCCAATTGGGAGGCCAGCCCAGGAGATCTTCGTTGGGCCCTGATTTGTCTAGGCGGTTGCTTCCGAGATGGCTGGAAGGATTAAACAATTTGGATCGTGCAACTCGTTTTTTCGGTTCGGATAAACAGGCCCACGCGAAAGTACCGTGCGCTCCTCTCGTTTTCCGTCTACTAGTGGGCTCTAGTAGAACAGTTGATAGCTAGCTAGGAAAGCTGCGTGCCTCACGTGGTGGAAAATTGCAAGGCCGGCGAGCTGCAGGCGTGGAGGGGACGGGCCGGGATCACGGGAGACCACGACGGCGACGGCGAGGTGCACGGACATGTACAGGTGTGAGGATTAGAGCCTGTGCACTAAACAATTTTTGGATCAGATTCGTTTGGACGGTATATGTATAGGAGCAGCACAGCTTTGCAGAATCCTAGCTAGTGTTTGCATGAAACAAGCCACGCTCGTCTAGCTAGATGGTTCTTTGTGCTTTTATGTGATTTCCAGGTTTGTTGGATGATCTTAATTTCCTTATCTTTTGTTGTAATTTTTCCTTAAAAAACAAAGGAAAAAAAAATACAAGTTGACGAATCCTACCGTCTACCCCTACAATGTCTCCTTCAATCGGCTGTCAGAATTAATGGTATGAGAAGTGTCGTTTATACGCAAGCAACCCCATTGCTCATCATAAACCAGCCTAGCTACATTACTATCAAGTTGCGTTACGTGACACAATCGCCCGTCACAAAACCAACCCAGATTATCAAGTTATTACTATATTATATCTGATCATTAATAATTCGGATGTCAAATCCAAATGTTGCCAGCCCAGCCCAGCCTCAAAAGGAAGGAACGAACACCAACATACCTGGACGGACGCCCAGCCCTTGAGGATGTCGGCGCGCTCGCTGTCGGTCTCGCCAACCCACCCCCAGAGCACCCGCCGGCGAAGCACGGGGTCGTAGAACGTCTTGGACGCGTAGTACTTGCCGTAGTCGTACCGGAGTCCGATCCCGACGTCGTTCTCGGCGTCGTCGGGGGTCCACGTGTCCGTCGCCGGGTCGTAGGTGCCGATGGCGTAGTAGTCGTGCTTGTCGTCGTCGAGGCTGGCCTTGACCACGTGCTTCACCCCGGGTCCCGGCGGCGCCGAGGTCTCCAGTCCGTCCCCGTTGGCCGCCACGGCCACTGGGTAGAAGTCGACGCACTCCCACATGCCGGTGCTGGGGACGACGTGCATGAGCGCCGGCTCCGGATCGTACCGCACGAAGTCCTCGGTCCGGTACACCAGCGCCAGGCCCGCGTGGTCCCGGTCCTTGACCCCGATGGCGACCCGCCACGCCGTGTCGTTGCCGGGCACGCGCCACGCCGTCGTCGGGTCGCGGAAGTCCGTCGCCGCGATGCCCGGCGGCGGCGCCAGCACCGGGTTGGCGTCCGACTTGACCCACTCCCGCAGCAGCGGGTCGGCCGGGTCGGCGGGCTCCGCGAGGTTCTGCACCTGCACCGACTCCGCCGTGGAGCCCGTGTAGAGCATCACGATCCGGCCATCCGGGAGGCGCGTCGCGGACCCCGACCAGACGCCGTTGGCATCGTACGGGTGGTCGGGCACCATGGCCAGCGGTAGGTGCAGCCAGTGGAGGAGGTCGCGCGACACGGCGTGGCCCCAGGTGATGTTGCCCCACACCGCCGAGTCCGGGTTCCACTGGTAGAAGAGATGGTACCAGCCCTTGTGATACAGCGGACCTGCGCGTGCCGGGTGCAAAAAAAATGTCACGGTTCACGACATCGATGCACGAAAGCTGGCTGATGGGAAATGTAATCTCTCTCAAGCGATACGATTGTATCGTGCATTAATGCGACCCATGGAATGCTAGGAGCCACGCAGAAAAGCATGCCGACGAGTTCACATGTGATCGATCGATCGATGGATCGGAGCCAACAACTTACCGTTCGGATCTGGAGAAGCCGGCCGGTCGAGGAAGATAGGCGCGGATCGGGCATCGCCATGTGCACGAGGCGTCCGTGACAGAAACGCGGAACGAAGTTAGAGCCAGATCAGGAAAGAAAAACGATCGCGTGATGAGCGATAGATGGCGACGGGTCTAACAAACCGTTCATCCAGTTCTTGGGGGGCTGGAAATGGAACGCCGTGCGCTGCCACGCCAGCATCGCGTTCGTCCATGCGAAGTCCTCGACCGCGCCGGGGGCGCCGAAAAGCGGGGCCGTGGACTTCTCCGACACGCCCTCGGACACGCCACGGGAGGCGGCCACCTCCACGACGGCATGGTCGCCGCCAGCGGGAACGTCGGCGACGACGCGCACAGCCTGATCGTCGACATGCTGCGACGCGAGGACGGTGACCGCCACGAGGACGAGCAGGAGCACGGCGGAGACGACGGCGGGGAGAACGGTCGCCGTCTCCGGCGGAGGTTGCCGCTTCGGCACTGCGCCGGCGGGGGCAGCACGCCCCCGAGGCCGAGGGTCGGTCTCCGGGAGCAACGGTGTGCGTGCACCGCCGTCCAACGTCGCCGGATCAGCTACGGCCGGGATCATGGCTCCCGCCGGAAACACCAGGCTTTCTTGCTATCTAGGGGTTCGACGTTCGAGTAATGGTACACGAGATCGATCGAGGCAAGCACTCAACGGCGCACGGCACTCTTATGCTGTGGCCGCCATGGCCGGGTTCATACGGGAAACCAAGTATGAACGAGAGACGTGATGAGAGGTGAACGTTGGAGCAGCGGAGCAGGCGCCAAGCGAGCAGTATTTATAGCCAGGCAGCTTTATTTGGAAGGACAGGACAGAAGCAGTTTGCAATCATCTTTCGCCTATTGTTTGGAAGCCAAGTGCGGCTACCGGACGAATCGGGCAAGGAGGAAAACAGAGAAGAAATCGCGCAACCCTTTTGCTTCGGAACCAGCAGCGGGTTTGTGGTGTGTGGGGGAGTGCCATTGGCCGTCCAAGTGGATAGGAGGCCAAGTCAGCAAGACCACGTCCCGGTTCATGTGGGTCATAGTAGAATCAATAAAACCCCGTAGAAAAATTGGCACCCTTGTAGTCATGTTGAGAATTCAAAAATTAGTGGCCAAAGTCTATTTCAAGACAGATATTCACCAAGCCTATTAATTTTGCACAAGAGACGTCCGAAGTTCAGCAACCGTGTAAGATTTGTTCCTTGAAAATTATAAAATTTCAGACATCTCAAATATAGCAAATAACAATTACAGTATCTTACATTTTACTGTACTCACGTACATACATACACATAATCCATTTTCACTTATAGTGTACAACTAGTCCATCAACTATAACTATAAGACAATTTGGCTTTCCTAGATATGTTGTTTTTACTATGTATATATCTAGGCAGTACAACTACGTGTATAGCAAAAGCTATCTCTTTAGAAAATTCAAAATGTCTTTCGAATGTTGAATGCAGGTTGACTAATAAAGTACTACTTTTATTAAGTTCTTGTTTTCTTTATTTATTATTCTAACATAGTAGATATAATAGATACTTTGTGGTTATGAACTTAATAATTATTATTTTTTCATGGAACTAATCTATTTTTTATCCATATTCATGTTTTTTTGCATGACGCCTCTATGTATTTTAAATATGGAGTTACTTTGAAACCTTACCATTAATTGCATCATGTATCTAATGAAGCCATGAATCTAAATTTTGAGTTTCAAAATTTTATTCTTATCGAGTATTACAGTTTTTCTCTCTCCTCAAGATAATTTGAAACTCCTGTGCTTATTCTATATTTCATCAACTCTCCTTTATGCACTTCCTTAAAAATATTAGAATCTTAGATCATAAGAGTATGTTGCGAATTAGTACAATATATAGCATAGGACATTATTTGAAACATGCACAATATCTCTTTAGACATGGAGCTTGAAGTGAGATCTCGGACAGGAGTAGCAGTGCCAAGCTCAAGAGAATTTCAACAGGTAAATTAGAACTTCTATTTGGCGCACGGTCAAAACGTTGCATATGCAAATAATCATGGCACCGCTTCATGTAGTTAGACATAGATAGAGCTATAAATCATGCAAGGGAAACTATGAGGTATAATATTATCAGTCCATTTAATTTTGATAGACGACCAGCAACTTTGTGAATTTCCCGACAAACATATAATACACATGGGGAAAACTCTTTTCTGATAGCTACCGCGCGCTAACCATTTATTGTTTCTATAGTTTCACATGTTGCGCACGATGAATATATTACACAATTAAATAGCAAGCTGTGCATGACAAACCATTGAAAACGATCAATTGCTGCATTATTTGACTAAGAAAATGATGCACTGTTTTCTGAAGACAATTAGGGTACGGTGTCTTGTGCTGAAGGTTTCTTTCCGTAGCATATATACTGTACTATACTTTTTTCTAAAATAATTATTCAGTAACATCAATCGTGCTTCCTACAACCATCGTCGAGTTTCTGTTCCACTCCAAAGCAAAAGAAAATAAAATATAAAAAGAGACGTCGTTTATGTGTGCCCGTTTCGCTAAGCGGTGCAGATCAAGCAACTCGAGAGTCGAGAACGTGCTGTAGATCCGTTTTACGGCTTTTTAGGGCTACTATACGTACGTGTACGACTGTGCTTGCGCATGCATCATGTGTGCTTGGCTAATGGCTACTACGTACAATTTGCTGATAATTTAAACATCGGACACTTGCTTGTGTAAGATCGAGCTGGCGTAGAAGCTTGCAGCCATTCAGCCGTGCGGTCGTCGTGTCGTGGGATGGAGCGACAGTTCTGCAAGCGTTTATTGTGAGCTATACTGCCTGTTGGCTGGATCATCTCTGGATGCTTGATTGTGGCTGATATATCTGATTTATTATGAGAAAAAAAATATTTTTTGAATGGCTGGCTGAAAGCGCTGATAACTTGTAACGGAGGAGGCAAAGACTAACCAGCAGAGATAATTGAAAAAAGATCGGCCGCCCGGTCGACCGAGAATCTGGATCATCGAGCTAGCTAGCGCACGTGATGGATCGATCAAGCCGCGACTGTCGGATCAGTCTAGCTGGAGAGCCAAATAATTTGGTATGGATGGCCAGGTGCATTTCTTGGTAACGTGGAGAGCTTCCCGGCCAAGTGCTCGAAACGAACAGGAAATTTAATACGTCGACAGGGACACGATGGGGTGGATAGGATGATGATGTGCTGCGGTCGAGTACGGCAACGACCCAACATTTTCAATACCATCGGTGCGTGGGCCGCCCGCCCGGTCTCCTCCGATCTGGTCGTTCGGCGACGCGACCACCCTGCCGGTGGTCTCGGCCGGGCGGTGCCCGGCGTGGCCACCGAACTTTAATTTCTGAAAGCCGGCCGCTCCACCGGTCGATGACGCTGTTTCCCTCGATAGGATCCGTGCACACGCCAGGCTGCACTGTACCGCGCGAAAGGGACGAGGACGATTGTGTTGACAAAACGCCATGAAATATATGTATGTGGCCGGTGGAATCTTAGATCAACCAACGAAGGTTCGTGCGCCGATGACAAAGTTATGGAGTACGTAGACAAGTTAGCTTGTGTATTTATGCTCGACGAGCAAGGAGCTTTCTTCTACGATTAAACGGCACCGCAGTACGTACTCGCCATATGGTCATCTGAATCGTCCGCGCAAACGCGCTGTGTTTTTTATACACGATCGAAAGAATTCAAACATTTTGATGCTCCAAGCATGCAACATATGGCCCGCGTGCGCAAGAAATCTACGTGACCATTCACGAATTGATCAACAAAGCTCAAGGAACCGTGGTCTCTGTGAATACCGTCCCCGGCCAATCAAACGCCGCCCATGGCGACACACGCGTGGGACGGACGTCTGCAACCTTGGTCAAGTCTGCAGGTTATGAGTTGCACGCGACGGAAAGTCAACAAGCTAAGGTCGTGGACATGTCCCAAGTAAGTTCAAGGATAGGCACTGGACAATAATAGAGAAGTGATGAGATATATAAAACCTTGATCGTCCTGCGTGGGCAACCGTCACACGAAAAGTTCCAATGCCAAGCAACCGAGGTAAATACGTAGGTACTAATATTAATTAGGTATTCCGCCTTTTCTGGCGTGCACACATCTTTGGTTTTCCACCACCATCTGTATAGTATGTATGTGCATGATGACGTTGTCATTTTCATGTCACCATGTGTGGTTGAGCCGTATGGAGTATGGACCGACAAGGAGCCGTGTAGTACAGACCTCCTCTCGCACATTTCCACCCTGACGGTCTCGTCAAGTTCTTGATAACTCGTGGCTCACGGTTGCTGAAACTCCCGGGGTCATGGAACCGTACCTTGTTACGGCTAAGTTTCGTTGCGTGTCATGTGTCATATTACGTGGTATAACCCGGCCTGTTCAATCCTCAGACCTCAGACTCAGATAGAAGGTGAAAGTTAAATTTGCTACATCCTACGTAATGGTGGGAAGGCTCCTCACTCCATCCTTAGCATGTAATATATTTATCAACATTGAATTGAACATTTATAATGTTTATTATGTTGATGCGGTTGACCAACGCTACCACAAAATGAGAAAGAAAATCCACACCTACTTACTGTTGTCAGAGCCACAGAGGGCCTAAAGAGCCTGCCCATTGAGCCCAACCCAATAGCATGAAGTAGTCCTAAGCCCATCTTACTGGCCACCCGGCTGCAGTTCCTGGGCCATGGAATCATCACACGCACACGTCGAGCCGGCCGCCGCGTCCGGGAGCGTCGCTGTTGAATCGGTCGAGTCCACCCCGCGTCGGGCGGAGTCCCACTCCCACCTGGCCACCTAATCCCGAACCAACAACCCGCGGGGGGCGGTGCGCCATGAGGAACACCTTCTGCTTCGGGGGCAGCCGCCTGGCCACGAGGATGTCGGAGCGGGCGCCGATGGTGGACGGGTGCGTGTTCTGCGACATCGCCCGCCGCGCCCCCACCTCCGCCACCGCTCTCCTCTACTCCGTTCCGTACCGCTGTTCCCACCTCCGATCCAGTGCTGCTTTCGCTGCTGAAAATGTAAATCCTTTTTTCCCCTGTGCGCAGGATGACAAGGTCGTGGCGTTCCGCGACATCAACCCGTCGGCGTTCAGGTACTTGCTGAGGACTTGCTCGTTTGTACAGCTCCCTGTTGCTTGGATTGGTCTAGATGTCATGTTACGAGTCAGTCGGATGAAGTTAGGCGTAGCTTCATTTCGTCGAATACCTGGCGAGCATTAAAGCAATGCGTTTTTTGTTGTGCGGAAAGGTGGAAGTGTTAGATTGGGGCTTAATTTCTGTGTGCTAGGCTGCTACGTTCTATGCTTGTCTATAACCCTTCACTTAATTGATTGTCTTAAGCCCTTACAAGCTTGCCATTTGTTCTGAGTATTACGGTGTGATCCTGAAGCTACTCATGGGTTGTCCTCATCACTTTACGTTTGATATAAATTATGTCTCCATTGTGTTCGTTCACTTCCGCAGACACATTAAAAAAAATCGTGTTGTCCCTTGGCATGTTTGGCTGTGATAGCTGTGGCGCAGCAGCAGTGGTTGCTGCTGCAGCATCCCCTCACAGAAGCTATAGTTCTCTATACACAAAACAAACAGCTGCAGCCGCTGCTGCTGTGAAAAATCAGCTGGCCTTTCTTCTGACCATCTATACCAGTCTCAGCTTAATTGTTACTGATATGAGTTTGGGTATCCTGTCAAACACTAACTCAATAACTGCTCCTTTGGACATTGGAGGGCTACTAGTAGTAGTGTTGTGGTGCTATACTCTAGTTCATGTTTATGTATATGAACTTCTGCGTTCACATGAGCAGAAGCATCACATTTCCTTGCAAGAAGTTGTCTGGAAAGGAGTATTTTCACAAGAAAGTATGATACATTTTAATATGTATCTGGGACACCATACTGTATATCATTATAACTGGGTGTTCTAGTTTCATGTAGTAATGGCATAGTTGGTTTACAATTGAAGAATAATAATTTGTGAGAAGTACATGATGCCATGATGGTGATGCAAACAGCATGATACATTGAACTCTTCTTGTGGTTCATGCTGACTTTGTGTTTGATAAGCGTTAGATTTGCTAGAACGATTTTTCACATGATTTACTCATAGTGCTAAACATGAGCTCAGTTCTCCTATTTGCAACTAGGAGAAATATCAATTCATTATTGGGTCCTCGGTCCTTTTTTTTGTTCTTGCTCAGCTTCATCTCCAACCTACCCCAATTTGCTTGGGACTACAAGTCTTTGTTGTTATAATATTTTTTCTGAGAGCTTGTACTTGTACTGTTATACATGCCCAATTTATTTTGCCTTAATGTTTTTTTTGTGATTTATTATTGCTGTGAATATTTGTAGGCACTATCTTGTCATACCCATTGATCATATACCGACTGTAAATAGCCTCCACAAAACCAAAGATGATCACCAGTTAGGTGGGTACTCTCTACTCTGGTTTCTTTCATTTCATCATATGAACCTGGTTTGATACTATGCATTGTAGTGCAACCCAAACTTGAAGAGTTAGCTGTTGCATTTCTTTTGTTGTTGTTTTTCAGTCAGCCACATGCTGAAGGTAGGGAAAGATTTGCTCGATCAAGATGCTCCCAATTCTGAGGAGCAAAGGTATTACCAAAGCCCAAATGGAGCATATATGATCTTTTGTGCTGCTTACCTTCTCCAAAGCTGTCTCATATGCTCGCAGCATTTTTACATATGTGACCTGCATTGTAGGTTTGGGTTCCATCAGCCCCCATTTAATAGTGTCGATCACCTTCACCTTCATTGCCTGGCACTACCATTTATGCCCAGGTATTCCCTAAAACAGTAAACTGATACTTTGAATCAGCGCTTTAATTGCTATCTAATTTTTTTGCACCACTTCATATAACAGTTGGAGGCAAGTAAAATATACCCCTCTGGGACCTTTAGGTGGTTTTATTGAAGCTGAAAAGCTACTGGAAAGAATAAAACCAGAAGCAGAAGTATACAGTTAGCACTTCCTAATATCTGCTACCCCTTATTTGCATTATTTTGTACTCTTATTTTATTGGTCAATAACTATTTGTAGGTTATGTGAGTATTTAGTCTCTTCCCTCTTTTGTAATCATCTGATAATGTAGAACTAAACTAAAACGACCTTGATTTCCGCGAAGGGAAATCCACAGTGTCTGAGTGTAATATGACCATTTAAATCACATTACCCGATAACAGTTGAAT
>CM041640.1:21050701-21111965 GCA_023333625.1 Bothriochloa decipiens | reverse complement strand
AGGGTTTTGTCGAAAAATTTTGTAGTTCGAATTTTTGGGTTGTTACATAAACAATCCTAAGTAATGTATGAGTTAAACTAAGCTTTCATTCCGTGGCTATGTATTCAAATTTAAATAAGCGTCCGTCACCCCCAATATGCACGGAAAATAGTTGGTGACTTTAGCAAGTAAGAAATCTTAGCCTATCATTTGTGCTTTAAGAATTGTAAGTCTGCAGCTCAGTCAAATATATGCTAATGAGCAGCATATAAATGTGTGGTAGAACTTTGTTGTTAAGATAGGAAGTTGAGTTGCACTTGGATTAAGAATGTGATAGAGAACTATAAGAAACAGACGTGCAATGAGCATATGGTGCACTGACAAATAAAAAGGAACGCAACCTACATTTGGATTTAGTTTATAGAATGTTGTTGCATAATCACAGTTAGGCAGGTTGCTATTTCCATATGATTTGCTTCCAGTTAGCCATCGCTACTATCATTTAATCTCGGGCCTTTAATGAAATGCATCCTTTGGACTTACAGCAGGCAAGCAGGAAACCAGGTGATGGTGGTACTTTTTGTAGGGTAAAGGTGATAGAGCAATGGTTGATCCCTATATAATTGCAAGGAAACAAATACAAAATGATGGAGATCATGGGAGTGGCTCTTGCCTTCGCTTTATTCCAAAGCAAAATGCATGCCTTCAAAAAGTGTGTTGTTTTGCAATTTTTGCTTCTGTCGCGCTTCAAAGTGACCAGTAGCACATAGTAATCCAGTAAAATACGCAAGATTTTTCAACTCCCTCATTTTTTTGATGTTAACTCTCTCAGTTTGAAGAGTCCAGGTTCGGGTTTCTTATTATGGAAAATGCGACTATAGCAGGCTTCATGTAATCATGTCCCATGAGCCAAATCACGTTGGCCCATATTGTGTGTTCTGCACTTCGGTTGCATTCGCTCGGTTTTTAGAGCGTTATAAACTGTGACACGTTTTCTTGCACGCAAAGTCAGGACAATTTTTGAAGTGTTACGTCTATTTGCCTTTGCCATTTTCTTTACTCGTCTGTTGTCATGTTCAATGGCCTGGTTTGATAATCCTCTATTGGTAGTTTCGGTTGGCTTCGGCTCTTCCCTGCACTATATCAAAAATTAACTAGGAGTCGGTAAGGCCATTTTTTTTTTTTTTTGGCTTTGTCGGCTTTAGGCCGTGCTTTACATGGCAGTATGGCCGAGTTCGAAGCAAGGCAAACCACCAATTGGACGGCGATGATAGCGGAGGATCTAGTACAGGATGAGCCACGTTCGAGCCGTTACTGTCGCGGCGTGATGTATGGAGTCTATGCTAAGAAGAAAACTAGTTTAGAGTGTCTGTTCTCTATTGGAGCATATTTTCGTGTTGTTTCTTAAATTTCTTGATAACAAAGTAAAGAACCTCTTGAGATATTTCTCATGTTTCTTTTCTTTTACGTGTTGTTTCCCTTTCCATGTATAAATATAACAAAAATAAAGAGCTCTCTTTATTTTGCACGTTTAGCCTCTAGTACACATTTCTGGATCCGCCGGTTGCTTTGTTAAAACTTTAGGACAAGAGGAAAGAGTTAAATACATTAGCAACCCTTGAACTTGTCACCCCGTGTCATATACAGATCAATGAATTTTGAAAAATGCACTTTAGGTCCAACTTGTAAAGTAGTGTACCGTAGGTCCATGCTTGACGTGTGACATCTTTTTGATGAGATGGCATGCTGACGTGCCATGTATTTTTTATTTAGACTCTTCTATCTATTTTCCTCCTAAAAATGGAATGACAAAAACGCCCTGCTTACCTTGTGACAGCAGAGAGGGCACACAAAGCACGAGTACATGACCCAAGCCACAAACATTCCTGGATCTACCGCTGTCTCGGCCAAACCGCCCAAGGCGGTCGCGTTCTTGAATCGTGAACAATCGGACAACTTCTTTCTGTAGGGTTTTCCTGCTGCTTTCGGCTTTTGCATTCGCGGCTGTGGGGTGTGGTGTGGACCAACAAACCAGAGAGTACTAGTACCATGCTCGGGCCCTCTAGGCAAGCGTCCGTCGGCCGGGGCCCGGGAGCACGCACGGGCCACGCCATAGGACAGCACCCAGCGGCCAGCTATCCACAGCTGTTCTCCTCCGCCCGGCGTACGGTCCCGTACCTATGCATCATCCCGTGGTATCGTGAGGAGGGCACAGAGCCACAGTGGCAGCCAAGACAATTCAGACTTGCCGAGACTCAGAGCAGCTCGTAGCATCATGTCCGGATGTCCAGAAACCGAGATGTCCTTCGTGTCGTTGCCTTCCATTTCCCGTATGCGAGTCCTTCATCGTGGCCATGGTATATCCCGACGAGATATTGATATCATATTTATGTTTTTATATTTTTGGTCCGGATAGCTACCGGATACATATGTGAATACGGATTGTCTCGGTTACGAATATGAATAATTTATATCAAATACGGTATGAATCGGATTCGTAGAATGTCGAATACAAATATCTTTCGGATATTGAGTAAAAGCAATGATAAAGACATAATCATGTTTTGAGCTCGTAAAATTAAATTATATTTTAATAAATGTGTGTATAAAATCAGTTTGGCTCCATCTAGAACTACTACATCGGTCACTTAGAGCTAAGTGTGGAGGGAGGTAACTACAAAATGAAGGGCACAACAACAGAGCAATTCAGCTAGCTCAGACTGCTATAAACGGATAGTATTCGTCATGTGTAGGTCGGATATATCCGTATTTTTACTCGGATTATCCGTATCCGCCGGATATTGGTGATATCATATATGTATTTGATATCCGCATAAAGTATCTGTTTTAGTATCTGTATTTGAAAAAAAATCTGGATATCCATATAATTATCCATTTAAGTGTTCATATTTGTTCGGTCGAACTGACGGTCGGATAAATATCCGTACCATTTTCGTCCATTTGGCATGGGAGTCTGAGACATGCGACGAAAGGAGGAGCCGGAATGTGACACCGGTCTCGCTGTCTTTGTTGTTGTTGTTGCTGCCTGTGAAGCGTGAAGCTTGGTTGCTACCTCTGTTGTTGCCTGGAGTATACTAGTGTAAACGCGTGCTCCTGCGCGTGGGGTTACACGGCCGCGGATTTAGCGCGTTGGATCATATAGTTAAAAAATACAAAATATAGAAATCGCATGTAGAGTTCATTCAATAGTCAAGAGTATTTTTACATAGCATATAAGAGATGCATGACCTATTTTAGTAATATGGAAAAGTTGTCCTAATCGCTGTAACGTCTTTGAAGAAACACTTGCATTCACAGAAAAGCCTACAGTCTTCCATGCAATAGCCCATGAGCCAATCAACACAATAGTGGCCATGTGCCGGACAACGCGGTATCGCCAATTGCCGATGCGGTGTGAACCTGAGGATCATCCTGTCGACAGCTTCATATGCGTCCTTTCGATAATGGCGCAGTTGTATGGCGATCCAGAAGCCCTTGGACCGGTCCTCGTCGCGATCGCCTTCAAGTGATCTCAGAAGGCATTTTGCGTCTTCGTCAAATTGTATCCCCTCATTGGACCTATAGAGGACCAGCGCTAGGAGGTACATAGCGAGTGGGTGGCCTGCGTCAGAAGCCTTCCGTAGACGCCAGAAGGGTGGTTGAATGGTGTTGCGGTTGTCCACAAAAACCAGATCGATGCCGCGAAGGAACCTTGCTTAGACGTTTCCCGCATTCGCGAGGTGAGCCATGAGGCGGACGAAGGTTGTATTGTCAAGGTACTTGCGTCGAAGAACTCGCAGGAAGGGCACCTGGACTGCCACCATCTTCAGGCTACAAGCGTTGCACAACTCCCTGCATGTCCTCCGCAGATTAGCAAGGTCTTCGAATGCGTCTTCGGAGTCAGCACCGGCTACTCGCTCGGCGATCTTGGCAGCAACCTCGAGTGGGAGGTCTTGCAGGGTGTTTTCGGCATTGGTGGCCTGGGAAAGAACTTGTTGAAGCGCCATTGATTGATCGACAAAAGAGTTGGATGGCACGGAGGAAGGTGAAAACTTCGGTATAGAATAGCGTGTGCAATGGGAATGTGAATGGTGGTGGAGCGAGATGGCGCCATGAATCGAGGCGCCTCACTTCCAACGAACAAACGTTCCGTCTTCTCGTTGGGAACCGCGTGCATGGACGAACCAAAACGACGGCACAACGCATTCCGACGAAAATTGCGTCATTGGGTAGGAGCCTTGTGCGTTGACTAACTAATTAGGTTTAGTTTATTAGCTAGATAGTGAAAGTCCAATAGCACTGTGTTGTAACAGATGTAGTACTGGGCTGTGTGGAAATTGTTGGACCAAAGTCATGCTATGTTTGTTGGCTGATTATTTTGGTCTAGTTTGTGAGCCGATCGGTGAAAGCCCAGTAGCACTGTGACGTAACAAATGTTGTACTGGGCCGTGTAGAGAGTCGGTGGACCACTAATTATTGCAATGTTGGTCGTGGGTCTGGATGGGCCTCCGATGCCGTCGATAGATGGTGGTGCTGGGCTGGCCGTCGAACGTCCTAGGGAATCCTGGCGTTACTGATTACCAATAATAAGTTGCGTTGGGACATCTCTAGATATATGTTTTAGAAAGCTTGCAGACTGAATGACCAAGCTATGTTGATTAACGCTCTACGGCTATGAACACCATACAAAGAAAGTCATGCACAAAAGCACATAGCAAACAGACATAACGACATAGGTTCGAAACATAACAGCATCCATGTGTGTGCGCACCAAGCGACAAGGGTCAAAGTGTGGCACACAATACGCCTTTAGTACACAAATAAAGGATAGTTCAAGGAGGTACAGGCATAACAGTTTGAGGCAAGTCCATCACAGTCGATAGCGGCGCTTGTGCGGTGCTGGGTAGGTGTTGGCGCTAGTCCGAATCAAATCCATCCATGTCTTTAGGGTCCATAGCCTCTGGGGAATGAACTTGTGAAACAAAGTAAAAAGGAAACACTCATAAGTTGTGGTAAACAAAATTGAAACTAAAACAGCACAATACTAACACACAGAAAAGTTATCACTGGCCACAAAATATGGCCTTTTGAAATGAAATAGAGCCCAGGAATACCACCTCCATAACCATGTATGAAGATAGCATTGCTAGGCTCAGTTTCATTGCCAAAGGCCATCAACGTGTAGCCAGAGGTTCTAAGCATAACTGCATCGAATCAGAGAACACTGACTATAATAAACAAATGAATAGCAAATAGTAGAGCACCTGGAGCATACGCAGGAGGAAGCCGTCGACGAAGAATCCATAGTTCATCTTACAGTTCAGCTAAATGTGAATAATTTGCCATCTGTTTTGTAGGGCGAATCGAATTTTACCTCTGTCCTCTTCGTCATAGATCCCCTCAAGCATGTCTCTGTCCACTCCAAGCTCAGCCGCTGTTATTGCGAAATAAGAACGCATAGTATTAGCTGATATATCAACAAAAAATGTGTATGTTGTGTAAGGGAATACGCACCTGACTCCTCTAGAGGGAGTGGAGCAGAGGGGTCGTAGGGTGGAGGGAATTCTATGGAGTCTGGCGCCTGATCAAGGAGGTAGGCATGCAGCTCAATAGGAAAGGCTTGATTGCAAAAGCTAGCCTCACACTCATACTGAATGGCCACGTGACCACTGTTGGGAATGGAGGAAGTGTCATGGGCAAGAGAAACAACTCAACAGGCTCCTTTTTTTGTTGAACTTGTAGTCCATAATCTTACAATGTGGTGAGAGCAATGGTTCCACTGGACGGGCACATCAGGCATGTGGAGGGAGATGGCTGACATCTATAGCAACAAGGGTGGAGCAAAAAATAGTATTGCTTTTGTAGCTTCTGGTCCATGGAATTAGCATCATGCTGAAGGTGTCTGTGGTAAGGAATTCTCATAGGAGCACATGATCTCACACCTCGCGTGAAGCGAACTGGACCACGAAGTCCTTGTGGAATGGTAAAAGACGAAGTGGCTTAGGAATAGGCCCAAACTATTTCTGAAAGGCACGAAAAATTATCCCTCATGGTTGGTGTTGCTGTGCTCGGATCAATATCGATGGCGAGAACAACATTCACCAATCTTGTCTCCATGGCCTTCATCTCCTCATCTGGCTAGATGGGAGAAAAGAATGGAAGACCTTCCATGCGAGCGTATTCTACAGGAGTAGCAGTACGAGGCAGTCATATAGTATGGCAAAGCAAAAACAAGAAACTAAAAAAAACTTTATGTAGCAAAGAGCACATGCGTCGTGTCTCAGCACATGGTCGTTGGTCTACAGCCATGGCTTCGATCTGAGCACACGTAGAGCTAGTTACCAACTAACCAAACAAAGATTCATCGTGGATGCAAAAAATCGTTTTGCCTTTTGTAGGAAAAGTGCTCGAGGACGCTACTGTTGAACCTAGTCGAAACCACAGACTTTAAGCCGACGAAAATGAGAAAATGTGAAACAAGCTTGGAAACGTTACCAGATCCGGTGGTGGGTAGGCCATGTCCGGCTCCAGTGGATGCCGCTGTGCTCAGTTGCCGATTTGGAATGCCGTCGTGCCTGAGCAAATATATCTTCGAGGGAAAGTGAACGGAAGAAAAAGTGAGAAGAAGGAGAGAGAGGATAAAAGGAGTGACAGAACAGGGAAGTGAGGCCAGTGTGCCTTGATTCACTGATACCCTGGTGACCCCGATGCAACTACAAGATGGGGACCACCAGGCGGTTGGACCACTTGTTGGTGTTGCTGAAGCAACGAGATCGAATTCTGCGCAACACACATGAGGAGCGTGAGCATGGTCTTGGTGTTTCTATTTAGGAAACACAGGATGGGCACGGTGACTGACACGGAGGGTCCGTTGGCTATTCAGCCCACATGTCGGCGTGGAGCGGGTAGGTCGAAGCGTGTTGCGTTAAATTTACTAGGCGCCATGATGCCAGTGAATCAGAGGTCAACAACGGCATGCGTGTCAGGATTTCTGTCAGGCGCGCCGCAGCGAGGATAGGCATGGGCATCGTAGACAAGATCACCAACGTGTGGCTAAAGCAAGGGCCTGCGTTTGTTAGTGTTTTTGGGCCTTTTCCATGGGTTTGGTTCGATGGACCTAGCTGGGCTGCATGACACGGCCCAGCTGGAATCCGGCGCTACTGTATAGGATTAAGAAGAGTGAGTTTATCAGAAACAAAAAGGGGTCTAGGAAGATCAGCAACGCAACTGATCAGATTCAGATAACGAATTGTTGCATCCTATATCTACCAACAAAAAATAAGAATGAAAATAGCCTAGGAAGAAGAAGGCACACACACTTTATATAGAAGGTAGCAGCAGCTTGGTAGTCGGAGCACCACAGTATGTTTGCTACAAATGAAATGAAAAAACATGCATGCGCTCAAACGGCGCTTGTTAAGATTACATCCAGCCATGGGAAGGAGCCATGAATCATGTATGCAGAGTTTCTGCATCAATAAATCTTACAGTTTCAGAAAATAGCCGATTCAGATAAGCAGTCAGTGTGTCTAGATTAGAGTTGACGCCACCACCGCGGAAGCAGATCCAAAAGTTAGGAGGGCGGACCAAGAAGCAGAAAAGTCATAGATCCTCCATGCACCGTAGGTCCGAGAGCTAATGCGAGTGTGACGAGCGCAGTGCATGGGCTGATCATGGCAAAAGCATAGCTCAACTTCCTAAAAAAATCAAATTAGGATGTGTAAGAACAAAAGTAGTATGTGTATAGGCGCTTCATGCAGATAAGCAGCAACGAGGCATGAGCAAAGGAAGAAGTTCAAGTCTACAATAGCATATGTTTGCAATGGACATGCACAATTCCAAAGTAAGGAAATAATGCTAAGCAATGTTACCTTGCACACACAGCCTATGCTGTGGTGAGACGTGCCGACCGATGGCGCTTGACTGATGAGGCAATGCTGTCACAGCATGAGCCTATCGTTAGCAAAGAGGATAGCAAGCAAATAATGACATAGTAGCAAATGTCCTAAACAAAGCAAAAAAAATAGATAAGATTTTACGTGTCAGTCTGATCCTTGGCATGGGCATCGGTAGCATCAACCCCGGGTAGCAGCTCATTTGCAGTGTCATCTGCAGCGACATCATCAGTCGGGAATTCAAGCCTTTTGCGAGCTGAAGAAGCACCGTGTTTATCCATGTGTTCTCTATTTCACATACGACATGTCAGTTCCTTCCCTTTTCAAACTCTGTTATGAACGTGCAGCGCACTTACCCAGAATGTTCTTCCATGGTTGCCTTCTCATTAGGCTTCAGAGACGACGTTGGAGTCTAAATTACAGCAACAATAAAAAAAAGGGATAAGGTGAAACTGAGAGTGAAAGGAGACAATTCTAGTAATGCACGATGGGCACAAGAGCTTACAGATGCAGGGGTTGTTGCAGATGGTACAGGCAGCTGTGGCAGAACCTCCTAAATCATATGGCCCATATGCATTATTATTGTCTAAACAGACTCTAAATAACCATAAATGTGTTCCATATAACTTAAAGGTCTGTCGGGTAAATCCCGAATCATCCACGATTCTCCGAGCAGGATCAATCATTACAAAGAGACATTGCAGTATTACAACAGTTTTATGCAAATAAGATATATCAGAGTAAAATAGTGGAAGGATTACAATAACATAAGTTTACAAACCATTTAGTTTAATTATTACAAACCATAGTAGTAGTGGAGTAGCGATAAGTAATTTTATTACAATACCAGGCGATAAGCTCTGCCCAAGAGCCAAACATCCTACTCGTCGTCACTCTCTGTGACGACTGTCATACAACAGGGTGCAAAGCAATCCTACGCATGAGGCTCACCTGCAATAAGGGTTCAACAAACCCTGAGTGCAAAAGTACTCAACAAGACTAACCCGACGAAAAAGAGGGGTGAAGACTCAGAAATGCTGGCTAGAGGGATAAAGTAAGGCTTGCAAGAGACAAGAATTTTTGCAGAAAAGCTTGACCGAAAATAAAGTTATCTTGCTCTAGATCACGAATACCAATCAAACTTCATTCTTAAACTCTAAATATTATTCAAGTTGTTACTATGATGATGAACACCGATCGAGTCTTCTTCTCCGAGAAGCAACGGCGATTCGAATCCATTTTCATACCCAGCTAGGACCTAGATCACTGGGATACCGGAGACTTTAACTCCGATGCATACCAGATCATAGATATACCGGGATAACAACCGGAGCCATATATCACCACATGATACACGTGAGCACTTCGACCCAGTGTACCGACATACATGGGAACTTAAACCCACGGTATACCACACTATGACATATGTGGGGACTCTGGCCCACTATATAAATCACTCCATGATATACGTGGGGACTCTGGCCCACTGTATAACACTTCATGCATGTGGATTTTCTAATTTTCCGATATCACCAGTTTACCATCGACACAGGACCTAGGGCATCAACAGACGAAAACACTACAGAGGGACTCCATTCTAAATGCAAATTACCCGTCCGAACTTGATTTATTAACTATTGTCATGATTCCAACAAGTAAGCCATTCTCATCTTTTTCGTTTTTTTTAAAACCTACTAATTAAGCAGGGCTAAGCATAACTAAGCATTTTTTAATTAACAGTAACAAGGAATATGAAAATAAGACAGGTAATGCAATTGGTAGGTTATCACTCAACGACTAGTACTTAATGCAACATAACATAACTGAAGCGATAAAACTTTTATAAAATAAGGGTAGGATTTAAATGTGTCCGGGGCTTGCCTTGGTATTCGGGGTAGACAGTCTCAAACTCTGGAACAACACCCAACTCCTGAGTCTGCTCTTCCTTGGGATCTGGTGCGATAACGTTAAACTCTCCGTTAATGGAGACTACACGATAACATGATATGATTCGACATGATGGAATAATAAACATGATGCTTGATGGATGCATGACCAGATTAAAGGCTTGAGTACAACTTTCCTTCACGATAAAGTTGCAAGCCACACAACTTACTAAGTTTATTAGGTTAATTATGTCATTAGTGAAGTTCATTAATCACATGAAATAACGTTGATTAAACCCTAATGATATAATTAAAATAAGCACAAACAATTAATTAAAGTGCCAAAGGTCATTAGGGCTAATGACCCAAGGTCATCAAGCAAATTCCAAAGTCAAACAACCCTATAATGATTAATCATGTTTAAAGGGGTTAATTAATTAATTAAAAGCATAAAATAAAGGCATAAAATTAAAGTTATCTAACTAAGCTCAAAACTTTATTTTGAATAGCTCTTGGTCTAATTAGATGGTAAAACAATTTTTAGAAATAAAAGCCAATTATTTTATTTATTAAAAATCATTGAAGATGCATTTTTAATTAAAAGAGCTAATTTTAACTTATGCAAAAAGTACTCAAATTTGGCATTTTATATTTTTCCTAGGTAGAGGATATTATAAAGAGCATATATAAAAAATTTCAGAATTTTAGGAGCTATACTTGAATTACTATGATTTTCCACTGTAGTCACAACAGTTCCTGTGTACCAACGAACGAACCAAAGCGCGCATGAGGAGCAGGATTGCATGGAGAACATGATAGTGAGGTTAAAGAAGATAAATAACCGACCCCGGTGGTGATGGACGGCGGTGATTTCATGGCGGCTTTGCTGTCGGCCGCAAAGAAGAAGATGGCGGCCTGGGCGATTCGGGCGGCGAGGGGTGATGCGAGCTAGTTCAAACTAAGCGCAAGAATGTGGTGGAGCTACTGGCAAGATCAATCTAGCAGTGGTGAAGCGACGACGGCGAAATTTGACGGCGGGTGGAGATCGTCGGGACGACGAGCAAGAAGAAGAAGAAGGGAAACGACGACGGTCGACCGGTATTTAAAGGCCAACGGCGACGCTTGGGCGGACGACACGACGACGGTGAAGTTTTGGGCGTCGGGGGCGAGCTGGCCATCGCGGCGGGGAAGTATGGTGCCGGCGGCCACGGCGACGCCGGTGAACAGAGAGGGAGGAAGACGATGATGACGTCATCATCACTGTAGCAAATGATGTCACTTCTGAATTTTGCAAATTATTACAGAATTTATATAGGAATATGAAAATCTCCAAAAATAAAGTTTGTATAACTTTTCAAGAGCTACACTTTTCATTTAAAAACATTTTCAAATTCTACATAGTTTTTTGAAATATGAATTCAAATTCAAAAAGGGAATAAAACCCTAGAAACAAATATTTGAAATTACTTTTGATTTTTCAATAAAACTTGAAAATCTTCAAAACTATGAAATACTTAGCTTTTCAAACCAAACATATTTGATATATAAAGTTTTCCCAAATTATGCATGATTTTTGAATTATGCCTTTAAAATCAAAAAGGGATAATTGTTGAAAAACTATATTTTCAAATTCATTTGAAATTCTTTTTAGAAGCTTGAAAAACTTTGAATACCAACTTTGTAGCTCTTGTCAAGATCTAAAAACTATCTTTTTAGAGTATCTCCAAATTCTATATAGATTTTGAATTATACAAAGGGGATAAAACCAGCTTTTGAAAATAAAGGGTTTTTCAAACCAAATTCAAACTCGATTTGGTTTCTAATTTAATTGGTTGGTCATTAGTGATCACAAACATCATCCAAGGGCATTTTTAGGTCAATGACCCAATGACACCCTTGGTTGACCAAGTTGACTTTTGAAAACATTTTTATAGCTTTCCAATTTGAATTTAAATTTGAGTTTCAAGTCTTGGGAATAATCTTTGAAATCCAAATTCAACTTTAAATATGGAAATCATTTTTAGGAGTTCTACTTAGATTCATATACTATGCTTGACACTAGTATAAACATAGTTTACACCTCAAGTACATAGAATATAAACTAAGTATTTGGGATGACATTCGAAAGTAGGGTTTTATGATTTCATGTGACATAATATTTCATAAACACAAACAACCTATGAATTATAAACTTGTTTTAGTTGATTCACATCAAGGTTGACCTAAACATGAATGCTTTGTAGTGCATATGATGACATGGCAGGTTTTAGTTATCATAACACCAGGGGTGTTACAGCAGCCGTAGAGGCGAAGAAAATACGGCAGAACTGTCCGACAAGCTTCTATGACCACCCGAAGAACCACTGGTGCCACTCTGGGTAGGAGTAGGAAGGGCCTCACGCTGACCATGTGCTGAGATGACTGAAATGACTTGAAATGTTTTCTCCTACCTGTAGAAGCTCTGTTGAGTCAAATCAACAGCAAAAGTGAAACGGCGGGAAACCACCCTGGCAAGATCTGCTGGCATCTGATCAGAGGAGCCAGCAAGCCTCAAAACTTACTGGACAGATTTTCCAATGATCTGACAACTAAGATCACCAAAGTAGACATCTCTGCTTCACTAGTACCATCGAGAGCCACGAAGCAGAGTTTGTACCTACTCGACATGAAAAAGAACACAAATTAGACGCCACACAAGAAGCAAATCAAAGGAAACCACTGATGTGTGAGCCTTTATTTGAATCTGAAAGACATGGATGAGCACGAATTGCATCTGTAACCAGATCCATTTTGGGAGCACGACCTACTACATTTGGTGCAGGATGCAAACCACCAGGATGCATTAGGCACAAAGCGACCAATGGTCACGGTGCAGCGATAGCCACCCTCCTACAATAGGACACCAATGCTCTAATCGGTCAGGAACAGGAAAGGAAACAAAGTAGAAAGAAACAGCTAACCAGAATGGACTATATACTGGGTAGTCGTATGCATCCATCGCATTGAGCTGGAGTAGAGTTCTGGCTTCAAGCTAGCTAGGCGAACGCACGTCTTTCAGACTAGGTTGGAGTAGCGGCCCGGGCTATCTTGATGTTCTCGTCCTGCAAGCTGCATTTCCATTGGTATAGAATCAGTGTTGTCCTAGATAGCGGGCAATCTGAACATTCATTACAAGAGACACACTTACTTGCTGTAGAATTCTCCAGCCTCTGAGATCTTTGGATTGAAATACCAGCGAGCAGCTATGTTTGCACTCAGATAATAGGTATCTGTAGAAGCAAACAAATAGCCAAGACATTTAGGGGCGGTGGCATGCTCAGAAAGAATAAGGCAGAGGCCACATCCGAAATCGAAATGGCCAATATAGTTCATCAAAGGGCATAAAGAAGACTATATCATGGTACTTCTTCATCAGAACTCCCACAAGCAGGACTACAACTGGTTTCTCTAAAGTTTCTGCCTGCACTCCATCAAGAGTGAAAGCCACAGCGCATTCTCTCCACAGGTTGACCTTAATCTCTGTGTAGCTATATAAAAAGTATATCAGTATAGAACGCTTCGAGTTTACCGTCCAGCTCGCAAATATACATACCTCAGGTCCCTCAAGATGATATGCCTGGAAAGCGTAGGTTGTGGCTTATTTGGCAGCTGGACAGTGTAGGAGTCGAATATCTCAGTGAGCACGCCAATAGCGTCTGCAAAAGCATATACATGACCAACAGGAGCAAACAAAAAAATAGCAAACAACATTCCAAACAGTCAGGCTGCATACCAACAAAGTCCCTGGTGTCACCTGCCCACGGCTTGAGGATGTCAATAGGCATAAGCCTGTATGTGTAGAATGGCATACCAGGACTGCCAGCTCTAGTAGTGACCTGTGTGTGGCAGGTGAACTCAATCTTGTATGCACACTCAATAGGCCGAAGCTACGCTTAGCGTTGGAGACCCTGAAGCAGCTGACAATGTAGACACCATAGTCATGCATAAGGGGGCTCTTAGACTTCACCTTAGACTGTGGAATTTTAGCATAGATGTTGTTGCCCTGCAGGAAGGAAGGGACTACCATATGAGAAAGCAACAAAATACAAGGGCCATACCCAGCAAACCGCAAAGAAAAATGAGCACTCTAGCTGGAGAATACATATCGCATCGTCAACAAGTACCATGTCCACATGTTAAATAGGGCCATCGTCAGTGCCACCACGGCCCACTTGCGTGAGACACGAACACAAATGCAGGCACGCCTGATGCCCGACCGCAGATCAGGAGGCGAATCGAATGCCATGAAGCACAACTTCCTACCACTGTGCAATAACACAAAGTCTAATTCCACATAACAGCATACAACTGTCACAAATGGGCATTCCTATACAGATCTGTAAACAGTGCGTAGTCAATGGGCTAGGCAAACAACCTATGTACGTGGCTGGATATCACCTGGTATAGAGACATACGCCAATGCTAGCAACACATTCTAAACAAACTCTGTGCAGTGGCTGCTGAGAATGCTAAACACTGAAACTGTATCCTCAAGAGGCAAAGAAACAATGCGTGTACATAACATGGTGCCTTTATTCACACATCAATATCAAATAGATAAATATTTCACATGATCAAAACTGAATGAACTAAAAAGAAAAACAGCATAGGTGAAAAAATAGGAAGTTCTCAAACAAGCAGGCTCAGAGCGGATCCTTCTTTGAGAAAGCATTCTGACTGAACCGCTATATCAGGGACAACACATGGCGCAGCCCCAGAAACTCCTGAAACACACTGTACCAACCCAACAGCTCTCATCGCAATAGAAACAGCAGCTCTCACAATTATTCTATATAGCATTGCGTCCTGAAAATTGTAGTCTACAACAATGAACCCATACAGGGTCTATAAGAAAGAAATAGCCTATAAAGCAGCCTGTTCATAGCCATGGGCATCCGCGCTCTGCTAAGATGCCTAGAAAAAAATGTCATGCCCGTATCAACGCCCCGAGCCAAGGGCACCTCAAGCTCGACTCCATACAACGAAGTTCCATCCCCACCAACTTCAAGGACAAGAGACACGTAGTGCAAAGCGCATCTAGCCGCAACAGCATGGAGCAGCGAGAGATAGGAGGCCCCGACAATAAACCTGGATAAATGGTAGCCACTATGCTAGCAAAACATGGTACGCAACAACAGGGACCCCCTTCCTTCACCACTGCATATGCTGACTAAAAGAACCTAAGAGAAATAAAAGGAAAGGAAAGGAAATGAAACAAAACAAAAAAAAGAAAACAAAATTCAAACGGATCATATCGGTTAGAGCCATCATACCAACAAGAACATATAGAGAAAGGACTCGTTACCAAGCGAAGGTGGGTAAGCCAACCACACGGATAACTACGTCGACCCGAGCTCAGATCTATCAGTGTCCAACCTGCAAAGCCAAGTAGATCAAACAAAGAGGGAAGAAGGTAAACCGAGAAACGAAGACAACATCTTCCCGCACAAAGAATGACAGCACGAACGAACATAGGAATCATACTCAAACAAGTGCCTAGAGCTGACCAGCAACCTACAGAACATTATAAAACACACAAATCAGATCCACAACGTCTCAAGCATTTTCTCAAACATGCGAGGCGCACTCATACGTAGAACACAGATAGCCAGAGCACACAGTTCATCTCGCCGACGATGAGAATACACCATCACAGACACTCGTAGCCGAGATCCAAGCACATGCAGAACCCCAAGACGTCAGACGTCCATAGATCTACCACCTCTTCCCCTTGTTCTCCTGAAGAACGGCCAAAGCCTTCGTCGCACAAGCAACCCTAGCGAATGAATCCCCGATAATGCAAGACAACATCCTACCTCAGAAAGCAAAGTAAACAAAAAGGAACCATAGCTGTTCTAACGACCCTACCAGGGAGGATTCACCCGTTGAAAGCACAAGTGGACAGTGCCTCCCACCGGCCGACCAAATGGACGTAAAAGAACAGGAAGCAGAAAGAGGACGAGGACAGAAGAGCACAAGCACACTGGGAGGAGGCAGCAAACAAAACAACAACCGTAGGAGAGAGGAGCCAACGGAGAAGGGGTTTATCCCATAGCGAACACGGCCCACCGGAGCAGAGGCCATACCTTCTGACGACGCATAGCCGTTGTCTAACGGCAATTGGCCGAGGCTCCGACAACCAGTCTCGCAGGCGCAGGCTGGCCAACCCGCGCTCGACAACGGCCTATTCCAATGGGAGCAGCTCGCTAGCGCACCGCCTAGGGCATGGACCTGTGGCAGATATGTGGGGCATAAATAGGGAGGGGCCCAGAGTTCAGCGAGACCGCACCGCAACACGCATAGCCGCCGAGGCACCGCCGCGCAGGCGCAACGACAGAGCGGGCGGCGCGGTCGTGGTGAGGCCGGCTTCTGGGCCCGACGCCTCAACCCACGGACACATTACTTGCATGACATATGGGCCATGCATGAACCGACCCCACACCGCAGCGGGACAGGGGCAACACACGGGACGCGCGGGAAGAATCCATGTACGACAGCCATGATGAACACTGACGATCGCCCCGACACACCCACTCCAAGACAGCTGGGCCAGACGATGCCCGGGGCCACGAGCCAGCCACCGAAGCACATGAACCCGCGCTGCGCCACACCATGGCCTAGGCAGGAAGCACACAGCTGGAGAGAGGCCGTCCCAGCACCTCGGCGCGGGAACACGTCGTCACCGGCGCGGTGGACCAAGAGACGAGCATCCCTACCCGGCAGCCCCCGCGCAGCAGGCGAGCGCAGGTGAGCACGGGCCGCCCTGCCATCGACACGTGGGCCAGAAGGCGCCGGGGCCTCCCGCAGCAGGCGGCGCGGCGCGACGTGGCCGGCAGCAGCACCCCGCCACCGGCCTGTAGGCTCGGCAACGCCGGCGCCCCCACCGTCAGCGATCGCGCCGCGTCGCGAGGGCCGGTGCGCGGCGCCCGACCTCCATCCCCGCCGGGGGGGGAGGGGGGGCGAAAAGGACGACGTGGCCACCCTAAGCGCGCGAGGAGGCGCGCCGATCTAATACCATTAAATACCTGCAGACCGCTACAAAGCCTCCGGAGTCCCTCTCCGTCCCCGTACATCAGCTAGTCGCACGAACGCTCGTCTGCTTCTGCCGCAATTCCACGAATCGATTGGACTCGGCGTTTCGCATGGGACAGGGAACGTGATTTGAAATTCGAATCCCTGTTTCTATTTGGGATCTCAGAAGGCGAGTTTGAGAGAGCAGTTAGATTGCGAAACAAGCAGGGAAGGATGAAACGGCCCTGCATTAACCTCTCGTCTCGTATAGCTATAGTTTACGTTAGAATTAGAACTAGACAACTACTAGCTGTTGTAACGGTACAAGCAGGTTGTCTGTAATGTACCCTGCGGAACGCGTATATCAAATGGGTCGCGTACATTGCTACAGTAGAGCAGCGCACCAGACCAAGGACAAGACGCTGGCCAATCAAACGCGGCAAGATCTCTCTCTCTTTTTCATGTACAACTACACCGGTTCACTCAGGATAACGCTGCCATGATGGCGCCGACAGTTCACTGGAAGTCTGGAACCGAGACTATCCGTATTCATGCAACTTTGAATCTTTACTCTAAAAGAGAATTTTTCGTCCTAGTCATTAAGATTTTCTACTCTATATCACTTTCTTATGCACTAATCCATACTTTATATCTCTACTCTTACCAACTACCCAATAATTTATTCAACCATCCCAACTACTATCCACTGTGGGGCCCACTTTTATTTTTTCTTTTTTCTCTTCTTTTTTTTACCCCTCTCCACCTTATCCATTCCACCGCACCGCACACGGAATGGCCAGGCCATGGCGGGCGGCGGCGCAAGGAATGGCCATGGGGCGGCGGCGGGCGTCCATGGCGCGGCTCCCTCGACGACGGCGCGGCCCCTCCTCCCTCTCCGGTGCTCCTCCTCTACTCCTCTTGCGGTGCGGCGGGCCTCTCCTCCCTCTCCGGCCATGGAGCTCGCAGGCGGGCGCAGGGAGCTTCGCCGCCGCCGGCCGCGGGCGAGGCGTGCGCGGGCGCGAGGAGCTAAGCCGCCGTCGGCCGCGGGCGAGGCGTGCGCGGGCGCGAGGAGCTCCGCTGCCTCCGGCCGTGGGCGAGCCGCTCGCGGGCCTGGTGGTCCGGCTTCTCCATCCCTGACGGCCGCGAGGTGGATGGCGGGCGTGGGTCTGGCGGGGCTCCATCCCTTTCATCCCCGGCGACGGCGGGCACGGGTCCAACGGGGCTTTATATTAATAAAGTAAGTTATGATAAAAGAATTGATATTTTATATAAAATTTTAAATACAATGAGTGGTTAAATTTGAAGTCTAAAAAGTCAAACGGCTTATAATTTGGGATGAATTTTTTTCCCCGCAACGCCGCCGATGTAGTGACGTACTCGCGCAGGAACTACCATAGCTGAAGTCCGTACGGAGTAGAGCATCGTGTATTCGTGCAAATAACTGCGCTGAACTCAAGTGAATGAAAAAAAAAGAAAGAAGCAGAAATATTCATGCATGCAGGTTTTCTGGAACTCATCATGCATGCAAGTACGCCTAGTACAGGCACATCGTTCGGATAAACCCTCATCATATCCCTCGAGTCAAGAATTGCATCACAGGCGGTCACCACGAGATGATGAATTGATGAGATTAGCCTGAGCTGAATGACCCCCCGTGTCGGGTGGAATTTTTGCTTTTTGGTCTTTTTTTAAATATTTTTTATAAATAACCCCTAGGGAAATATTTTCTCAAAATACACCTTTTTAGACGTATAGGGCATGACACCGAGGTATAAAGCTCGGCGTCAACTGATACAATGCCGAGGGCCTCGCCACGTCACCAGCGGCTGCGGTCGTCGGCCTTCGCTGGCCCACAGCTCGGCGTTGTGTCAGCCAACGCCGAGCCTCATACCTCGGCGTGGGACCGATGTACGCCGAGATTTGTACCAGGCATGGACGGCCCACTTAAGCGCTGTGGCCCAAGAAGCTCGGCGTACGTCCATTTAACGCCGAGCTTCATACCTCGGCGTGGCCCGACTCAACGCCGAGGTCTGGGCATTAGAGGCCGCGCCGAGGCCCCTTCTTCCCCCTCCCTTCATTCTGTTCATGCACCGGCGCCTCCCTCTCTCTCTCCACTCCGCCGCCCACAAACCCTAGGTGGTGAATGCTCCTCTAGGTGGCCCGAGCTTGTGTCCTGACGGTTGGTCGAGGTAAAGCTCCATCCCCTCCTCCAATCTGTCTGGATCGATTTACCTGCATTGTCTCGAATATGCCTCATTCATTGGTATATGGTGGTGTGGTGTATATGTACTTCATTTGCGAAATGGTAGGATTAGGATGATTGTTTGCAGTGGAGGATGATTAGGGTCTCACTTGGATGTCATCATGTTGTTAGAATATGATTCCCACAGTGCCCTTTGGTTAGGGTTTGGTTAAATTATTACTAATAATTCTTATGTACTCATGGTGGTGACATGAATTTCTAGTTTTAGGGTTTGGTTAATTTTATAAATAATTAATTATTATGTACTCATTGTGGCCACATGGAGTTGTAGATTTATTGTTGGTTAAATTAGTACTATTAATTATTAGGCTATGTCATATTTTTGAAACTATGGCAACTAGTTTCTACTAAGTGACAAGTATTGTTGTGTACTAGATGTAGATGGATAGATTAGTGAGGTTGCATCATGGAGGTCATGTTCTTAGGACAAGGGATGATAGTTTAAAATTGGTGGACATGTCCGAAGAGTTGTTTATTTTTTCTGAAACCCCCTCTTTAAACAAGATAATGGACCGAGTGAAGAAAAAGTTAGGTTGAAATGAAGTCAACGTGAATCTTAAGTTTGAAGGTTTGATAGATGCTGGGTCATCAGAATTTCTACCGAGTCTGATTAGATTGATTACAAGACAGTTGTATTGGGCTCAGAAGTTCATTCTTTGGATTTAGTGGTAACTAAGGGGTCTAGCTTAGGAAATGATAACATTCAAACATGGCCATGTTCCCCAGCTCATACTAGTGACAGTGCAATGTTTGAATAAGAGGTTTATCTGACACAACCAAGCTATGGTGGTGGCGACTGGTATGCATCGCCCGATCGTGATGAAGGGTTTTTTGAGGGCGATGGACATGATCATGAGAATGTGGTTGGTGAAGTTGAGGCCAATGATGATATTGACGAGGAGGAGGAGGATTATGTATTGGGTGGTGAAGAGGATGCTTCGAACGATGATAGCGGAGATGATGTTATTGAGGATGACCTTAGCGACGAAGATGATCTTAGTGGTGAAGAAGACTTTGGTGATGCTAGGGCTACCAACCGGGTTAACATTGAAGTCGCTGGAGATGATGAAAATTTTGAAGAGGACATGGCTGAGGACTCTGATGACGATCGCCCTACTCATTGTCTCAATGCTAGGGAAATAGAAATATTGTCTAGGGTCTTGCCTTGGAGGGATCCAGAAGTTGGTGGTTTTGAGGACCTTAGTCATGCTCATATGGCAGTAGCTGATGGAGGGCCAAATGATAAGTAGTCCCTGATGTTAGTGGTTGCTTCATCATACGCAAGGGCCTATTGTTCGGTACCATGGATCAACTAAAATCATGGTTGTAAGAGTACTCTATTATCCACAACCGTCCCTTTAGGGTCATCACTTTGTGGAAGAACAATAGGCACACTGTGGCTTGCGAACAAGAATAGTGTAGTTGGAGAGTATGTGCTAGACAGAACAGGGCAGGCAAATGGAAGATTACCTCAGTCCAGCAACCACATCTTTGTGCCATGGCTGAGGCAGAAGAGAGCCACCTTGAGCTGAATTCTAGGTTCATTGCAAGGCAATTATACCCCGTGGTGAAGCATATGCCAACCATCACGGTTTCTGGTTTGGTTGAGATCATCTTCCAATGCTACGACTACTATGTCAAGTATGGAAAAGCATGGAGGGCAAAGCAATGTGCACTAGAAATAATCTTTGGAAATTAGGAAGAAGCATATGAGCGTCTCCCTATAATGTTGAATGCAATGAGAGCTGTAAATCCCAGGATGCACTTCGAGTATTTATCTAAGGAGGGTGAAACTAGGAATGGCAGCCAGGTTTTTGGTAGGGCCTTTTGGGCTTTCAAGCAGAGCATTCAAGCATTCAAGCATTGTAGGCCCATTGTCTCAATTGATGGGACATTTCTTACAGGAAAATTCGAAGGCACAATGCTTATTTGTATCGGGATAGATGCAGAAGACCAACTTGTCCCACCGGCCTTTGCGATTGTTCGGAAAGAGGACACAGAAAGTTGGTGTTGGTTTCTGAGACTCGTAAGACAAGTGGTGATTGGGACAAGACGTGATGTTTGTATCATATCAGATAGGCATGCTGGCATTCTTAATGTTATACAAGAAAAGATGCCAGGTTATGGGAAAATACATCACCGGTGATGCACAAGACACCTTGCTCAGAATCTTATAAGGCGTGACCACACAAAGGACAATTTCAAGTTGTTTGAGGAGATTTGCAGGCAACAAGAGGTAGAGTTATTCAAAGAGAAGCTAGATGCCTTGAAGTTGGCCGCAAATGTTGATGGCAAGCAGTTCTTGAATGACTGATGGCGTCTAAGGAGAAATAGATGCTTGCATACGATACTGGAGGTTGGAGATGGGGCTTCATGACTAGTAACATTACAGAGATGTTCAATAGTATTGTGAGAGGTTGTCGTGGTCTGCCTGTGACTGCTATTGCATCATTCACCTTCTACAAGTCAAATGCTTGGTTTGTTGCGAGGAAGAAGCATGCGAGAAAATTATGGAGTGATAACCAAGCTTGGCCACTTTTAGCATCTCGGGAACTAGCTTTCTCAAAGAAGAAGTCTAAAAAAGAGAAGGGATCATGTTTTGATCTTATCAAACATGGATTTGAGATTCTTGAGGCAGGTGGAACTAACATCGGTGGTGAAGATCGAGATGCTCGAAAACATAAAGTAATAATCAATGAGAACAAATGTTCTTGTGGAAAACCCACCATATACCATATGCCTTGCTCTCACATGATTACAGCTTGTTGCATTAGACGTGTTAACGCTGAGGTCCCTCCCCGTATGGCTGTGGAGTTCTCTCTAAGGAACCTAATGGCCACATGGAATCCTCAGTTCGAGCCGTTTCTAGACGAGAGCCAGTGGCCTACCTATGATGGCCCCAAGTATGTGGCTGATCTTGGTTTACTGTGGAAGAGTAGAGGACCTAGGCGGCGCAAGAGGTTCAGGATGGACATGGACCGAGCCACCCCAAGTAGATCAACTGCAAGTAAGGTTGGGACACATTTTTTAGAGGACACCCAAAGAAGTCGTTGCTCAAGGTGCCATAAACAGGGCCACAATAGAAGGAAATGTCCTGAATTACTTAGACAACAGGTATCATCCATGTTAGCTGCTTGTTACGTATAATAGTTTGGTTCCTTGTTTTACTTACAAGTGTTTGGTTCCTTATGTTGTTATTTACTTTGTATTACTTCTTACTACATATGGATGCTTTTTTCTTGCTTAAATACTAATTGCTTTGTGATTACTTCACTTGTAGAATGAACCAGTACCCACTGCTTGAGTCAAGGTTCGATGAGCAGCACCGGGCCCGGAGGATAGAGAATGGAGAGGTATAACCCTTACATTTTCATACATGGTTGTAAAGTAGAATTCTTTTTTGTATGGTACCTTCGTCACATTCTCATTGACACAACATTTGCTTGGTTGTCTTGTTTTTTTGTGCAGGTGTTGAAAGTGCTGAGGCTAATGACACATGACGCCGCTATCACCATGGCCTACGACGACCGGTACACGCCTCTCCTGAAGCGGGCGAACCTTGCCACCGTTGCTCATGTTTGTCATCGAGGCACGCCACCATTCAACCCAGCGGTGTTGACAGCATTGGTAGATAGGTGGCGTCCAGAGACACACACCTTCCACCTTCCATGTGGGGAGATGATGATCACTCTTCAGGATGTAGCCATGATCCTTGGAGTGAAAATCTGAGGATTCCTAGTGACCGGAGACAAGGAGTCTGCAGGATGGGAGGATCATGTGGCCCAGTTCTTGGGTCAGGCCCTACCTGAACTTGAGCCAGAAAAGAAATGATGCAGCAGTGGAATATCCTTGAGGTGGCTACGTCAAGAGTTCGGGCATTGTCCAGACGATGAAGACAAGGCCACTGTGACCTACTATTGTTGGGCTTACGTGCTACACATGTTTGGTATGGTTCTGTTCCCCGATGGCACTGGAGACACTGCTTCTTGGATGTACATCCCATGCCTTTGGAGCTAGGATGATGCCGGGAATAGGAGTTGAGGCTCTGCTATACTTGCTTTCCTGTACCGTCAGCTTTGTGAGGCTTGCCGCTGTATTAGAGGTGAGCACGCAACAATGTCAGGATACTTCACACTACTACAGGTAATAAATCAATATTGTGCAACTGTCTACAACAACCATTGGTTTTTATGTAAAAGAAATTAACAGCCACCTTCATATTTCTGTTGTAGATTTGGATGTGGGAGAGGCTTCCAGTTGGGAGACCGCATCAACTTGATCCACCAAACCCTTGGTTTCCAGTAGGTGACACCGTCATTGCCCTTACTGTGGCACACCTTTATAAGAGAGCCCATGGAACTTACCACGTGTCACGGTACACGTACGTCAGCTACACAAATGAGCTAGACACCCTGCGGCCACAACATGTAAGTTAGATCAGCTTCTCAAACTTGCTCGACATCATAGCAATACGTAATACAATGAGCATAAAATGATGAGCACTATTTGTACAGGTTGAATGGGAACCATATGACATGGCTGTAGTTACAGGTCTCAATTTGAGCACCTTATGCAAGGAAGACGAGGCCTTATGGAAGATGCGGTGCCCTCTCATTTGTTTCTATACAGTGGAGTACCATCTACCTCACCGTGTAGCACGACAGTTTGGTAAGCTGTAGCCTTGTCCTCTTGAAGAATTCTCCACCTCCTGGGTGCTGCACAAGTTCAGTTGACAAAAGAAGAAGAAGATCACCGATTGGCAGCTCGAGCACCAGCAGTACATCTATGAGTGGAACTTGATGGAGCAGAACAAAATGTGCATATTCGCTAGGCATTGTGAGAATGCTTTCGATGAGTACCTCGTTTGGCTTGGTGAACAGACACGGACATTGCAGAAATTGCAAGCGATAATGAAGGCAACAACCCATATGACGAAGGTATCCGACAAGGCCGCCAAGTTGAGATTGCCCCAGTGTTAGCTAGAGCGGTAAGTTTTTTAAACCATTTGTACCGATTGAGATCATGGCCTTTGATGGTTACTAAATAAGTTAGTTTGTTGCATAGAGCACGAAAATAATGAGGACCGTTATGGAGCAAGGAGTGGCATTGATGGTTCCTGTGGGAGATCCAAATGAGGCCAGTTTGTTACACCAATACATTCAGGTACTCATTACCACTTTCCTAGAAAAAACAACTTGAAAACAATAATGATCATGTAAGTTAACTTCTACTGAATTCAAATTGCAGTGTTCGATGCATTGTCTCCGTAAAGTTGCAGCCCGCCTTGGATGCAGACGCGCCCCGTAGGTCATATCCCCACAGCATGTCATAGCCCCACAGCTGAATGTTGGAGCAAGCTCTAGTCAACAAGGTGCAGGCCCTTCAACTGCACAAGGAAGACCATGGGACCAATGGGAACAACAAGGCGATGAGAATGAAGGACAAGGAGAAGGGCATGAAGGACAAGGTGCACAGTGGGACCGATGGGAAGAAATTGGCATGTCACAGCTTGATGATGCACCCATGGGAAGTCAAGCCTCGGCATCGGGACGACTGCATAGGGAAACTTGACCAGTGGATAGGTACATCCATGTACCTACGCATTAGGGAGGGGCAAGCATATCGCTCATCAGTAACATTAAGGTACGTCCACTTCATTAGCATTCTTAATACCATAAAACTTGGTACATTGTTGTTAACAAATGCCTTAAATTCTTTGACAGGTGGTAGATGAATGCAGGGTGGACATGATGAACTTGTGCTCTCTTTTGTGTATGCACGATGTGTGTGTTGGTGTTGCGATGAAATGGTGGTAGATGAATGGAGGGTGGTAGATGGGAACGCACAGAATGTGAAACTAATGGTGTTGTGACCATGGCCTTTGTGTCATTTGTATGGACTATGTCGCAGCTACAAAGTGTAGGTGTGTGAACTATGGATGAGCTATGGACTATGTTTGTGTATGGACTAAGCCACTATGTTTGGATTATGTTTGTTTATTTATGTTAAATTCTGGGCTTGTTTTATGATATCAAATTCTGTCAAGATATAAATTTATGCCAAGCTGTTGTGCAAGCTCGGTGTCATTTAACTTAACGCCGAGGTGCTCAGGCTCGGCGTTACTTGACTTCACACCAAAGCCCTGGCCATACTAGAATTTGGTGGCCTATGCCGCCGAGTTGCTCAGGCTCGGTGTTAGCTGACTTAACGCCGAGGTGCTCAGGCTCGACGTCAGGTTACTTCACGCCGACCCCGGGCGAAACTGGAATTCGATGGCTAACACCGCCGACATGCAAAATCTCGGCGTCAGCTGATTTCACACCGACATACTCACCCACGACGCCAAGCTCCCCGTGGTCTGACAGGGGCCCAAAGGCACGTGGGCCGCAGTCCTCGACGTCTTGGGCCAAAGTAAGGGGTCGGCGTTGTTTGGCCGGGTGTCGACATCATATAGGTCGGCATACCTTGATTTCACGCCGACATCTGGAGAAACTAGAATTCGATGGTTCGGTCCACCAACATGCAATAACTCGGCGTCAGGTGACTTGACGCCAAGGTTCGAACCCTAGACAGCCCGGGGTAAGAGGTTGGAACTCAGCGCCGAGGATTTTTTTACTTTTGTTTTTTTGGTTTATGTGACTTTAGAAATCTTCCTTAGTATGCATACACATATATAGGCAGAGAGGTATTGTGGCCATAATAATAGTCCATTACAACACAATTAAAGGTCATAGGCAATAGTCCATTACAACAAAATTATAGGTCATGGGCACATAATGGTTCGCGGCGAGGGCGATAAATCTGAATTCATGTACCAAATCAGCCCTAATAATCTAAAACATAATCGGGAAGCAAGTCTTCATCTTCGGAACCACTATCCTCTCCCACAAACTCATTGGTATGGCTACGCTCAGCTGTGTTGGCTTTTTCTTCCTTTTTTGTAGTAAGCGGCCTCGAATTCATCAAGGGCTTGGGTGAACGCTTCATCATACTCCTCGTCCTCAGCGTATTGAGTAAGAAACTTGCCTTTACCCACCGCTAAATCAGCCTCCGCTAGGGAGATGAGCTCGTCCAATCTGGAAGTGTCGTCATCGTCCACCATCTCCACCTCAACACTCTTCTTTTCGGCCTCCTTCATCTTCTCCTTCTCAAAAGCCTTCGCCTCTAAATCGGCCTCTGCTAGGGTGATGAGCTCGTCCAATCTGGAAGTGTCGTCATCGTCATCCTCCATCACCACCTCAGCACTCCTCTTTACGACCTCCTCCAGCTTCTCCTTTTCATAATATCTCTTCTCGGCCTCCTCTGCCATCTGCTCCAGATAAGCTGAACGAGCGACCTCAACATCCCAGTTCCTGGTGCATCCAATATCTGTAGTAATCAAAACAAACAATTAAAAAGACAAACCATAAACAAGTTTATGAGCTTTGAAAGACACTCACTGAGACACAGGTGAGCTTCTAGGCCTCTGATGCCCTCATACTCTTTTCTTTCCACCTCAATTTTCGCATGCACTGCTGCCTCCTCTGCTCTCTTCTTTTTCACTGTCTCACAGTCTTTCTTCCAAGCAGCAACACTTGGGGTTTGGACACCCAATCGGTGGGCATAAGCACGCTGCTCTTGCTTTCGCATCTTAATGTAGTTGTCCACAATGAGTACCAGACCTCATATTCTGGTCCATGAATTTCTTATGCTTGAGTGTACCCATGTATTCCCTCCGGTCTTTAACATGGTTAAAAACCTCTCAGTTGCATTTTCGCAGGCTCTGTGCCCGAACAGAAGAATTATACACAAGTCAACAAAAAGAACAAAGTTTGAATATCAAGAAGCAAGAGGTAGAACGAATGAACCTCATCGTAATCAACCATATGGCCGCACCAATACCCTATTCCAAGCTCCGTAGGAAGTAGGCCATATTGCGCTTCGATACCACAATTGCACATCACAAGAGGAGCGGGGGTAACCACTTTTCTCTTCTTGTCCACCTTCGGCTCTAGCCATTTGTTCTTAAGACCCCAGAGCCACTCCCTAAAGTTACACTTCCACAACAAGGTGTACCCACCCTACAAAGTGAAATATTAGTACATGCAGAAAGACTAAGAAAGACATGAAGACATAAAATTTACACTTACTCCGGCGGGGTTAGGACATTCGAACTGGTTAGGCCTGTCTGAACTTATCACTGAATAATCACTGCATTTGCAACGAGGCAGAGATTCAAGCCGTCTCA
This sequence comes from Bothriochloa decipiens, assembly GCA_023333625.1. Classification (NCBI taxonomy): domain Eukaryota; kingdom Viridiplantae; phylum Streptophyta; class Magnoliopsida; order Poales; family Poaceae; genus Bothriochloa; species Bothriochloa decipiens. Next base: position 21,084,665 of record CM041640.1, on the reverse strand, counting down.
ATTGGGTTATTTTCTTCTCTTCGTCTGTCATTGGCGGGGGGTCAGGGGGAGGTGGCACCCACCGCTCGAATTGATCGGGTGGATTATGCTTCCCTTTCCACCATTCGTCAAACTGGAGATACCTTAGGTCGAACATGTCTGGACCGTCAATCCACTGAAAGAAAAGGCACCGCTCATGGTCCTACAAAATATGATTCGTAGCGACGTTGTTAGCGAAGTAGTACAATAAATAAAGTGTAACACCTCTGGTGTTATATTAACTAAAACATGCCATGTCATCATATGCACTGCAAAGCATTCATGTTTAAGTCAACCCTAATGTGCATCAACTAAAATGAGTTTACATTTCATAGGTTGATTGAGCTTCTGTAATGTTTTGTCACATGAAATAATAAAGCTTTATTTTCAAATGTCATCCCAAATACTTAGTTTATACTCTATGTACTTGAGGTGTAAACTGTGTTTACACTAGTGTCAAGCATAGTGTATAAGTCTAAGTCCAACTCTAAAAATGATTTCCATATTTGAAACTAAATTTGGATTCCAAAGCTTACTTCTGAGTCTGGCTATTCAAATTTAAATTCAAATTGGAAATGCTATAAAAGGTTTTTCAAAAGTCAACTTGGTCAACCAAGGGTGTCAATGGGTCAATGACCTAAAAATGTCCTTGGATGATGTTTGTGATCACTAATAACCAACCAATTAAGTTAGAAACCAAATTGAGTTTAAATTCTATTTCAAAAACCCCTTTATTTCAAAACCTAGTTTTATCCCCTTTTCCTTAATTCAAAATCTATAAATAATTTGGAGATACTCTAAAAATACAGTTTGTAGATCTTGACAAGAGCTACAAAGTTGGTATATAAAGTTTTTCAAGTTTCCAAAAGGAATTTCAAACTAATTTGAAAATACAGTTTCCAGCATTCATCCTCTTTTGATTTTAAAACTATAATTTAAAAACTATACATAATTTTGGAAAATTTTGTATATAAAAAATGTTTGGTTTGATAAACTCAACATTTCATAGTTTTGAAGATTTTCAAGTTTTGTTGAAAAATCAAAAGTAATTTCAAATACTTGTTTCTAGGGTTTTATCCCCTTTTCAAATCTGAATTCAAATTTCAAAATCTATACAGAATTTGAGGATGCTAGTTAAAGGAAAAGTGTAGCTCTTGAAAATTTATGCAAATGATATTTTTGGAGATTTTCAAGTTCTTATATAAATTTTAGAGTAATTTGTATTTTAAAACAAATGGCATTTCTGTAAATATCTCGAACAGTACATAACCGTATCGGCGCCCGCCATGGCCGGCTTCTCATCGCGCGCCGCCGTCCACCGCCACACCTTCTCGGCCGCCCGTGCGCTCCCGGACGCGTGAAGGTTCACCGTCTTCGTGTCGCTCGCTCGAGTATCGCCCCTGTCCTATAAATATCGGTCGGTCGCCGTCGTTTTTCTTCTTTCTTCTCCCCGCCGCCGTCGCCGACGACCTCGCTCCGCCGCTGAAATTCTCCGTCGACACTCCACCTCTGTTCGATTGCGCTTGCCATTAGCTCCGCCACGTTCTCACGGTCATCTTGGGCCAGTTCGTGCTTGCTCTCCTCGCTTGAGCCACCCACACGTCGCTTTCTACTCCACGGCCGGCCAGCCGAGCCGCCGCACCATCGCCGCCGTTTGCCGCCGCCGGAGGTGAATATATTTTACCTTTGACCCCGCTACCGTGTTCTCCGTGTCATCTTGCACCTGATGCACACCTTGGTTTGAGCAGCGCATTACCGGAGACCTCCGTGACGCCGTCTTGCCATCGGAGCGCCGCAGCCGCCATCAGCGCCGCCGCCGCCATTAGCGCCGCCGACCGCAGCTCAGCCCAGACGCTCCGAGCCTCTATTAACGTGCGCATCAGCGCCGTGGTGAGCTCCTGCATCTATCTGTGCCATCAATTTCACTCCTCTCGCATCGTAGCCGCCGGCCACCGTGGCTCGCCGCCGGTACGACCATGCCGCTCCGCCGCGCGCGTTGCTGCCTTGGCTAGGAACCATGAAGTGCCATCATCTAGTTGTCAAACCAGTCCGTTTGAGTACCCTACGTGAGTCCGTGTGGTCACCGTCACCGGAAATCGCTCCGGTGAGCGACGCCACCGCGCCCGAGCTCCGCCGCGCCGCCATCGCCGCCGGCGTGGGTGCCGCCGCCGCTCCCCAGCGCCGTTAGCCACCTCAATCGACGCGCCGTGTCAAGATGAGCCCGTAGGAGCAAACCGTGTCGCCGGAGACCTCGCCGTCGGCGAGGAATCGACGGTCAATCGCCGCGCCGCCGTCGGTCAGCGCGGGGGTACTATGCCGATTTTCTTTTTCTATTTTTATAAAATAATTTAAATGCTATTTTTTAGAAAATTCATAGTAATTCATATATAGCTCCAAAAATTCTAAACATTTTTGTGAGTGTTCCTTATGATGTCATCTACCTAGAAAAAATATGAAATTCCAAATTTGAGTACTTTTTGCATATGTTAAAATTAGCCCGTTTAATTGAAAAATGGACCTTCAATGATTTTTAATAAATAAAATAATTGGCTTTTAATTCTGAAATTTGTTTTGCCATCTAATTAAGCCAAGAGCTTTCTAAAATAAAATTTTGGACTTAATTTGATAAATTTAATTTTTATGCCTTTATTTAATGCTTTTAAATAATTAATTAACCCTTTAGTTAAGTTTAATCATTATAGGATTTGACTGACTTTGGGATTGATTGATGACCTTAGGTCATTAACCCTAATGACCTTTGGCACTTTAATTAATTATTTGTGTTTATCTTAATCATGTCATTAGGACTTAATTAACGTTATTTTATGTGTTTAATTAATTTCTTAAATGGCATAGTTAACCCTAATAAGTTTTATAAGCGAAGTTTTGTTAGCTTGCAACTTTATCGTGAAGAAAAGCTGTACTCGATCCCTTAATTTGATCATGCACTCATCGAGCATCATGTTTACTATTCCATCATGTTGAAGCATATTAATCAGCGAATAGTTTCCGTTAACGGAGAGTTAACGTTATCGCCCAGATCTGAAGGACGAGCAAATTCAGGAATCGGGAGCTGATCCAGAGTTCGAACCCGTCTACCCCGAATATCAAGGCAAGCCCCGAATGCATTCAAACCCTATTCTATTTATAAAAGTTTTACCGCTTCAGCTCTGATATGTTGCATTAAGTAATAGGAGTTGAGTGAAAACCCACCAATTGCATTACCTGTCTTAATTCCTTATTCCTTGTTACCTGCTCTGGAAGATAAGTAGTAATGCTTAGCCCTGCTTATTTATTTAATTGTTCAAAGGCAAAAGAATGAAAAAAATAAGATTGGTTTTCTTGTTGAAATCTTGATGATAGTAATAAATCGAGTCCGAACGGCGAACTTGCACTGGGAATGGAGTCCCTCTGTAGTGTTCTCGTCTGTTGATGCCCTAGGTCCCGTTCGTTGGTGAACTGGTGATATCGAGAATTTAGAAATCCACATGCATGAAGTGGTATACGGATGGTTGGAGCCGTGTATATCATGGAGTGACCTAGCGTGGGGCCAGAGATCCCATCTGTGTCATAGTGTGTTTTACTGTGGGGTTTAAATTCTCATGTATCTCGGTACGCTGGGCCTCAGAGCTCACGGGTGCCATGTGGTGATATACGGCTGCGGTTGTTATCCCGGTATATCGGTTACCTGGGGTGCATCGGAGTTAAAGTCTCCGGTATTCCAGTGACCTAGGTCCCAGCTGGGTATGAAAATGGATTCGAATCGCCGTTGCTTCTCGGAGAAGAAGACTCGATCATTGTTCATCATCGTAGTAACAACTTGAACAAAAATTAAGGATCAATAATGAAGTTGGTTGATAATGGGAGTTAGCCCAAGTAACTTCTCTTTCTGTAAAGCTTTTCTGTAAAATTTCTTATCTCCTACAGACCTCACCTTGTCCCTCTAGCCTGCATTTCTTGAGTCTCCACCCTTCTCTTTCATCGGGTCAGTCTTGTTGAGTACCTTTGTACTCAGGGTTTGTTAAACCCTTGTTGCAGGTGAGCCTCATGGGCAGGAGTGTTTTGCATCCTGCTGCATGACAGTCGTCGAGGAAAGCGACGATGAGTAAAGAGGTTTAGCTCTTGGGCAGAGCTTACTATTTGGTTTTTATAATAAGGTTTCCTACTGCTACTCCACTACTATTATTGTTTGTATAATTTAAACTTATGGTTGTAAATATTTGAAACTCAGAGGTTTATAAACTTATGTTATTGTAAGACTTCCGTTGTTTTACTCCGTTGTATTTGATTTATATCAAACTGTTGTAATACTGCAATATCTCTCTACAATGATTGATCCTACTCAAAAAATCATGGATGATTCGGGATTTACCCGACAGACTTCTTAAGTCGTATGGAACACAGTCATGGTTATTTAGAGTCTGTTTAGACAATAATCATGCGTGTGGGCCGTATGATTTAGGAGGTTCTGCCACATAAAGACGCAATGCAAGAGATGCAATTACCTATATTGAATCCACCGTATGTGTAGTAGCAACGGGCAGTTGTGTCCTCATCGCGAGATTGGCCAATATCAGTCGGTTCTCCACAGTCGCAACTTGGAACAGGGAGTGCAGGAGGAACAGGGGCATCCTTGCTAGACACGTCAGGGTACAATTCTCTAGGGCGACCTTGTTTTTTCCAAAGCTGCGTCCGCCACAAGTTTTGCATCTAACAAAAATAAAAATGCTCAATACCTATAAATTTGTAAATAACATAACATAGTTGACAATGCAAATGCTAAATATCTACAAATTCAACTACTCTAAAACAACAAGTAAAGCTAAGAAAAAATAAATATAATCTAACAAGTAAATTCAACTACTCTAAATTCAACTAATATAAATTGTAACCGAGCATAGTTCACAATCCACCAATCCATTAATAATAACAACGAGTGAAGCTAAGAAAAAAATAAATATAATTTAAAATAAGTGTTTCATCCAACTACTCTACAGCTACAAATAAAGAAGTTCATCCAAACCAACTTTGTCACCATGTTTCTAGGGTTAGCCAACTAAACAATCATCCTAATCAACGAAATCGGTCCGGAAGAAACATATATACCACACCACTATATAAGCACGGTTCAAGCAATTTTGAGACAATGTAGTAAAATCCAACCGGACAGAATGGAGGAGGGGAGGGAGATTTACCTCAGGGAACCATCGGGGAGGAAGATCGGGCCACCTAGAGGAGGATTATGGACCTAGGGTTTGAGAGAGAGGGGCGGAGTGGAGAGAGAAACAGAGTACTGGCCACGAACAGAATGGGAGGGAGGAGGAAGAAGGGGCCTCGGCGCGGCCTTAATGCCCAGACCTCGGCGTTGAGTCGGGCCACGCCGAGGTATGAAGCTCGGCGTTAAATGGACGTACGCCGAGCTTCTTGGGTCGCAGCGCTTAAGTAGGTCGTCTATGCCTGGTCCAAATCTCGGCGTACATCGGTCCACGCCGAGGTATGAGGCTCGGCGTTGGCGGACACAACGTCGAGCTATGGGCCAGCGGAGGCCGACGAACGCGGTCGCTGGTGACGTGACGAGGCCCTCGGCGTTGTGTTAGTTGACGCCGAGCTTCATACCTCGGCGTCATGCCCTAGTACGCTTAAAAACGGTGTATTTTTAGAAAATATTTCGCCAGAGGGTTATTTGTACAAAATATTTAAAACGAACCAAAATGCAAAAATTTCACCCGTGTCGCCGAGGACACGAGGTCAACCGGCTGGTGGTTACCACTGCCACTTTCCCGGCTTCATCAGCTCGCTGCATCGATCACTTTTCTCCCTCCCTGCCGGCCCCGGCTCCCGGACCTCCGCCGACTACCCGACCAACACACTTCCAGGGCCGCTCCACCGCTGCACACAGCCACGCCCGCGAGGTCGCGACCGTGATTCGCCTTTGTCCACGCACGTCAAAACCAAGCAGCGGCCGCGCCTTCGTGGCCTCCATGCACCGTCCCCGGCGGCACGGACGTCCCACTCTGGAGTCTGGACTGGACCGTGGCGCGCAATAGATTCGCCCACTGGTCCCAGTCCCTCCCGCTTCACCGTCTCCGCGCTTCAAAACCCCCCGTAAACCTCCCGAGTCCACCGTCGCCACGCCAAAAAAACACCGAGGATTTTCACACGCCAGCGAAAGCGCCACAGCCATGCGCCGCCTCCTCTGCTGCCTGGCCGCTCTCCTCTGCCTCGTGCTTGCTCTCCAACACCAATGCCACGGCCTACTCCTCCCGCTCACTAACACGCTGCTCTCCTCGCTTCGCGGGGCCAATGACATCGCCACGGCCACGCCCGTGCACAACCTCCTCCGCTCCTCGTCGCTCCGCTCGGCCGCGCGCCACGGCCGGCACCGCGCGTGCAGGAGCCTCCACCGCCACCGCCAGCTCTCGCTCCCGCTCTCCCCGGGCAGCGACTACACGCTGTCCCTGTCCGTGGGTCCGGCGTCCGCCGCGGCGCCGGTGTCGCTCTTCCTCGACACCGGCAGCGACCTGGTGTGGTTCCCCTGCGCCCCCTTCACCTGCATGCTCTGCGAAGGTAAGCCCACGCCGCCGGGCGGCCACTCCTCGAGCCCGCCGCGGCCGCCGCCGCAGGACTCCCGCCGCGTCCCCTGCGCGTCGCCGCTCTGCTCCGCGGCGCACGCGTCGGCGCCGCCGTCGGACCTCTGCGCCGCGGCGGGGTGCCCGCTGGAGGACATCGAGACGGGCTCGTGTGGCGCGTCGTCCCACCCCCACGCGTGCCCGTCGCTGTACTACGCGTACGGGGACGGCAGCCTCGTGGCGCACCTGAGGCGCGGCCGCGTCGGGCTGGGCGCGTCCGGCGTGGCCGTCGACAACTTCACCTTCGCGTGCGCGCACACGGCCCTGGCCGAGCCTGTCGGGGTGGCGGGGTTCGGCCGCGGCCCGCTCTCGCTGCCGGGCCAGCTCTCCCCGCAGCTCTCCGGCAGGTTCTCGTACTGCCTCGTGTCCCACTCCTTCCGCGCCGACCGGCTCATCCGGCCCAGCCCCCTCATCCTGGGCCGCAGCCCAGACGCCGCCGGCGGCCTCGGCGCCGCAGCCGAGGCAGACGGCGGCTTCGTGTACACGCCGCTGCTCTACAACCCGAAGCACCCGTACTTCTACTCGGTGGCGCTGGAGGCCGTCTCGGTAGGCGCGACGAGGATCCCGGCCCGGCCGGAGCTCGCGCGCGTGGACCGCGCCGGGAACGGCGGGATGGTGGTGGACTCGGGAACCACCTTCACCATGCTGCCCAACGAGACGTACGCGCGGGTGGCCGAGGCGTTCGCCCGCGCCATGGCCGCGGCGGGATTCGCGCGCGCCGAGCGCGCCGAGGAGCAGACGGGGCTCACGCCCTGCTACCGCTACGCCGCGTCGGACCGCGGCGTGCCGCCGCTGGCCCTGCACTTCCGGGGCAACGCCACCGTGGCGCTGCCCCGGAGGAACTACTTCATGGGGTTCAAGAGCGAGGACGAGGAGGCAGGGGCCGGAAGGAGGGACGTCGGGTGCCTCATGCTGATGAACGGCGGGGACGCGTCCGGTGAGGACGGTGACGCTGGTCCCGCCGGCACGCTCGGCAACTTCCAGCAGCAGGGGTTCGAGGTGGTGTACGACGTCGACGCCGGCCGCGTCGGGTTCGCTCGCCGCCGGTGTACGGACCTGTGGGACTCGCTGTCTCGCCGGTGATGATTGATGCTTCAACTCTCCACTTGTACCATCACCTAGACGTAGCTTTAGCATGTGTAATGTGTTGGTTGTGCTTGTACAGGGCCACTGCCGCCGCGTGTGTTTAGTGCCATGTAATAGTGTGTGTATGTTTAGGGACATCTCGCTTTCTTTGTAGTTTTTGTATGTTGTAGTTATCTTCTTCGTTCTCATCGTGTCGTTCTTGTAGGTAATGAAATGAAATCTTCGTAGTTTCAATTTGTATGTCAAGCGTATATGGGAACATGTGTAATGTGTTGTTGTCTTGTGGCCAAGATCGAAAAGGACTCCACGGGTTGCTACTTGCTAGCAACAGGGAGACAGCAGCAAACAGACGCGAAGCTTTGGCATATTTGATGAATCATTGTCCTGCTGATGCTGTTGTTGGTTCTGTTTCCAAATTCCGAGATCTGCTGCCCGTCCCACACTGGAGAGCAATCGCATTCGAAATCGCAGCACACCTTGTTGCAGGTCTAAACAAAAAAAAAAAAAACACCTTGATGCATTTGTAAACAAGAAACACCTTGTTGATTGTTGTTGCACATGAAGCCATTGGATTTTGTCAAAGCTGGAGCCATTGAAAAAAAAAATTAGGATAGAAAAGAAGGACGGTGAGTACAGTAGCAGGCAGGTTTTGCAATCGAGCAATGCAGCAAAGCCAAATGGATGGATGGGCCTACTGTACGGACCACTGGAGTGGCTGTGCACGTGTGGAGTGGTGAGCGGAGCATGAGCTGGCGGCCTTTGTCTCCTGCTGGAAAGGCAGGGCGAGGTTCGATGTGCTACAGAATTTGCTTGTTCCATGTGCGTCAGAAACGTCTGGAGGTGTCCCAAGCTACTGATCCTCATCTTTAAGCCTAATGACTGGTAAATTCGTGGATACGGAAGGCTCTGGTTGGGGTTAGCCTAATGACTGGTGTCCGGATCGGCTTTAAGCCTTTAATTAACTCACATCTTCTAAAGGCTCACCTCTAGTCAAGCAAGTACGATACCATAGCGACTTGCAAGCGCGAAGGCCAGCAATGTGGAAGGAAATTGGAATAGGCGTTGGGAGTACAAAATCTGCCATCCGCACGGCTATCTGCTGTGAATTATCGGCTGCAACAACAGATTAAATGAGATTAAATGTGTGCGTGTGCCAGTTGCTCTAAATCACGCTTCAAAATTGAAACCTGACCGTGTTCTTTCAGCTTATACCTGCTCCAGCCTCCTGAGAGAAAACAGAAGTTCTACAGCGTGTCAGCGTTCACGAAGAAGGAAAACTAGAGACGATAGCAGAAGCAGCAAACAAAGGAATTGGCTGTAACTTAGTTATTTTCAAACCAACGCCATCTACTCAAGTTCTGTAGGAGTATATCACTGGCTTTGGTTCAAGCGGGATTAAGGTTTGAATTGTACAACGTCAGCCGCCGCGTCTGTCTGTATGTATATGTCATTGTGATTGTACTCCTCTTAGGTTCAAGTGGGATTCATATTTGAATTGTACTCGAGAATTCTATAAGCAAACAGCGATCCAGCTTGCTCTCATGTTAAAATCTTGCCTCTCATTTACCTATGCTGGTGCATTTTTCTTCGCCGGTGAGACTCATGGTTGACAGGGAGCAGTGAATTTTCAAGTTTGCACATACGCCTGGCGACGGTATGGCCAGCCTGGAAGGCTGGCAGCTCACTGAATTGGATTCACTGGTCAACTTTAATTTTGTCCGGAAAGAACTTTTGGCTCGATACACAGTGAAGCGCAAGCGCACATGAATAGGGATCCTATTGAATTTAGGCCAGGGGAGTCAATGCCTGCAGGGCGATCAGAGAATGACCCACCGGAGGGGGATTAAGAACGGTCATGAATCTTTCTAGTAGGAGTAGTGATTTCAAACTTGCAACAAGTAGTGATGACAGGGCGACGATGTTAAAATGCATTTGACCAATGTTAGTACTCCAAACACACAACTCACATGTTCAGGTAAATCCCGTCACGATCCTCAATGCACTATTAACGCTATGTTAAGTATTTATTATTTCGATTCTCCATCCATTGCAGTATTACATGGTTCTACTATCTTTCATTTTTTTTTTATCTGAGGACAAGTTCTGCTATCTTTCATTTTTTTTAGGGGAAGTTCTACAATCTTTCATGAGCATGCCAACTTATAGAGAAAAATAGAAAGAAAAAAACATGCACATGGGCTGAACCGCCCCAGTTCACGAGGGCCAGTTTCTGTACCAGCCAGCCCACGCCGACACGAGGCCGCTGATCCCCAGCGTGACGGCGTGGCAGCAGAACGGGTTGGGATCGGTTTCCGCGATGGCGATGACGAGGTCGGCGACGTTGGCCGCAATCGCCATGAGCCGCATCACCCTGTCCACCCGGATCTTCCGCACCTCCTCCTTCTCCGCGTCCTTGCCGCCGCCGCCTTCTTCCCTCTCCCTCAGCAGCAGCTTCCTCTCCCGCCGCAGGCCCCGCCTGATCATGACGAGGTCCATGGCGACGAAGAAGACGTAGCCGACGGCCTCGCCGAAGCACGACACGTAGCTGGCCCGGCGCGCCAGCCAGGGCTCGAGGACGCCGACGCGTCCCAGCCACGCGAAGTGGTCGAAGAAGAAGTAGACCATCTCGCCGGCGTTGGCCAGCACGGCGAGCGCGGCGAAGCCGATGGACTCGTCCCCCGGCGGGGGCGGGCCCCGGCGCAGCGCGTTGAACCCGGTCAGGAACCGCCCCGACCGGAACGCCTTGCGGCTCAGCCCGGACGCCGTCTCCCAGCTCTTGGCGCGCCTCGCGAGCTCCGGGAGCGAGGACGACTCGGCGCCCCAGTGCGCCAGCTTGGACACGTACTGGAACGTCTTGACCAGCTTGTCGATGCCATCGCGCTTCGCCAGGAACACCACCAGCTTGTCCAGCGTGTCGCCGGTGCTGCTCATGGCGCGCGACGTGACGGCTGGCTAGCTAGCTAGCGTGACGAGTAGACGCTTGGCGACGATAAGCACGACGACGCGTGCGCAGACAAACGTAGGTGAGGAGGGCGTGAGGGTGTAGTGGGAAAATGGGCGCGGTGTGTGCGTGTGGTTTGGCTTCGGATAGAGGCCGGGATGCGTTTTTGTCCTCTGCTCCAAAGTGTTGTTTTCTGGTGGTGATGAGGACTGAGAGCGGATGAGGAGCGGGGACTGATGAGCCATGTAGGCTGTAGCAGGAAAGCTCCTCTCATCTTTGTCTGTTTTATTGATTGGTGCCTGGCTTTGTTGCGAGCAAATGCCAAAATGGAATGAAATGGTAGCTGTGGCGCAGAGTACCCCTAAGCAGGTCAAAAGAATTAGCCGAACACTGTTAATATTATAGCTTCAATAGAAAAATGTTACAACTCCATAAGAAAAAGTTCCAGCATTATGACCAAAATGTTTGTTTAAGAGAAATTTATTCCAACTTCATGAGAAAATATGTTCCAGCATCACAAAAAAGAAAGCATTCCAACATCACAAGAAAAAAATGTTAAAGATTCAGGAGAAACATATTCTCGTGACACATCTGTGTGAAAATAAAAAAAAAATAACGATAACAAATTTTACCTAGGCCAGTGATAAAACTAAAAAAAGGGGGGCTTAATTCGTGGATAAATTGAGAAAAGAATAAACCAGTTTAATAACTTTTTTTAAAAAAAAAGAGAAAAAATGAGCCAATTTCATGGGCCGCTTTCATATCGAACCAGCAGAAACAAAAAGAGAGCGAAAATAGGCCCATGCCATAGACTGCGAGCTGTTGAGTTCACCTCCTGGCTCCAGTCGTCCAGAGCTATACGCTCGATTCTGTCGGTTTCTGCATCAACAGGGACAAGAGGAGCAACCGAACACGGCCGCCGCCGACCTACTCCCAGCTGCCCCCGTCTTCGTCGGACCCTTTGCCGGCGACGAGCACCCACCGCGCCAGGTATGCCTCCCCTCTGTGCAATACTGAGCACCCGAACCCTAATTTAAGCTATCTGTATTCGGATCTGATCTAATCACAAGTGTAGGAGTATGCGTATGCATGTACTATGCCTACCAACTTCGTTCACAACAATTATCGCGTGTACATGCGTACACCCGTGTCCTTTACTTAGGTCCAGGTCTGCGAGTTTTTATTCTCGATCGAGTTAATTCTGCCATTATGCCTAGGTAGTAGTTTATGAACCTCAGCAGACAAGGGATCAGAAGCGATAGCGATTAGTCAGCTATCATCCTGAATTTCTTGATGTGCAAATCGGGTGTTATGCTGGGTTGTGATTTCGTTGCTACAGCTGTCGTTTCTCAATTCTGTTGAGACTCTGTGTGTTTAAACTTGATTTATGTTTTTTTAGTACTGTAATCAAGCTATCATATTCATCAGTGCTTATTAATACACTTAGTAAAGGTTTTCTATTAGCATCAGTTCATTCAATGTTTGGTAAATCTTATCAGTTGCAGAAAATGTTGCAGTTCTACGCATAACCTTTTAATGCTTTGCCTGGCTCTTGAAATATGATGTTATTGGTATTCGAGAAAAAAAGAAATATGATGTTATTGGAGTTACCTATTTAGTTGTGCTGTACACTTGATGTTGAAACTCTAGTTTATTAGAAAATTCCTAATTTATTGCTGTGGAACCAAGGTGATCATCTCCAAAAGGATTGCATGTTTTGTCCATCCGTATGTCCTTGTGCATTGGCTTTTGACCTTCAGTGTTGTTCTTGAAGACATCTTACCAATACGGAGGTACAATGCCTAGCTGGTATGTTCATGTTGTTTAGAGAACAAACACAAGATGACAAGAGCTGGAGTTCAATTCTTTATAGCCAATTTATTAGCAAAACTTATGTTCTTTATTGGGCCATTACTTTTGGATCTAGGATCCATTGGTCACAGACACTGATGGTTTGATTCAGTACCATCCACCAAGTGTTTATGTTGGATACCAAAGGCAATCAAATACTAAGATAACCATTATATCTACATTTTGTTTTAGCTTTACTGTTCTTAAACAGACATGAACTTGGATTACTATTGTATCTGAATTTTGAATTTCTCTTGACTTAATTAGAGATGCTAATTTGTTTCACTTCTTTTGTGGTTCTGGAAACAGATTGACGTCTTATACCATGGCCTCTCTGTTTTGTCCACAAATAAAGTTAAGCAAAGTATTTGTTAGGAGGAGGTTTCATGAGAGTGGACAGACCAATTTGCCAAAGTCTCTTCACTTGAAACCCTTGCGACCAGGCCATTTTGAAAATCTTGTTCTGAGATGCACCAAGAATTTGTCTTGGAAAACCTCTCTTCCATATGCCTCGGCAGAGGATGATGACAGTATCATCAAGGGAACAGACGTTGTTGAACCTATTTATACAGAAGAAGCTCCACAGATTCCAATACTCCAGAGCGATGAAGATGTTGTAGAGGTGAAGAATGAACCTTCCTGGCAGCTAAAGGCATTGAAACTGCCAATGTGGCTACTAGCGCCTTCAGTTCTGTTGGTTACGGCTATAGTTCCAACTTTATGGCTGCCATAGTCTTCACTGTTTCATGGTCCCAACATTGCTGGCCTTCTATCTCTAGTTGGACTTGACTTCATTTTTAATATGGGAGTGATGCTGTTTTTCCTTATGGCCGATGCATGCGGCCGTCAAGAGAATAATATTTTGGACCTGAAAAGGCAGATGCCATTTTCCTACAGGTTCTGGAATCTGGCTGCTACCATAGTAGGCTTTGTTGTTCCATTTTCCCTGTTTTTTGCATCTCATAGGGGCACTCTGCAACCACAACTGCCAGTCATTCCATTTGCAGTGCTGCTTGGACCATATCTTTTACTCCTATCTGTACACATGTTGACTGAGATGCTCACATGGCACTGGAAATCACCGGTATGGTTGGTAGCTCCTGTGGTTTATGAAGGCTATCGAGTACTACAGCTGATGAGGGGTCTCCAGTTAGCTGACGAGATCAGTGCGCCTGGCTGTATGGTCCAAAGTCTTCGGGGGTTGGTTTCCTGGTGGGTACTCGTCCTTGCAGTCCAATTGATGCGTGTTGCCTGGTTCGCTGGACTCAGTTTTGCTAGAAATTCAAGGTATGGAGAAACTGATGATATGAACCAGTAAATCATACAAGAAAAACTTGAGGTGTCTTCTTTTTTGGGGGCACATGGAGTCATTTTTTTTTCGAGAACGTGCCGTTGGCCCGTGGGGGCTCATGGGCTCATGGAGTCATGGTATTTCAACCTGCAACAATGCTCTTCATGTTGTGGTGCAGTTTTAGTTGCTGAACGATCATCATCCTTGAAAACCTGTAATACTTGGGCAATTGTTTTTTGGGTGCCTGTGGTAAATAGTGTAGCTGCTCTTATGCTGGAGCTGGAACAACTCTGCTAGATGTTTCATACTTGGAACTGTGTAATTATTGTAGTATACAGGAACATGTCCATTTGACTGAAGACAGAAACATCACTGTGTATATTCCTTGACTGGAGTACTATATATACCCTCTATTTTACATCACCAAAGGTGAATGTGCCTTTTGGGCGTAAATGTTCCATTCATATGTTTGTTGCCAAATGTCAACAGAATCGGCCGCATTTGGGTTTTTTTTAGCCGTGATACTGCATCTTCAGTCTCATCATTGTGAGGTGGTGGTAGTCATGTGCAGGCTAATGAAGCTAAGCAAAGTCTAGCAAGTCACGTATCCTCGGCGTAATCGTTGTTGATACGGATGTAACACCATATCATATGGCAATCACGACAAACCGACCTGATGTATCTTGAGACTGGTATATGATATCTTACGCCTTGCCTACCAGGTCACAAGTTCAAACCTACAGCCATCGAATCTCTCTTTTTTAAAAAAGAAATAAAATAAAAAGCTTTCCACGACGATTGTCCAACGCCTAAAAAGAGTGAACTCCACGCTTGAGCGGCCATCGAGTTAGATCACTATGCTGTATGTGCATTCAAGCATACTGTAGATCACTATGCTAAAAGCTTTGAATTTAAGATTCCATATAATTTTTTAAAGTTCGCATATAAATCTGTTCAAACGGCCCCTCAAATACCAATTCTATGTCTTGTTTGAAATGGAGACAGAGGATAGTTTGATTGCACGAAATTCATGTTTACTGGTTAAAAGAAAAACCCAAAGTGACACCTAGAATCACATTGCAAAATTGCAATGCGTTATTGGCTTATTGCTCTTTAGAGCATTCACCTACCAAACTTTTTTTTTTTTTTGCCGTTTTCCAGTGAAAGGAAACGGCGGTAAAGGCATGGGTCTTTTTTAAACCCGTATCGTGCTCGCCTCGCCCTCCAGCGTGGCAGCGTCGTCGCCCGCCTCCCACATGCCCACGCGACCTTTCTGACAGACAGCGGTCGCACCAGCCCGCATTCCCTGCCTTCCTCTTCCGCTCTTCCTAGTTCCTACCAACTCCCGTTTTCTACGGCGATTCCAAATTCGCATCTGCTGCTGCTCCACTCCACTCCACTCCCCCTGCTCCTGTGGCGAGCGCAGCGCAACCCAAACCCTAGTTCCTCGCTCGCCCGCGTGGCCGCTTGCCAGGCTGCCACCCCCCGGATCAACTCCATACAGCGTGCCGGACTCCGGCGGCGGCGGGATGGGGTCCGACTCCAAGGGCTTGCTCGAGATCGAGCCCCTCGAGCTCCGATTCCCATGTACGGTTCATCCGCCGAACATTCCCTCGTGTCCCTAGTTAGTTAGTGTTTCCTGCACATGCTTGCGTGTTGTTTTCTGAAGCGGAATTTGGGCTGTTGCTGCTGGTGTGCCTGCTCACAGATTCTCCCGCATGTTTTTTTATCCCCTGTTTATTTAAGAAATAAGAATGTCGAGGGAATTTTGGCTTTGTTGTCGTGTTGATTTTCTCTCTCGTTGTTTTTGTCCCAATCATCACGCAGTCGAGACAAAGAAGCAGATCTCGTGCTCTATGCAGTTGACGAACAGAACAGATGACTACATCGGCTTCAAGGTAAACTCGGTGTTCTGAAGCCACCTTTCCCCACTCGGCTAGATTGCTTTGTCATGGCAATAGAAGTCAGCAACTGCGTGAAACTTTTGAGTAGTAGTAATTCATGATTTGGGTGGATTTTGTGTCTGTCAGGTTAAGACGACGAGCCCGAAGAAGTACTGTGTCCGGCCGAACAGCGGCATTGTGCCACCTCGGTCCACCAGCGATGTCATCGGTAATTCCATCACCCATCTCCTTCCCTACAAGTTCATTTTTGCATGGACCTCTCAAAGATTATTATCGAAATGCTTGATGCCCTTTGCAATTTCTCAGTGACAATGCAGGCACAAAAGGAGGCACCGCCTGACATGCAGTGCAAGGACAAGTTTCTTGTGCAAAGTGTCATTGTGGCGGAAGGGACGTTAGTGAAGGACATCACTGGAGATATGGTAAATGTTGTAATCTCTGTGAAAATTTTTCCAGCAGATGCTTGTTTCTGAAATGCTTGGGGTTTTACCCTTGTGTAGTTTATCAAAGAATCAGGTAATGTGGTGGATGAGGTCAAGCTGAAGGTTGTCTACGTCCCACCACCCAAACCGCCGTCCCCAGTGCGTGAGGGATCAGAAGAAGGCTCGTCACCCCGAGCTTCACTGTCTGATGGAAGTAACTTGAATTATCAAGAGGTATATGGCCTGCCAATGTTATTTGCTTGTTTCATTTCCTTGTTTGTCCATGAATAATTAACCTGTGATTGGTTGCATTTTGGATGCAGACAACGAGGGAATCTGATGAGCCAATGTTTTCTGTCAGTATCTTAACATTCATGCACATTTACAGATTACTTCTCTTTCTCAGACTGATTTAATCTTACTCATTGCTGGTTACAGGCTGTTAAAACTCAGAAAGATCAAGAGGACTACACCTCCGAGGTGAGCTCCAGTAAAGACAATCTTAGTGTATCCTCTGTGTGTGTTTCAATCAAATCTTAATGAAGCTTGCACTTGAATCTTCCATTGAAATTAATCTCAAGGTGCCTTGGGGGCTGGGGACAAAAACCTGTATTTTTTTTAAAAAAAAAGAAGTGTCAATTGACTGATTGACCACTACAATGAACAGGACCATTGCTAAGCTGATGGTACCTAAACATCACATATTTGGAATGAATGCAGATATTATCTCCAGAGTTTTTCAGATCATGTGTTTTACAACTATGAATGATAATTTTTTTTAGAGAGCCACACTTACACCTTGAAGTTAGGAGTGCCGGTTCAAATGCTAATGAGACACTGAGACTGACTTGCTAAATTTTGTGTGGCACGGTGGCACCTGTCAATGATTTTAGTATATATTGTGTACCTTCATTAGATTTATAAAAAGAGAAATTGATCAGCTTAAGCCTCATCACGTGGTGCGATAGAATTCTATCAAGAATCTGTATTGAAACCTGAAACCACTTTACAACAGGTTGATAGCAGTTATCAAAAACTGATGATGTTCTCCTTTGTATTATTGAAAGTTTGGGATTTTGATTTAGCTAGTAGATACTTAAGCTACTATTGACTATGTTTATGATCTGGCCTGCTCAGTCATTGTACATATCATACATGCACAAGATTGGAGCACTGTGCATCAACATCCATGCAGTGGAGTTGGTTAAATTTCCAGGGTGCTGCTGTGTTGGTTGATGTTTCTAGCTTCAGTTTATACTCATTGTCAATTTATCTGCTCCTGTATATATTTTGGCATGGCCCTTGTATGCATCCACCTCAGGATTGATATTGATTTATGTAATCTCCATTACCCATTGGTCCTTTGTAGTTAGTGTGAACTGTGAAGTTGTCTGCTGTAGCTGGTCTCACAAAATATTAAGCGCTATTATCTCTTAGCACTGTTGTTAACTCAGTCTCACAAAGCAGTTAATGTGGTCCAGTTCAACATTTGAGTTGCGTTTTGTGAATAAGGCACCTTGTCCCTATTTTCTTTGTGTAGACATCTGCTTTGATTTCGAAGTTGAAAGAAGAGAGAAACTCTGCCGTTCAGAAGAACAATAAGCTTCGGGAGGAACTGGTTAGTGCATTCTATCTATATGCAAATATTTTGTGCATGCTCTACTATTCCATTGGAGCATATACTTTTTCCCTGCAGTTGAGGTATTGCTATATGTGCATTTCTCGGGAAACATTAGCTCTTTCCACTCCTACACATCTTACTATTTTGAATTTGAATACTACTAGTATATTTTCATCAGGGAATCATCCCTAATCCTTTTTCCTTCTCATTTTTGACAGTTTACAATCATATGTATGAATCTATTTACATTCTTTAGGTTCATAACTCAGTGCGTTCCACAAAGGTGATATCCATGATTTTGTAGGCAAACTTTATATATTGCATCGATAACTAGCTCTGCATGTGGAAATATAGTACATCTGTAACTAAAAGGTCTTGCTGAATCTCGATAGGACCTTTTGAGGAGGGAAGTCAGCAAGCAGAATGGTGGATTCTCCTTTGTGGTTGTGGTGGCCATTGCTCTCCTGGGAATGCTACTAGGATATATCATGAAGAGATAGATGAGCTCATGTGACTCGGTGTCATGTTAGACCGGTTTCCCTCACAATATTGAATATTGTCTAATGCACTTTTCACATGTACACTGCTACTCCATAGCATATTCATCTGGTGTCTTGCGTAATTGTGTGCTTGGGATGGCTAGTCACCGGTCACCCCACACAGGCTGTCAGGCAATGAGTCTGTCATTAATCTTGTTTTAGCTGTTATGTTAGTGTGTGCAACTAAGAAATTGTATAATTAGCTAATGATATCTTTTTGGTGGACAGTTGAGATTAAATCCTTTCAGGCATCTAGGGTGTGATTAGTTTGTGTAACTGCCAAGCGTAACCTGCTGTGGGAGCCAAACCCTCGGTGGACAGGCACAGGCCGAGCGAACCCATGTTTGATTTGTTTTATGTACTTGGTTAGCCTGGCAAAGCAATACTGTCATGTTTGGTTGCCCGTACTTCGTTAGCAAGACAAGTTTGGATAGTGTATGATTGGTTGTACGGGAACATATTGCGAGATATAAAAATAGATAAATAATAATCATCCCGATATATTTATTATGTTTTTTATGAGGGAGCGATTATTTATTATGTGCAATTATTCTTCTATGTTCGTAGTCATCATCTTACTATCAAATACCATCCTATTTCATGCATATTTATATAACTCTTTTGAATTTCACTAGAAGTATTGTTATTAGATACCTGTATCCAAATTTTGATCAAATATTTTATTAATGCAAGTCATAGTGGGATGAAATATGAATGAGGTGCCACCCCCTTATTTTGCTCCAGCTAATCGATTTACAACAAATTGTCACTTAATCTGCCACTTCTAGTATGTGAACAGTTCAGATTTTATGGGATAAAGAGTTTGGAAGGGAAAAATAGAAGGAACAACAACACGAACTCTGGAAGTGAAGAAGCAACCGTACATACGCCTGCCGTAGTTTTTGTTAAAAAAGAAATACATACGCAGAGGCAACGGCGACAGGGCGTGAGAGTTGAGAGCGCTGCTGCGCGGCCGCTAGCCGATGCTGTCCAGAAAATTGGCGATCGCAGAGGCGAACTGAACCTGACGACAAGCCAACAATATGTGTTGACATGTGGGCTTCAG
Source organism: Bothriochloa decipiens (assembly GCA_023333625.1). Taxonomy (NCBI): domain Eukaryota; kingdom Viridiplantae; phylum Streptophyta; class Magnoliopsida; order Poales; family Poaceae; genus Bothriochloa; species Bothriochloa decipiens. Next base: position 21,065,297 of record CM041640.1, on the reverse strand, counting down.
AAATTTAATTAGTCCGGCTTGGTGCTGGTGCTGCAGTTGATGCTGCAGAATAACCTCCTGTCCTAAATTGTAAAGCGTTTTAGTTTTTCTAGATATGTTATTTTTATTATATATACTAAGAGGTGGTAGATCAGCTGGTTTAGCACTCGCAGTGCTTGAGTTCGAGCCATAAGTATGGCTCACTTGCACGTTGTTTTCAGGGATCTTTCTCCAAGTGAGATAAAAAAAAAAAACTCTGCCCATGTCCAAAGCATAGGTCCATGGCCAGCTTATCTCGTGGAGCTGCGGTGCCATGTGACAAGATATTATTCTTAAGTAAAAATGCCCTAGGCTAGTCTTAGTCCCCGTGTATCGAATATTTATTTTTATTACATATCTAGATCTAATATATATGTAAGTACGTAGAAAAAAACTATATCATGACTTTTATGTGTTGTTTAAAATAAGATAGCAAAAGGTGATATATAGAGCTGCAGCCACAACCCCTGTTTCAAGGAGTATATTATGTTTACTGTATATCTAGACATAGTATGTATAGTAAAAATTTTATATTAAAAAAAGAAGTACTGTACAGTGAGATAGCAAAAGGTGATATCGTCGTACAGAGCTGCAGCCGCAATCATGATAAGAAGCGCAGCCGTCTGATATCTATTAAATAGAGATTTAGAGAATAAGTAGCAAGAACTTTTGAAGATGCTTGAAATATCATCTCCAAAGGTATCGCCTTTTTCCAATATGGCATCCCATTCCATTCGTCCAGCTCGCGCCCGATGTTGAGCCTGCCAGCAGATCCCATGTCCGAAGTTATCGCCCAGTGAGGTACATATGATTTCACAAGTATCCATTCGTCTCTATATTGTTAGCGCAAACCATGCAAGTTACTGTATGTGATTATTTGTGTGCTTAGTATTTTTTCATTACATGAAGGCATGACCTCACGTAAGTGTGCACGAGTACTCATACGAGCCACCGTCACACAAGCAAAGTTGTAACTTGTTATACGAAGCTATGCCAAGAACTCAAGATACAATTCAACCACAATGCTCTTCTTCCACGAGGAGGCAGCGCAGTGTGCGGATAGGGAACAACTTTACCATGTAGTTTGCTCCCGCAGTCACAGTCAAGCTCGGCTTCCTGCAGCGCAACGAGGCACAAAAAATCCCGTTCTCCTTGTTGAAACTCACTTACATCCTCTCGCTATTCCACATCCCACTGGACTCCAGGTGGTGAAAACACTAAGGTTATGTGAGCCTGGGAACATGGCCGGTGATCTGTGCCGCATAGCCAGAGGACCTAGTGTGGCGTTCTGCAGAAATGCTTGGGACCGGCCATATCCAAGCCCCAGCATCAGCAGTGCCAAGTACACTTCTTGTTGCAGCCCTCGTTCGGGCTGTCAAACCGATCTAGGCGTTTGCCTTCATGGGCTGCCACCTTGAGTTATGCCCATATAATGTGTATAGATCCACGTATTGGGCCAAACAAGGGTCTACATTATAGACATGGAAATCTCACACAGGAATAAAGGTGCTTTCAATGTTCACAGTGTGCCACCGTAACACAACTAGTTGTGACCTAGAACACATTGCCTTCAAAATCATAGCCTCAAAGCAGGTGATTCGTCCATCTGCCACTTGGTGCCATATGGCTACTCACTACCAGAAACCAATTCTTTCCCTATGGCCAGAAGTAATTTGAAGGCTTTGATGCTAGGATTTTGATGGCAATGTGCTCCGGTTGTGTTACGGTGCACACAGTAATTATGCTAAAGCACCTTCACTCCCGTATGAGCTTTCCATGTCCATAATGTAAACGCTTGTTTGGGCTGATACGTGGCATCTGTATGGGTATAACTCGAGGTGGTAGCCCACGACGTCAGACCCCCTAGATCAGTTTGAAAGCCCGAATGTGTAGGGCTGCAGCGAGACAACAATACTTGGCACCGATGATGCCATGGCTTGGATATGGCCAATCCCGTCCAGAGCATTTCTGCAACATGCCCCACTAAGTCCTATAGCGATGTGACACAAATCACCAACCATGTTCCCAGACGCGTCACATGACCTCAGCGTTGTTGCCACATTCAGGCAGCCCCTAAGGAGTATAGTGAGATGTGGAATAGTAAGAGGGGTGGCCGCCCCTAAGGAGTACAGTGAGATGTGGAATAGTAAGAGGATGTCGATGAGTTTCGACAAGGAGAACGAGATCTTTTGTGCCTCCTGGTGCCGCAGGAAGCCAAGCTTGGCTGTGACCAGGGACATAAAGTACATGAGAAAGTTGTTCTCCATCAGCACCGCCTCCTCGTGGAAGAAGAGCATTGATACCAAACTGCATCTTGACATAGCTTCATATAATAACAAGGTAAACAAGCTACAACTTTGCTTGTGTGATGGTGGCTCATATGAGTACCCGTGCACATGTACGTGAGGTCATGCCTCCATGTAATTAAGGACAAGAAAACAACCACACAAATAATCACATACAGTAACTTTGCATGATTTGGGCTGGCAATATAGAGATGAACGGATAGTTATGAAACCATAGGTACCTTGCTACACAAATAATCACCTAACTTGGGGCATGGGGAAGCATCTGCTAGCTGGGCTCCACTACTCGACCTCAGAAGCAGCAGTGCCCGGTTCTCCGCTAACTCAGGATACACCTGCATTTCAAATTTCAGCAGTGAGTAAATTTTGGAGCAGTGTAGCGCTGGAATATTCACTGTTTCGAGTATCGTGTTGAGATTCAAATATGCACACCACAATTGCCACCAAAATGAGGAAACTGACCATCCTAGCTCCCATCACGTGGATGCAATGTGATGTGGAATAAGAACGTAGCCACAATGATGAGCTTTTACACAACGAAGCAGAGCAGACCCGTTCCCAATTTATAGAAGAGCATTGGTTTGGCTTCGATCAAGGTTCCGTCTGCTATGTCACTGGAAAAGTGATTGTCATCGCATAGGAAAGGATTTTAGTGAATCTTCTCATCCCAATTATTGTACTCTGTTGCTTCAGTATTGTGTACCTTGTTGCTTCGGAAACAAGTGAGGGGGAAGAGTGAGCTTGGCCACCAACCAGCGCACCTAACAGAGCCAAAGTGGCCACTCAAGACCATGCATACATGATTGCATGCTACCTACTCCTATATGCAACAGCCACATGATCCTGATGTGCAAACAGCCACAGGATCAAACGCCAAAATCCAAAACGATTTCTTTCCATAACGGCAAACCATTTGTATCGAGGGGGAGAGACAGACTATGCAGAACAGGATGACGAAATGAGCTTTCAGAGAGAACGGCCATGTAGTTGAATAAGAAGAGAAGACAGGCGAACCTGTAGCTGCAGATCTGGCACCGCCGGTCACCGGCAGGCGGCGGAGGTCATGAGCTGGTCCTCGGTGAGGCCTCGCCACCGCATCCTACCCCACCCCGCCGTGGGCAAGCGCGAGCCAGGGGACCGTCTCGCCGCACCTTCCTCTGCGCGAGCCGGATGCAAACCCACCCCGCCTTGGGCGAGTGCGAGGCCGCGCCGCTGCCTAACGCGCAGGCCGGGAGAGAGAGGAATGGAAAACTGCTCGATGTCTTCTCATGGACCCATGTCTGGTTGTAAAGCTTGACTGCTTGAGCTGGGGCAGATGCGAGCAAGGATGATCAGTTTCCCGATTTTGGTTGCGATTGTGGTGTGCATCATTGATTCTTAACACGATATTAGAAACAATGTGTATTATGGAACCGGTTAACGCAACACTGCCCCAAAATTTCCTCACTGCCGAAATTTGAAATGCAGGTGTATCCCGGGGCAGCAGGAGAACGGAGAACCGGACAACCACGCAGAATACTCAAGTCATTTGTTTTCATTAGGGAAAATTGCGACGGAAAGTTGAAGTGTATATGGCATTTGTTTCATTATAGGAAAAGTTGCTATTCTAGTTCTACTAGAACCGGAAATACAAAGAAGGCAATGTATTATGAAACCGTCCAATTCGTGCATGGCCTTCTCTGACTCAACTTCTCCATGGGAAAAAAAAAGGTGATACCTAAAGGTATTAGTGATGCACCTCTTTAAAAAAAACTTTAAAAGCTACGATTGCAGCAACTATCATTTTCAGAATCTGTTTGTTTACACGGAAGAACAGTCATGTATGGCTAAAAGGGAAACACAAATTGGTTTCATTGACTCACTTTATGTCCCCCCGCTATGCCAGTAATGTTGATGCAATGCCACAGGTTGGGCCATGCAAAACTAGAGTACAAGCATCTTCAGACCAGCAACACTCGTCATCCTCACTTCTCATGCTCCTGCAACATGTTGCATTGAGATATAATGCTGCGGAAATCCTCAAGGTTTATCTGTGGAGCAGCAAAACCAAGATGTAAGAAAATAGGGGAGAAAGGATAGTGGAATTGGAGGTTGAAAAGAAACCTTATATTTCTAGTGCTTGTTCAACATTGGCAATCATGAACAGATATACATAAAAGAAGAATTTTCGGAATAGGAATCAGTAGTACACATCCACAATTGTAACTAGCGTCTATATACATAAAAGAGATTGATATCCATTGAATTGCAGATTCAGTGGGTTCATGGTGATCCAGGGTGTTTTCAAACATACAAATCAACTTGCTTGGCTAATAGAAACGAGGAAACAAAATTGTCAGTTCTGGTTCATTTTCAGGTGGTAGTGAATGCTTAGTGAATCAAATGAACCAAATTGGTTCTACCTTTTCAAGTGGGTTTCAAATAAAAACATTGATACTTAAACTTGAGTGGAAATCGAAGACAAACCTTTCCATCACCATCACTATCAAAGCAACGGATCATCTTAGATATCTCAGAATCTGTCCAGATGAAATCATTTATCGTAGCCATTCTTTCAAGATCCCATGGCGTAATATATCCTTTACCAACTTCTGTGAAACAAAATATGAACAAATCCGTACTGTTTGCACAAGTAACATACCAAGAACAATATTTTTACAGAGCATGCAGTAAGTATAAGCAATAAGTATATCAATCATTTTTTAAATAAAAGTGTATCAATCATCTGTTTGCTCTTTAGACAACAATATCCATTTCCCTCAGAACAAATACCCAGAGAAGCTACTTTGAGGCTAGTAATTTCATTTGACTCATGATATATATACAGTACTACTGTACTAACACCTTTGCTATAATGTTTTGGCAGCTATTGCACAATAAATGGATTGCAGACCAAAGTTCAAAAATGTTCCTACCAGCTTCTGCAGAAATTAAATTGCGAGGAACCAACGAAGCGGAAGGTGTATCGGTTATTCATTTCAATTCTGTTTGCACCAACATATTATGATAACGCCACAGTCCTTCTCTAGAAATTAAGCTTCTATCTTGCATCTAAACCTACAGCTGATCCATAAACAGATGGGGATTGGGAGGGGGGCGGGGGGCTAATTCTATGAGCTGCAAACAAGTATGAGATGGTCAAACTAGACCAAAGAAAAAAAAACATCTGCGTCAAAGCAGATTCAAAAGAAAGTGTACTTTGAGTTCATTATATTTCATGAAAATACTATTCATTGCACTTAACACCATCCTGAAATAACGATCAATATTCAACACATTTGACGGGTCAGACATGTAGAAAATGAATTTTGGTGTCAGGTAAGAGTACCATCAAACGAGAAGAAGAATGCAACCACATCATCTTCTGTCAGCTGAATCCTGCTCTTACCCTTTGGGGGAAAAAAACGTGTGTAAAACATACATGGCACAGGTGAAATTGATACAAGTCAAGCTTGAAGGGACGTACCAGCTTTCTAATCTTCTTGTTCTTAGCGAGTCCTGAACGGATGCTTTGCTGTTGTTCTTGTGTGTTTCACTCGCTCCAGTTACTGTGCTCGATGTTTCTGCACCCAATGCAGTTGAAGGCTTTTCTGAATTTTCCGCCAGCGCGAGAGCAATTGCCTGTATATTAGCATTGTTAAGGTGCTAAGCAAAGCATACAATGAAAACTTATTATTAGAATTTTGGCGCCATTCCAGGGTTAATATTGCTTTGGTGGTATATTTGGTGGTTATCACAATACCTGCTATAAGGCTGTATCATCATCCACCACATCAGCAAAAGAAGCACTAGCCTTAGCAGGCGTGCTCTTTGTAGATTTACCAGATTTTGACAATTTCTTTTTCTTTCCCTGAAACAAAACGAAAGCACAATTATAAAACGCCACATCTGTGACACAATAGCAGCTACCAAATCGTACCAGTTCATTAGTGGATCTTAAACCACAATGGGAAGTAAAAACCACCATTTATAAGGGCGGCGCCTAGACCCCATCAATGAATGAAGATGAGTGGAATATTGGATGACATAGAACTGAGGAAAGGGGAAGCCCCGCACCTTGGCTCGTGACCTAGAATCTGATTTCCCCGCTCCCCCCACCTCTTCGTCTTGCGCGCTCTCCGACGAGCTGTCGTCGTCCTCACCGTCGCCGCTATCGGACGGGACGTACTCCTCGTCCTCGTCGGCGGACCGCTTCTTCTGCTTCCCCTTTTCCGCACCCGGCGACGGGCTGCGGAGGGGACGCTGCGAGGCTGAGGATGCCCAGGGCCTCGAGGCGGGCCTCGTTCTCGCGTATCCGCGCCAGCCGCTGCTTCTCGTACTCGGTCAGCTGCTCGTCGGTTTCTCTTCCCGCCGCCATGGCGACGTGGCGGCAAAAAGGTCGTCCTCCTTAACGCTTCTCCTTGAAAAGAAAAGAAAAAAGCTCACTTCCAGAGTTTTCTGTAGCCCGTTGGAGATTTGGGCCGAACGGCCTCCGTGATTCGTAGGCCGCATTCGCTTGGGCCTCAGTCCCAGGAGAAATGCTCCCTCTGTATTTGAAAGGATAAAAAAAAACCCTGCTTCTCGTGCTGATCAAATAAAAATTTAAGTGATTTTGAATTCAGATTTCTATGTCATTTTCTCTCTCCGGAAACGAGAGAAAAAAATCATTACAATGCCAAACGGAGTAACAACGGGTCAAACCATATCACTGTCCATGCAACTCTACAGTCTAGCGAGTGCTGCAAAACAAGCAAAGGGCATCTAGGAGATGGCCAGCTCGGCTTCAGCCCAGGCCAGAGACGAATTCCTGAGCATGGTGGCAGCCGACGCCTCGATGCCTTCCTCCAGGATAGCCGCGATCATGCTCATGGACGACCGCCGCGACGGCTCCGGGTCGATGCACAGGTTCACCACGTTGCAGACGATGCCCATGCTCTCCTGGTTCACGCTCTGCAGCCTCGGGTCCACCAGCTTCTTGAACTCCTCGGGCTGCTCCAGGTACTTCCTTGCCTGCATGTAACACGCCCAGTACTTGTCAGTGATCACAGATACAGGTAGCCTGAGGCCATATCATGCCTGAGGGCTGAGGCAGTGTAGCTGTAGCGCATATGAGCAAGCTTGGCCGCTTGAGTCAAGAAGAGTCAGCAGTTACCCAATCCACTAAGCACCCGGTATCTTTGGAAACCGAGGCTCTGCCACTGATCAGCTCCAGCAGGATCACGCCGAACGCATAGGTGTTGGCCTGGACGTCCATGAAGCGCTTATGCCGAGAATCTGTAATGCTGTTGACTGACCCACCATTCAGTGAGCTAAATCCTGGTTTGGTCGCAAGATATCTCCACCTCTCGAAATCGATTATCTGCAAAACCGCATTCAGTTGCAGTTGTTATCTGAACTGAACTGAACTAAGACTGGAACCTCATGCTCAGCAATCAGGATGCTATGCTGTCAGCACCTAATGTTCTTGATTTAGCAGTGTGTCTAAGGACTAGGAGTGCATACAACACAGACCTTTGGGGAGAAGTCCTCCGTTAGGTAAACTGAACTAGACGTCAGTGCAGCAACTGCAAATGGAGGTTGCACCTCAGTGTGCAAGTATCTGAGAACCCGTGCGATGGCGAGTGCTAATTTCATCCGTCTCGGCCAAGATAGCTGCCATCCATCGCCATCTGCAAACAGATAACGCACGGAGTTCATGTCACCAGCCACCATACATGGAGGCATGGAGCAAGGCAAGAGCTTGTTGACTTACCGTGCAGATGCTCGTAGAGTGTCCCATTTGCTGGATACTGAAATACTAGCATTCTTGAAAATGGATCAGATTCCTTGCAGTATCCCACCATCTTTGCAATGTTTTCATGGCTCAGCCTGGAAATTTCTATCACCTGAATATTTCAAGTATATTATTATGAGATACGATTATACAGCAGTAAAAATCTTCATGTGGATTTAGTTGGTTGACACTCACCTCCTTCTGAAAGTAAAGTTCCACATAGTCATTCCAGTAATGCACCGGAACAGTCAGCGACACAACAGCAATTTCCCGGCCATCCTTCAGAGTTCCCTTGTACACAACTGTCTCCTGAGACGATCCAATTATGTTGCTGAAGTCTTCACAAGCCTCTGCCAGCTCCTGCCGGCTTATCTTTGACACATTTGTCAGCAGGTCATCATCTACACGAGCAACAACTGGTAGTCAGCACAGTTTCTTCTTTATCAATATAATAGTCAGCTCTCCTGCCTGTTCATTTTATTTTGAAGGCAACCCGTAGTCAACACAGTGTAAAGTTCAGTTTTGTCAGTAACTTGCAACAAAAGCAGGTACAGGTACTGACCGATTGAGATTACGGTGTTCTCCTTCCAGCTAACAGCTCTTGTCCATGGAACACTGCTCCCGGACCCAGAGGATCTAGGCATCCACCTTCGGACGCCAGTCACGGTACAAAGCGTTAACAAACAAAGCAATGAAACTGCTGCGATGACTTCCAGAATGAGAAGCCAAAGTGGCTCTGGCAGGCCTTTCTGCACATTTTCATCAGTGCCATCGTCTTTGCCTCTGTCCTGATTACTTTCACCTGTAATTATGTAGCGCACTTGCTCACTGCTCAGAGAAGCAAATTATAGTAACACTGGGAACATTCTAGTTTAACAGTATGTATAGACCGTATGAGTCATATTGTAATGCTCAGATGTAACAACTATATGAAAACGCACAAAATTACTTTGGGCATCTTTTAAAAAACAAGGTGGGGCTATTAACATGAACCAAAACAAAAGGAGCCTTAAAGATTGAAGGATAAAAGGAAGAACGTGGGAGATCGGGTCCAACAAGAGCAAACAAAGTGTCTCGGCCTTTATTTTAACAACCATAAACAACGTTACACTATCCCAGGTCCCAAATCATCCGTAACTTAGGGATCCGAAACTGACAAAGCAATGTGACTAGGGTTACTTTTCTTCGGTTAAGTGTCAGATAAATTCTAACAGTCTACAGTTAGGTTTCCAACATTGCACTATGTCCTTGAGCCCAGAAATAAATGCACCCCAATTTCATCGTCTAGGGATGAACAAAGGGTTGGACTTGTTTACTCCGACTAGCCTAATGGTGTAGTTGACATAATATGTAGTTTAGTAACTTCCTTAAAAAATGTAGTACATTAAATATTAGGATTGCTTTACCAATATGTTATTGATAAAGTTTTTTTGTGAAATTTTCATTTTGCTCCGCACGAGGATTTTCACCGAGAACTGTTAATTGTATCTTGCAAGCACTGATGTATATGCTCTTGCTAAATAACGAAGGAAAATGGTGTCAAACAGCCCACAAAGAGAAACAAAATATTGATGAGTATAATATGTCAGAAGTTTCTTTTCGCCTACGTTGATTGGAAGACTTTCTTGAGTCGTTTCAACATAACCGGTCCTAAGCCCGGATAAAGGAGGAGGGTGTGTTAGGTTCGGCTAGCCAACATTCCAAAACCAGCCACTCTCATGGATATGAAACCCACAAGAGATTCGTTGGGGCGTAACCCTCTTAGCGACGCGCTACATCGGAACCCGGGTGTAGTGTCAAATGGGCAAGGGCCGGGTCGTCATTCCCTTAGTGGCACGTCGTATCGTGATCCGAGTACGATGATAAATGAGCAAGGGTCGGATCGTCGCAACCTTTGTGACGCGCTACATCTGCGTCCGGGTGTAGTGAAAAATGAGCAAGGGTCTTCGCACTTCCCTCGACGGGTGCGAAGGGTAAGGAAGTTAGCCGAACCAACTAGGATTCGTCTAGGTAGCTGGAATGTAGGGTCTCTAACGGGTAAGTTAAGAGAGCTAGTTGATACAACAATTAGGAGGCGTGTAAATATTCTATGCGTTCAGGAGACTAAATGAAAAGGATAAAAGACGAAGGAGATGGAGGATACTGGCTACAAACTTTGGTACACGGGGACAACATCGGGTAGGAATGGTGTAGACATCTTGATCGATAGGAGCTTTAAGGATGGAGTAGTTGAGGTGTGGAGGCAAGACGACCGGATTATCCTAGTCCGGTTGGTAGTTGGAGATTTGGCTCTGAATGTGATCAGTGCATATGCCCCACAGGTAGGTCTTTGCGAGAGCACCAAGAGACAGTTTTGGAAAGATCTCGATAGCATGGTTAGTACTGTGCCTATCAATGAGAAACTCTTCATAGGAAGAGACCTTAACGGCCATGTGGGTGCGACTAATGTATGTTTCGAGCGGGTGCATGGGGGTTTCGGATATGGTAGTAGAAATCAAGAGGGGGAGGATGTTTTAAACTTCGCGCGAACACCGTCTTTAAGAAGAGGGAATCTCATCTAGTGACCTTTCGTAGCGGACAACACTTGAGCCAGATTGACTTTATCCTTGCAAGGAGGGGGGATAGATGTGCTTGCTTGAATTGTAAGGTGTTACCTGGGGAGTGTGTTGTCCCCCAACACAAGCTTGTGGTGGCGGATTTTTGCTTTCGGGTACGTGTCCACCAGGACAATCGGGCCAAGATTGCGAAAACAAAATGGTGGAAGCTTAGGGGGGAAGCAGTGCAAACTTTTAAGGAGAGGATGCTAGATGAGGGGCCGTGGGAAGAAGGAGAAGATGCAGAGGGCATGTGGCTAAAGATGGCCACATGTGTTCGAAAGGTGGCTTCGGATGTGTTTGGAGTGAGTAGAGGAGGTAAACGAGAAGCGAAAGACACCTGGTGGTGGAATGACGAGGTGCAAAGGGCTATTAGGGAGAAGAAGGAGTGGTTCAAGTGCCTCCATCACGACAAAAGTGCAGCCAACATTGAGGGCTATAAAATAGCGAAGAGGGCTGCAAAATGAGCGGTGAGTGTAGCAAAAGGTCAGACGTATGATGACCTTTATCAGCGGATAGGCACGAAGGAAGGGGAGAAGGACATTTATAGGATGGCTAGGATCCGAGAGAGGAAGACGAGGGACATCAACCAAATCAAATGCATCAAGGATGGGACGGATCGACTTTTGATGAGGGATGAAGAGATCAAGGACAGGTGGAGAGAGTACTTTGACAAGTTGTTTAATGGGGAGAATGAGGGTCCTACCTTGGAGTTGGATGACTCATTTGACGATACCAACAGACGTTTCGTAAGGAGATTTCAGGAGACAGAGATCGGGGAGGCTTTGAAGAGGATGAAGGGAGGTAAAGCGATGGGCCCTGACGGTATCCCCATTGAGGTGTGGAGATGCCTAGGTGCCAGAGCGATAGTATGGTTAACTAAGCTTTTTAACCTCATTTTTCGGTCAAACAAGATGCCTGAAGAATGGAGGAGAAGTATATTAGTACCGATCTTCAAGAACAAGGGATATGTTCAAAGTTGTACTAATTACCATGGGATTAAGTTGATGAGCCATACGATGAAGCTCTGGGAAAGGGTTATCGAGCATCGCCTAAGAAGAGTGACAAGTGTGACCCAAAACTAATTTTGGTTTATGCTTGGTAGGTCGACCATGGAGGCGATTTTCTTATTAAGACAGTTGATGGAGAGATATAGGGAGCAGAAAAAGGACTTGCACATGGTCTTTATTGACCTCGAGAAGGCATATGACAAAGTACCAAGAAATGTCATGTGGTGGGTCTTAGAAAAGCACAAAGTCTCAACTAAGTACATCACCCTCATCAAGGATATGTATAGGGATGTGGTGACGTGTGTTCGAACATGTGATGGTGACACCAGTGACCTTCCAATTTAAAAGGACTACATCAAGGGTCAGCATTGAGCCCTTATTTATTTGCTCTGGTGATAGATGAGGTCACAAGGGACATACAAGGTGATATCCCTTGGTGTATGCTCTTTGCTGATGATGTGGTGCTACTGGATGAGACTAGGGCAGGGGTTAATAGGAAGTTAGAACTATAGAGGCACACGTTAGAGTCGAAAGGGTTTAGACTTAGTAGAACCAAGACCGAATACATGATGTGCGATTTCAGCGCGACTAGGAATGAGGAGGGAGTGGTTAGCCTCGATGGGCAAGTGGTGGCCAAGAAGGATACTTTTCGGTATTTAGGATCGATGTTACAAAAGGATGGCGACATTGATGAAGATGTTAGGCATAGAATTTCAGCCGGTTGGTTGAAATGGCGTCAAGCTTCAGGCGTCCTCTGTGACAGAAGGGTGCCTCAGAAGTTAAAAGGTAAGTTTTATAGGACAGCGATTCGTCTGGCGATGTTATATGGTGCTGAATATTGGCCTACAAAAAGACGACATATCCAGCAATTGAGTGTAGCAGAGATGCGTATGTTACGATGGTGTTGTGGGCACACAAGGAGGGATAGAGTCCGAAACGACGATATTGGGGATAGGGTTGGGGTGGCACCAATTGAGGAAAATTGATTCAACACCGGTTAAAGATGGTTTGGCCATGTCCAACGGAGGCCTCCTGAGGCGCCGGTGCGTAGTGAGGTTCTAAAACGGGTCGATAATGTAAAGGGGGGTAGAGACCAACCTAAACTGACTTGGAACGAGTCAGTTATGAGAGACCTTAAAGAGTGGAATATCCCTAAGAATTTAGCTATGGATAGGAGCGCTTGGAGACTAGTAATTAACGTGCCTGAACCGTAATATTTGTTCTTATACCATTTATGTGTTCTTTGTTTCTATGCCTCTTTTGGGTTTCATCTCTAGCCTACCTCAACTTGTTTGGAAAAAAAAGCTATGTTGTTGTTGTATAATATGTCAGAAGTTAAAAATATAAAATATCACCATACATTGCTGTCGCGGACGGTTTGATGTGTTGTTCTGGAAGCAATTCCCTACCATGCTTGATCTGTTCAAATACTGTAAAACAGGTAAGCTCAGGAAGACAACTGAAACATTTTAAGCCACAAAAGGCGAAGGTGTACCTTTGGATTTGCTGTAAGCATGAGGGAATATCTCCAACCAAAAGGTTATACGAGAGATCAATATTGGTTAGCGGAGATAGCTGACACAATCCAATTTGATCATTGCTGTTGGCAGATTCCCTGAAAGAAGGATTACAAGTACAACTACTTGTTCAAATGCTATACCAATTGATGTCTGAATAGAAGAGTACTGCCGAGCTTCTGGAGTTCACAGTTTGATCATTGTTTCATATCTCATTCAGCTTGTCTCCAGACAGTTAATTAAATTCAAATTGCATGTTTGAAGACACTGAAAAACAATTACTTACATATCAGAATCATTACTTGCAGGAATAATGCCTGTAAGGCTGTTATTGCTCAACCTTAGCTCAAGGAGGCTTCCCAACTTGCCAAGTTCAGGAGGGATAGTGCCATCCAACCGATTTGCATGAAGGTCTCTAGGGCATAAGATAACAGATGAGTTATAAAATTGAAGTAATGCTGAGAACAGCACAAATTGATCTCTAGCTCTTCTTGTACATTTTTGTGATCTTTGCCATGTCACCAATCTCACTGGGTATAGGCCCTGCAAGTTGGTTGGAGCTAAGGTTCAGCTCAATCAGGTTCTTCAGCATGCCGATGTCTTTTGGTATTGAGCCCATGAATGTATTGTGATCCAACAAGCTGCAAGAAGTTTCCCAAGACTATCAGTTGATATTCGTTTTAGGTGAAATTAAAATCGGTGTTTCATGGGAGAGATAGTACTCACAGAGTTTGCAAAGATCTTAGGGATCCGATCTCTGGCGCCAAAAATCCTTGGAGAGATGAATTTGACAGCTCGCTATACAGTGAGAATAATAGACAATTATTTGAGAACATGACGTTCATCAACAGAAAAAATGTAGTTCAGTACTTTTTTAAACAGCAAAATCCCTATCTGAATTTGGAGAACCAACACTTGTCTTTGTTTTTTATTTCAACACAAAAACTGAAAAATACTATCTTGAGGGTTTGCCTACTGGATGGACCACAAAATCCACATGCTCAAAACTATATGTGCATGCTCTTTTAGGAGGAGAAATTTCGTGGATGCTTGTTGAGTCAACTGGAGACAGGAATAAAAAGTAGAGTACTAGTAGAAAAAGTTGAATGATAGCTTCCAGCTCGGTGCCTTATCTGGTGTCAGAAACTTTCTCCACTTTAACTGTGGGAGAACATGCACCATTCTGCTATTGCTGCAAAGATTTCTACCACCAGCAGTCTATAATTTCAACCACAGCGCATAATTGTTCGTTATCCATTTGAGCAAGCTCTAAAATAGGTCGGAATATCACATTTCGCATATGGTTAGCAACCTTGTTTTGTTCATCTGAGCTAATGAACCATGCATTCTAGTTGGACTAGTAGCCAGGGAAGGCCACGAATATGCTTCAGTAAACAAA